>JANZLQ010000037.1:14432902-14474865 GCA_026212715.1 Elanus axillaris | reverse complement strand
CCCCCGGCCCATGGATCAGGGGCAGGCAGCTTCCCCTTCACAGCTCAGATGCCAGGGGAAATGTTTCCAATAATAAAAGCCGATACCGTCTAAACATCAGACGCCAGAAACAGTGAAACAAAAATTTGAAAATAATGGAACAGCTTGGTAACACAATTCTCCACCCTGAAGTCCTCCAAAACAGCAATTCACTGCTTGAATTATGGGCAGAAGTGATTGCTGAGCAAATCTGGCCATTGCTAACAGAAAGGGTAATACAGCCTCTCTCTCTCCTTTTAGCTCCAGCCCCAGCCAGTACCAGAAAATACACGGGAATCAGAGCAAAAAGCAATACAGGAAAACAAAGGGAATGTCCCCCAACTGGGAACATCATTGCCCAAATTCTGTTTCAGTTCTAAGCTTCAGTTCTGGGCAGATGCGACTTTATTTGAAGTCACTTTAATAACGGCTAATATTTACAAGTCTCCTGCAAATTTGGTTTATTTACAAACAAATTCTATACACATCTCTGGTCCTCAGCAAGAAGACCATTAAAGGCAACAGGAGTTTTCTTATGGGCTTTTGATCCCATTCTCTAATTGCAAATAGAAACAACCTGTCCAAGCCAATTTAAATAAAGCACTACCAGAACATTTACAGGACAGTTTTACTTGTGAATTTCTGCTGACAGAACACCAGACATGAAAGAGTCTCTCTCGGTAAGGGATTGCTCTAAAACCACAATTAACGTTTTACTACTGCTTTAGCAGGAGCAGGACCAAATTCTACAGTAAGCCCCACAAGTCAGCAACTGATACAGGCAGTCAACACCATCAAAGCCAACAGACTTGCTCTCACTGCTTAGAAGGTCTGAATTTGGCCAGGCATTATCACATCCACAAAACAGAGACCACTGACAGCCCCGCTGCTCCCTCCAATGCTGATTCTCCACCCACAGTCAAGTACATCACATACTGAGGAATTTCTTCCATTTATCAACTCTGTTACAGGGGCTTCTGCCAGCCCATGAAACATGCCTAAGCCTGGCACCAAACTCCTACTGATGGTTTTCTGGGTGGGTTACTACAGTCAGAAAAATACTGCCAATACTCCATGCAACTTTCAAAGCATTATTAAAGCAATATTTTTTATATTATTACCAAGGTCTAATACTGTTTTGAATTTGCAGTTATGGAGTTCGTTTTAAAGCACTTGATTATACTTTGAGAAGAAATAGTCTTACAGTACAAGTCATTTTCTCAAGTACACTTGAAGAAAGGATAGTCTATGGCTCAGTAAATACAACAGTCTGAAAAGTTATGAGCTATCAGACTAAGCTGAATTGACTTACTGATATTACCTGCAATGAATGAGTTTTAGATAGCCTCTCATAAATAGAAGGCTACAGAGCCTACGATTTTATGGATGTCTTGTACTTATCAATATATATGAGAAATGATGCTGTCAGGCTTTCGAGGGGATACTATGTGAACCACACCACTGTCAATTTAATTTTTTATGATTAAATATTTGGTGCTGTTAAAGGTTATTTAACATTTAATATAGCTGCTCTTCTACATAGCTGATAACTGTCATCTTTACATAATACTGAAGCTGAAAATGGATGGGGAAGGAATATTTTTTAGAAAGTTCCTATTTTTTTTTTCAATTTACTGTTAGATTTGTTCCAGTAATAGAATAATATTAGGTGAGTTTAAAAGGCTTTCAATATTCAGATGTGCAAAATTTTAGTCTTAATGCCAGCTGCAGCTCAGCTCAATGTGTGCTATTGAGGCTGCTGAATTTTCCTCTGTGGTAGAAAAATATCTCTCAGGTTGTACTGCAGGATGGCAACTCATCCCACAGTGGGGATCCTCGGGGCTTCATATTCAATCTAATCAGTTTTTATACCTTTAAGAGAGACATCATCAACTTAAACTTCACATTCCTGTTTGTTCGTTATTTCTTTTTTTTTTGTACCTGTTAAGGTTACTGTACCTGAAAGAGATGAAAGATAAAATTATTTGTGTGTGTTTTGCAGAAAGTACACTTTGTGCAGTGACAGAATGCTGTCTAGGCAGGCACAAGGTCCCGGTCCCCGTCCCCCCCCCCCAACCATCCTGCAAATGTTTATAGAGTTGAGAGAAAAATGCAACCAGCTCTTCCCAGGCAGGTCTCAGCTCTTAATAAGACAACTCACATGTGTAAAGGTAGGCACACAGGCATACGTTTCCAAAGCTCTTGCATACAACAGCATATGAAAAAAAAATTCACAAGAGAAAGATGCCAATTCTTAAAGCCAAAGAAATTATCAGTAAACTGCACAGACACAATGGAAAGATCTGGTGCTTATATCACTCCACTATTTATTTCTTTTCTTTTGACCACTGAGCATGTTAGCTGTGTTTTGTAAGCAGAGTCCAAAGCTTTTTTTGATTTTTTCTGCACTCACACATCAAAAAGATGGAATTTTTAAGACACCTAGAGGCAGAAAATAAATGTTTCTATAATTAAAAATAAAAACAAAATGTATAAACAAAATCAACGACACAACTAGAGTGTAGAATGAGGTCAGTTCAGGTCTTGATCCCAATTACATTTTCTGTCAAGTGGATCCTTTTGTGGAACTGAGACTTTTTATTTTCTTCAGTAGTACTTCCTACGGTACATTTAGGAAGAAATCTTTATTGCTTTTCAGTAACTGAATTATGGTTTTGTGTAATAAAACCCTTTATATGGACTTCCCTTAGTGAAGTATTAATGTAAAAATGCAAGCTTTCTTAACCTCCAAAAGCTATCACTTGTTTTTCCTACAGTTTAGGGTCTTCGAATGTGCTGCACTGTGTCCTGTGGCTAAGGTCCCACCAAGGTGGTTTCCAGGCTTCACCAGTGCATCCCAAATGCAGACAGAAATCGTTGTTTTGCAGCCTGTAGTATCCTTCATGTAACAAAGCTCACTAATTGCGATGACAGCCCCTCAACAACAGAGAAACCAGAGCAGGGGTATCACTTATCAGTGACACTAAAAATGTGCATGGGGCTGTTGTTGCAGGAAAACACATGGACAACCAAGCACCAAGGCACTGAGGGTCCAATGCAGAGAGCCCTGGGCATCAGTTACTCCTGCAGGAACAGGGACGGCACTACCATTCTGCTGCCCAAATGGACGTGTCTTGCCTAAGTGCAATGTAGTAAGGGTGGATATGCTTGGAAGGAGCTGCTGCACAATCCTTCCTGCACAGGCAAAGTCGCCCGCTGGAGTGCAGCTGGAGGAAGCCTGCTGTTGAGTTGTTTTGATGCACAGCTCATAGGTCTTGTGGATGTTGATTAGGCTCGTTTCATGCACAACACACTTTGAAGCTGTACTCCACAGCTATGATTATTAACAATGTAAACTACAATATAAAGCCAAGAAGGTGGTTCAAGCACATACGCATGAGTTTGGGCCCAAAACACCAGCTGAATGGTGCCGTCTCACTGATCTGGGAGTGCTAACATTTTTTTTGTTGAAATTGCTTACAACTCCTTCAATGCAAAAGATTTAAGCAGAGACCAAATTTTAACCACTCTGAGCTGCAATGATGGTATGTAACTGCTTCATATTTAACTTTAGAGTCAAGCAGTCTCTGAATCTGTGGGTCACTGAATGAAGGGATTTTTGTGGAGCATTTTTCAAATGAAATTTTTAGTGTGCCTACTGCTCCCTTTCAGTGCAGCCAAGAAAATTCAGACATTAAATGAAATAGGTACATTTTCAGATATACAAATTAAGTTTCTACACACCCCAATAAAGTATATTTCATTATGTCAGATCAAAACTGCAAAATAAATAGGGCAGAAATACAGATTTCCATATTAAATATAAAACTGAGAAATTTTTAGCAAAAATTCTCAAACACTTGAAAGGCCTCTTCTATCTCTTTGCTGCAGAGGTAGGAAGGGCAGAAAATTATGACACAGTAATTATTATGATGGATGTTGAGCCAGTCCTTTATATTAGATACACTGCTTGTGCAGGAACCAGCACTACAGATTGCATACTTCACTAAGCAGGACACTCAAGATTATAATGGGCAATATAGATTAACAACATTAGGTTAAAGCAGGATAATTCTTCTTCTTTCTCATTTCTATTCCTTTCCCATGGACCAGCTTCTGCTTCATATTTCTGTGCTCCTTGCTCCCAAGACTTAATCTGCACATCAAGCAGGCATTTTCCATTTCAGCTGGTACAAATCTGGAGTAACTTGATGAAAATTTAGAAAATTGCAGTGGTGTAAAACTTAGCTGTGACTAAAGAATCAGACCTGTCTGTTGCAAATTAAAGGTGATGTTGTGTTTGCTTTTGCTGTCTCATGCAAACAGCAGGAAAGATTCATCTTACTCTAAACCAGCATGCTATTATAAAAGGGCGGATTTATAATTGTAGCAATTATTTCAGTGTCAGTGTGAGACCTGAGCAGTGTAACACTTTGCACATTGGCAGGGGCTGAATACTGTCCTATGCTCATCCCTCTCAGATTTGGGGTTGCTACCAAGGAAAAGCCAAACTGCTTCAGTAATTATCTTCCCAAATGTAGCCTCACTCCTGGTGTTCAAGTGGAAACAGCTAAATACCTTGTTAGAGCTCTGACTCAGATCTTTGTCCCAGCATTGCTGGCACTAGCTCACCTTGCATCCCTCAGCCTGCTTTCAGCCAGATAGCCCTGCAGAGCTGCAGCAGTCCAGAGCTGAGCAGGGGCTAACTGCACACAGTATTTACCCAGCTCCTTTTCTCCTTGGCTACCAAACTCTTTGTCAGTATGGTTGTGCTGTGAATATTTTCCAAGCTAGTTAACAAGCTTAGAGATAAATTAGCCTCCAGGATTACAGTCACACCAGGGACAACAAAGCAGATGTAACCTTTGTTTCTTTAACCGAAATTCATTCCCTTCTCAGGTGACTCAGCGTTCAGGTACTAAACTTTACCCAAGAAAGGTCTAGGTATCAGAGGTGCTGGGCAAGTACAGCTTCTGTCCAGCTTCAGCTAGTCACACACATCAGCATTGCCTCCTGTTTCCATAAGATAATACAGTACATACATTTTTCAGTGCTTTCAAGCCTCATGTTGCAGCCACTCTCTGCCATGACCAGATGCATCTCCATCACATAAAAAAAAAGATACAGAAGTCCTCGTCAAATCACAAATTCATACCCAGTTACACAACAGGAGAGCACAAGCAAGACAGTTCACATGATGGCGGGCTGCTTGCAGGCCTGAGCAATTTAACATGCCTCTCTCCACACCCCACACAAGGCAGAGATTATGTGGAAAGCCAGAATATGGTTTCCTGGGTCTGCAGACAGGGATGATGAACCATCCCAGTCCTGGCAGCAGTGGGACAGTCAGGTGCACTCCACACTGCCCCATTTCTTGTGCAGCCTCAAGAGGTCCTGCCAGTGGGATGCTGAGGCTCCCTTGCTCAGACAGGCTACAATTCCTGGCAGGGCTGCCAGCCTTGTTGCATCTCCGCACACACCCCCACCACCCCACTTGCTCTATGCCAATTCCTAAAGGACCATTTTGGCATGTGTCAGAATGACCCCTTCCAGCATTGTACAGGACTGCATTCCAGTATGGCTCATGAGGAGACCTGTTAAATGTTTAATGTTATCTGCAGCAGATAAATGCTGTAAACATTTCCTGTAATTGGTCTGCTTTAAAAATGGATTTCCTGTGGAAAAGCAAAGGAAGTACCACACTACGCTTCGTGATTCTGGGTGCTAGCAAGGCCTGAGATGTAAAAATCAGAAGGAAGGTGTCATCTCCGCAACACTTCTCTTCCAGTGGTCTGGAGGACAGACTTGCCTGTCCCCCCAGCAGCCTGCATGCTGTTTGGCCCTCAGCCAGGGCTATAGCATGAGGTAAAGAAGTGCTGAGGGCTGCACCAAGCACAAGAGCAGCTTGCGGGTCTTTCCTGTTTCTCCTATGCTCAGTTCAATGCCTCCACTGATGGAGAGAAACGCAGGAACAGTCAGCAAACATCTGCAGAAGGGGAAAAGTGAAGCATGAGAATAAAGAAGGGAACTCTGCGACTTAGGTGACAGAGACTGAAAGGACTGGAGATTATTTGTGCTGTGTGTTATCAGTCCTTCAGACTGGAGATAACAGAGATGATAATACAAAAGCAAGCTTACTGTGAATTTATGAATTGGTAAGCCACATTCTTATAACAGCCCACAGTAAATCACTGTTCCTACGTTTCTGTAAGTTGTTATGCATTCCCTACCTGCTATCTGGCTTCATCTCAGTTTGCTTCTTATTTGTCAGACAAAGAATTCAAGATTTCGCCTAAATCAACTTTGTAAAATGACATTTTCAGTCCTCTTGATTCTTAGAAAAGGGAGGGAAACGTGGTTTATTCCTTCAAGTGCTCATTCATCTAGTTGCAATTTCTGCAGAGTTTGGTTAGTCATTTTTTTAAGCTGAAAACAGGCAGGCATCACTGGATCTCTGGGTCAGAAGAAGAGAATGGCTCAGTGGGCCTGGGTTTAACATATAGGAAGGCATTGCTCAGCTCCTGGCTCTACCATTCTTTTCTTCTTTTGGGAGGTAAAGGCACAGAGTCTCCCTTCCCCTCATGCCACAGCCACTGAGCAGAGAAGGTGTTCTCTATGTTCATCCACTCAGTATTTCAGCCTCTGTCCATCCAAGGAGAGTATTAGTAGTTCTTTAGAATAGGACTTGCTACTACAGTAAGTATATATACTGTGTCTTTGATCTCCTTCAATTTGGTGCCTCTCAGTTCCATAAAGCACAGATTTTAATGTCCCTTTCTTCCCAGTATCTACCAGCCTAGAGTAGTTATTAACTGATTGCTCTGTTCATTTTGTTTTGCAGGATTTCCCCATGGTATTATCACCATGACAGAGAACAGTTTTCTTGCTTATAGGGGCTTATGTTATATCCTTTTTCTATCTTTTGAACATTGCCAGTATCACCTATATTTCTGTAGAAAAAAAAATCCACAAAAACTACCTATCCATTTTACTGAAGAGTTTGTTATTGTGCTGTGTTCCCTGTTCACTCCCTATGAGTTCCTGTCACATTCTCTTATTACTTACATAATAAAATAATTTGTCCTGTCAAAAGTTCTGCTGCTCTTTAATAAGGAGTAATTAGATATGGAAATAAACAATCTCTCTGTTTTCCTCTGTAGCTGTGTGCACTAGACTGTTGTCTGCATGTGTGTAAACGAGCAGGTGTGCGTGCAAGAGAAAGGACATTACTGAAGGAAACACAGCTTAAAGAAATCAGTTTTGCATTTCAATTTATTTCTGTCTTGAGGCCAATTTAATGTAACTTGAGTGTGACCAAGGTTGCTAGAAGTACCTCATGAGGTTGGGCACACAATCTGAGACAATCCCAAAGGTCTTACTTTTCACAACCACTACAAAAAATAAGATATAAAAAATACCACAGTTTTGGCATTCTAAGCCTGATCTACCCAAAACACTTTGTTCAAAAATCCTCACTCAAACTTCTCACTCCCACAGTTTAGGAAGTGTGCAAAGAACAGCATCACAAACACTAGAACATATATCTACACCTTGCAAACACAAATTCTTTCCTTGAAGGGAGAGAACCACTCATTTTGATTAGGCATGTCTGGACAGTCTTAGGGTTTTGCTTTTCCAAAATTACATCAGTTCTGATATCTCACACAGAAATTCAAGAATTAAACCTTATTAATTAAGATGAACAGAATATTTTATAGGATGATATTATGCATGCCATATTATAAATTATTATTGACACATCACAAAAGAAATAAGAATTCTAACACCCTCCCAATTTCTAAAACAATATTTTAACTTACGTTTCCTAGAGAGTTTCAGAAAGCTTTTCTTTGTACCAAACAGGAAGGAAAACACACACTGAAATTAAAACACTTTCTAAAAAATAAATTCACAAGGTCGATTCATTGCTACTTCCTATATAGTAGTAATTCAATAACGGCTATAGTCCAGTCTTCTCTGGTGTAATATGTCAAAGAAAATGCTCTGGCTTTTAATGACCATTGTCTTCAAGCTATTTTTACCCTCAGAGTTTATTAAACCTTCAGGCACTATTAAGTCTCTTACAATGACCCTTTTGCTGTCAGATGATGGGGCATCCCATAAGGAAGTGTAATACTGAGGATGAGTAGTCATATTCTTCTACTACAGGTCAAGAATATTCAAGAGATTTTGTAATTTAAGCTGCTGAAGAAAGGAATAATTAACTGGCCCTGAGGATTCCTGTGCTGCTGCAGGAAAAGGCCTTTTCATGTTGGATTTCTTGGTTTTCATCACTACTTGCTTCAGGAATTACGGTAAGCTCTTTTCATTTACAAGTAGAGTTGCTCAGGAAAATAGCAGCTTTCTTTCCTTAGATAAAAGCCCTAGCTTTGTGTGCTTTGAATTAGAATTCTAAGAATTCTAATTTAGAATTAGAATTTCCAATAGAATTCTAAAGAAAACACTACTCCTAACACTTCCCAGATTTCTCCATGCAAGAAGTTAGTACACCTTTGGCCCTCCTCTCCAAGCTATATTTCAAACATTCCCTACTGTTTTGTAAAAGGTTAATGGCATAAGCACAGTATACATTACATATCTATACATATATATGAGTAACAAATAGTAATAAATACATCTTACAGTTGGCCATGGGAACATCAGCAGATTCTTAGAGAAGAGCTTGTAGTGATGGCCAGCTGGAGTATCAGCAACACAAAAAGGGCAGGAGGGAAGTCCAGGAGGCAAAACTAAACCTACAGGAAGATGGGATGCTAGAGACCCCAGAAAAGCTGCTTGGGCCATATGTGAGATCAGAGGGAGCAAACAGCCAATATCTAGTTGAGAAAATACTTACAATGAAAGTATTTACTCTAAAGGATTCCTATGAACTGAAATGACAAACATGCATAGGAGGAACAGCAGCAATATTCTTGACTATGTAAGTGAGACAGTGATGTGATAAGGAAGATTAGATCTACAATAATGTTTAACTCTAAAAGAAGAGCTACCTAAAAATTATTATTAATAGGAAACTAAGAAATTGCAGATAAAAAGGCAAGACATTTATGGGTGGCACGGGGACTATTTAGAAAATCATAGGAGATGTTCAGAAGAAACATTTGCCACTTATCCTTTCAAAAGGATCAAATAAAGCTTGATGTGGTCAAACAGAAAAAAAAAAAAAAGGAAAAAAAAGCAGGGAGGCGGGTACTAATAAGAGGTCCTTCTTTAAAAGTAGAAATCAGGTCCAAACATGTAAAACAGAACAGTTGAAACTCAGACACATTAGCTAGGAAGTTGAAGAAAGTAGGCCAAAAAAAAAAAAAAAAGATTTTGAACTATCAACATGCCAAAGACAAAAAGTAAATAGCAAAAACTTTTTCAATCCACAACTCAAAAAAGAATCCTACCAAAGAGTCTGCAGGGGTGATAAGAAATTGAGCTATTAAAGAAAGATTGAAGGAACATAAAACCATTGCAAAACTAAAAAAAACTAAAATAAAAAAATCCAGCCCTAACTGCATTCTTTACATCAGCTTTCTTGATGGAAAAGATTAAGGATGTTCAGATATCAGAGAGGGTTATTGTGGGCTGGGTTTTTTTTTCCTTTTCTACACAGGAAATATGTCTGAAGAATTGTGTCAAACTGAAATGTCAGTAGGAGAAGTTTCAGAATAAATGAATAAAATTACTAGTAACAAGTTACCAGCACCAAGATAGTATTGGATATGAAATTGCCAAAGTACTTACTGTGGCATGTACCCTATCGCTTATGTTCAGCTCAGTATTAAAGACAGGAAGAAATGAAAAAATGACAGCAATTTTTAAAAGGCTTTCCAGAAGACGGAAAGAGCTAGGTCCATTAAATCTGACTGGTTGGCTGAAACTGGAATACAGAAAAGAATTAGCAGAAACTTAAATAAATATGATACTATGAGAACGTGCCAACATGGCTATTGTTGAAAGAAATCTTGCCTTACAAATACACTGGAGGAGTGATCTAGGTAAAATAATATACTTCCACTTCAGAAAAGCTTTGGGTCATATTCTTCATGAAAAGCTCTTAAAGAGCTTCAGGTGTCCAGGGATAAGACAAGATGGTATTCCTGAGTCCACTAACAGGGTCAGAGGTAGCAAAATCAGCATAGGAAGGAATGGTCTGTCCCATGGTATCTCTCACTGCATTCACAGGTAACAAGAAAACTGATGTGAATCCACAGGTGACAATTTCACTGCATATACAAAACTGTTCTAGATACTCAAAATCAAAATTGGCTGTGAGGTATCTTGCACATAAAACAATGGGGTGATAGAATGGCAGATTAAACTCATTGTCAAGAAAAGGAAATACACACATAACTATACAGATGTATCGATTATCTCCAAATTAACTATGACCACTTAGTCACTGTGAGCAGCTCTCTAGAAATATGCTCGTACTTAGTGGTCAAAAAAGTAACTTCAATGCTAGGACCCAGTAGGAACAATAGTTAATTTTAAAATGTAAGACAGAAACAATTTTTTGTCACTACATAAGCCAACATGTGCCACCTCTGTAGATAACACACATGCCATCTCTCAAAACTGATGGAGCAGAACTAGAGAAAGCAATGGAAGGTGTAACTATCATGATCAAATAGGCATGAAAAACCCTACCAAATGTAATTTTGCTCTATTTTTCAAAATACAAGATGAAGGGGGCAAACATTAAAATGCCAGAAAACAGTCTGAAACAAACAAAAGGAAGGTCTTTTTCACAAAAGCTAGAATTGTTTTTTAAATCTCCTTGCCCCGAGATGTGTGTACCAACTCTTCACACAAGTCTGATGTAAAATTAGACAAGTTCATGGAAGAAAGAGATTATATGTGATTATGCAAACATAACTTCTAACTTGCAAAACTCCCTAAGCCACAACTGCAGAATCTATGAAAATATCTAGGAAGAAAATTCACACTTTAATTGCTCCCTTTTTCTGCCCTTTCCTTGAATGTCTGCTATTGACCACTGCCAAAAAAAGAACATGAGAATGAAAAGATTTGGATTACACTGACTGTGGCTGTTACTATGTTCCTGTGAATACAGAAAATGTTATGTAGGGTTGTAAGATATGATTACATGGAACTGTGATTAACTGGACACAATAGCGATCTTTGATGATTTCTTTAAGGCTCTTTGGTAAAATCTTTAAAGTTAATGGAACCTTAATATAAAATGTGTTTGAGTTGTATAGGTATTTAAATAGGAATGCTTTAATTAGATATCTTCATGGCAAGTGGCATTGACAATTTAAATGCAGTTTCCATTTTTACAGAAACCGTTGCCATTCTGAAATGTCTTGTCTTTGCCATTCAGTTTGGGGAAAGTGCCAGAATGACAAATTTTAATTTGAGCATTTTAACAACCAAACCAAACCAAACCAAAAAACAAACAAACAACCAACAAAAAAAAAACAACCAACAAAAATTTTTTTCCAGAGGAGTCTTATTTATAAGGAAAGAGTTGCAATTACAACAGCCCTTTTCAACAAAAAAACTAACTTAAAAGAAGAACAAACCTGACAACCATCCAGCCTCACTACTAAATAGGTCACCTACCCAAGATACACTTTGGCATTGTTGCTCTGGTAGTTCAACTCAATGGGTTTTTCATTGGTATATGTGTTCATCACTCAAGTCACACAGCAGCAGAAAACACGGAAAACAGCCTATCAAGATGAAGATACAAACTCCTCTGTGCAGTGAACCAGATCCTACTGTGGTTTAGTCCAAATTAAACTCCAGGCATCCACCAACACTGAACCACAACAAGCAGCTTCTTCAGCTGCTTTGTACAGTAGGCACCAGTTCTCTCTTCTCTGAAGAAATAACAGCTGCATTTAACAACCTCGTTCAGACTCAACGCAGTCTCTGTTTTGTATTGTATCACCAGTCTTGTTTATGAGACATGGTCAGGTCTGGTGTCTTGAGTTTGAGATTTTTCCTTCACTTTGTACAAAGCACTTCCAGAGTAACTCTCTTACACAAGTGAATCAACATATAACAAGGTGTACTGCACTCCTAAGGACTAGGATTGATGTAGGTAGAGGAGCAGGGGGACAGTGCATCCTTGCTGGAGAACCTCTCAATCTGGATGATCTCTAAGGACAGTGATCAAATTGCATAGCAAACCCAAAATACACAAGCATAACTCAGTCCTGAGATTCATATCACAGCCTTTCCAACAGCACTGGAATTTAAGTGTTATTTTGGGTACCCTAGCTCAATTCACTAAAGGGAACTACCCAGAAGCAGCATTTCAAAAGGTCCTGTGCATGACTGGGTTCCTTGCAATGGTCTGTAGATCATAGCAAAACCAAGATATATTACTTTAAAAATATCCCTTTGAATAATTCCCCAGAAGTTAGGAAAGATGAGGACCAGTCTAGACAAACTATTTTCTTTTACTCTTTTCTAGATGCAAAAGCACAAACCTTTCTCATTTGCATTTTCATGGTTTTCAAGCTATGCAAGTTGCACTATATTACACAAACTTGCTGAAATGCTCCTCAGTGGCAAAAAAAAATACTGAGTGTATGCTGGAGTTTTCACTCACTGTACATTAAATGCCTCTTCATCTTTTACTGCTAATAAAGAATGTTTATCATTTACTTTATCATTATCTATGTAAAATTGTTACAGGTATGTACATCAGGAATAATCTGAAAAGCATATAAACACAAAGTCTGTGCAATTATGTATGCCAGGATTATGGCATATTAATCTAATTTAATATTTTGCCTCAGACAATTTCATTTCAGAATAGAAAGAAACTTGTTATTGTTCTGAGATTTCAAAGATTTCCACCTTCCTCCTGTGTACAGGGCTCTGGTGAATTAGTTGACTGGGAACCCTGAGAAGCCGCATGTGCTGAAGGTCTGTGCATAACCTCAAAGCCTCTGCTGTTCTTCTGTTTCTCAGCTCTACACAGCTCAGTTCCAAAGATCCTCACTCAGTTTCATTTCTTTTTAAAGCCTGAGAGGCTACTTTCCAGACTTTTAACAGTTCTTTGCCCCAGGTACAGTCCCTGAATTCCCCCCCCTCCAGTAAATCCATCACTGCCTCACTTCCACTGCTCTCTTGAGCTCTCTCATTATCTGGCATAAGCCACAGTAGTTAGCAAAAGGCAAAATCTGCTCTTAAGCAGCAGCTATAGAAACCAGCTCCTTTCAGTGAATGAGGCTAACCTGTTTGTTTCCTTCCTTCTTAGGACTGCAAGGTGCAGCTCTTGATCCCAGTCTTGACTTTCAACCTATGCTGTCTGTATGGAAGTGATCAATGAAAAACATGTTAGGGAGATGGAAGGGACATGTCTTGCTCAAACTGAAATACTTGTTGGGGGATTTCTGCAAAATTCATTTTTGATTGATCCAGAACATTTAATTTGATCCAAAACAAAATAATCTTGGCTTCACTGTATGGATTATTTCACTTTTTTTCTTTGTTTAACCTTCAAAATCAGGTCACACTTTTCCATGAAAAATGCTACTTTGAAACAAAAGGTTGGGAAGATTATCTTGATGCAGTGTGGCTGTGCAACACCAGAGAAACCCCAAAGTGAAGAATTTCACTTGAATAATGTGGGGAAGAAAAATGCATGGGGATGCTGCACTGGGGTGAGGCTGCTGCCACATCACAGGTCTGAGCACCCATCTTGGCCTTGGCAGTGGCCGCAGGAGGAGAGGGGACTTCAGCCACCTATGAAAAAGGGTTTCAACATATTCTAAATTTCTTTCCCTGTTTTAGTATGAATTACTGCCAAAACTCAATCTAAATTTATAAATAGTGTGCATCCCATCACCAAAATCTCATTTTTTAACATACACACTCTTCAACCAAAATACCACCCCATTCCTTCCAAACGTGGCCACATGAACAAGACAGACAGTGACACACCTGAGATGAGTTTCAAACTCTGTTTGTTGCATCCCGATGAACAACTAGTCCTCCCAAATCACTCTGCTCATTGGCATTTTCCTGGGAAGCTTCCCTGCTCGACCTCAGAGTATGTTGCCAGAGGACTCAGGCAACCACAGATGTCAGCTGTCTCAGCTCGTGCATGTATTTCCATCCACAAGACCTTCTGCAAGGTGCAACAACCTGAAGTACTTCATAGACACAGTCCCAAAATTTTGTATCCTTCATTGTGTATCCAGTCATACCACCACGATTACAAATCCGAGGAGTCACAGAAGCAGTCCTCACTGACACACCAAATAGCAGCCAATTCACGTAGCACATTCATAAAATTAGAAAATTTAAGTACTGCGGGACAAACCATCCCTTCCTCCAGCCAAAACATTCTGTCCTAATTCTTCCAGTAGAAAGCGACATTCTGAGGCAATGATTTGAGTTTAAATATCTCTGTTTCCACTCATTTATACCCAGGCAGCTGTGAATCAAGGAGTTAAAGCCCACTTATCCACCCATGTCTCCAAGTATTTTTATTAAGTAATTCTGGCCAAGAAAAGAATCTGGGTTTGCATGTTTATTTTTTTGCTACTCTCAGCTCTGCCCCCTCTTTTCCATGTGATTTATAAGTGACAGCCCTGCAGAAAGTGCTTTTAACACAATGTACTTATAAATTATGAAAAAACAGATTTACAATCTAATCTCTTCATGTGCAGTGATGTGTATTAAACAGAATCATAGAAGGGTTTGGGTTGGAAGGGACCTTAAAGATCATCTAGTTCCAAATAAATTCTGTTAGCATCAGAAACCACTGTAAATTTGGTGTATGCCTAAGAAACACAGTCCATATTACCATCAGCAAAAATTGTGTGCTTTTTCCTCAGTCCTGCTACTTAGATAAGATAGGGACAGTCTTATTTGAAGAAAATATCATTTTCCTAGCATGGTCTTCGTTAGCTCAAAGCAGCAACAGTCCACTCAAAAAAAAAAAAAAGAATTAATGGCTGATTTTTCTGACTAGTGTCTACTCTTTAGTCATTAGCTAGCAAAATGTTTACTCCTATAAAAATATCTGTTTCCTAGGGATTATTAATCATAGTTTATTGAGAAGCAATCACTTATATAATTGTGTTTCCTACCCCTTTAGAAAATTAAAATGCTGAGATATTCATTTTTGCAATGAATATCTATCCAGTAATTATCATATTTACTTTTCATTTATGAGGGAATAATCTGTTTTAATTAAGCCTAACTGAAGAACTTTTATCAGATGTAATTATCCCTTTCGATAAATATGTCTCCGCTAATTACATTTAACCATGGGATTTATAGCTCTTAAGTCATTTGGTGGGAAACATAATAAATCTTTAGTAATACATGCTAAATTACTATAAATTAATTCAGATCATTAACATAATAAACAAATTAGGATAATTTCACTTAATTAGTTTGGGTGGTTAACTCAAAATCCCTTGTAAAGCTTCATGGTAATCAAAATTTTACCAGTATTTTTAGAGATAATTTTTTGCAACAAACCTGTTTGAATATTTACACAGAAAATTAGACCACTGCTGGAACACAGTAAACACATATTCCTCTTCGATAATAGAGCCTTTTAGGAATCAATGCTGGTACCTTTTTAAATGCAATCAAATGTGCCTCCCAGGTTTTCAAGTTTATGCCATCGCATGTTGGAAGAACCTGCGTGACAGTACGGTAAAATTTTACAAGTGAACTCCTTCCTCTCTCCTTCTCCCCTTTTCTAGTTTTTGCTAGTCATCAAAAGTCAGGCATAGGCAAAGGTAACAACAGAGTACTCGGTGATAAAGAATAACAGAATTCCACAGGGAAAGTAAAGCAGCTTGCCCTGGTAGATGGCCAGCCCTGGATTAATCCCCACTGCCTGCTTCCCTTTTGTTTCAGGAGTGATGCACTGGGGAACACAATTGAACTGGCAAGCTATAAGGCAAATCATGCAGCCTCTTCCAGAGGCACACCCCAGCACGCACTGTCAAACCATCAAATGCAGGCGCCTCTCTCAAATGACAGCTTATGTCCTGTTCCACACCAGGACAACACATGACCGCTGTGTCAGGGAACTGACACCATGTATGTAACTCACTCAACAGCTATGAGAAATCCCTTTGCTATGTTCTTCTTGAACTGAACTGTTGGTGCCTTGGTTAAAGATTTTCGTGCGGTGGGACCTGTTACACTAGCAGAGTTCTCCCTTTTTGCATGACTATGAAGACAAACCCTACAGAACATCAGTGTACTGGCACACAAGCAATTTATAAGTCCTGCTGACAAACATACCACCTCAGCAGTGTTTCCACCTCTTGCTAGTTGGAGATAAGTCTTGAGCTTAGTTCAGCCAAAGTCAAAACCCATCTATATATTTATACAGAAGTCACTCATCAGATTACACGTTCAAGGTGAGGAATAAGGATGAAAGCAGATGAGCTTTTTAGTCATAACTTTTGGAGCTTAATCTTCTTAGATGAACTCAGACAAGCAAAGAGCTTCCCTGCAGGCAAAATATATCTCATAAACAGAGAAAAATACCAAGCAACAAGACTTACTATTAAAAGAACATTTTAAATCTTTTTCCCCCAAAGCATTATTCAGTCTTTCTGGTGGGAGTGCCACCTTTATTCCATGCTGTCCTACTTTGCTGTAAGGATCTGTGAGAGGCAGGGGTGTTTGGTTTAATGGCCCAGGCCAGCTGCTTTTTTCTGCTTTTTAAGTTGCAGCTTGTTTAGGTGAGGGAAATAGGAGAGACACAACTTTCCATGTCTCAGTATCAGGTCTCAGACAATTCACTGCATATAAAGGAAAATGACAAAAACAGTTTTGGGGATTTGGGCTCAACTTTTATGTGCCAGTTTTGTTCTTAGTATTTTCTCTACTCCCTCACTGCCCAGCATCAGTCTCTTGCCCCTCTGTAAAGAACTTTCTTCTGGACTCCATATGCAGTTCTGTCCATGGTGATCCAGTTTCCATAGACCATCCCCCAGCCAGCATATGTCACCCCGTGCCTCTCCTTAATCCAGTCACCGGAGGTAAGAAGGCAGGAGGTGCAGTGATAGCATACTTCCACAGCAGCTCTCAGGAGCACAGGGCTGGCAGAGCAGCAAAACAAAAAAGAAAGAAAAGTGAAGTCATGACTTTAAACAGGCTTTTGTTTCACCCAGGGGCCATGGCTTGACTTGGTAGCATGTCTCCATGACAATCTGAAGGCTGGAGAAACTGTTCATCCAACGCCCAGTACTGTTTACACTGTCCCAAGACAGAGGAGTCCATGTCAGACCCACTCAGGGGAGGCGGTGCAGATCCTCCTTCACTGACAGCTTTGACTTCAGGGCTCAAACTCTTCAGGAAAAATTCAATCTTACATACTAAGTAATACCTAGGACTAGGGCAATATATGGCTTGCATCATGCATGGAGCTGGAGCTGTACTTCTGCGAAGGAATTAATTTCATCCTAAACTGAACCTTTTAATAAGTCAGGAATTGTCCATTCTCATGCCTTATTTTCTAAAGATGGATGGCGCAAGTGTTTTATTTGACTTAATGCTGGGAAACTCAAAATCCTATTTGTATTTCCAAGCTGCGATGTTAACTTTACTCCGATTTTACTTAATTCATTTTTTACCTTAGTCATATTAATGGTTATGTAATAATATTAGACAATGTTCGCTAACCATTAACTCCAAAAATAATGGTTGTGCTAAATCAGAGTTAATTAGTATGTCACAAACTCCAGTTCTAGCACAGGCTGATGACTGAATGAAAAGAATGCATTGTCACTTCACCAAGAATTACATATACAATTTTAAGAGGTATTTTAAATATTTTTCTTAATAGCTGTCAGCAGAAACGATGGGATGTGATTCTTTAGAGAGCATTGCTCTTTACTAAGTACAGGCAAGTGAGCTATCACCAGCCTTACACTGGCTGCAGAAAACAGATTTAACATTAATTTATGAATAGCTGAACTTTTTCTCTTTAATGTTTAATAGTGAATCATGCTCTAAACCCTTTATATTTCACTGCACATCAGCAAGGTTGTCAGGAGCAAAAGATCAGGATAACATAATTCTTATGGCTTGTTCTCACGTACTCCTCATTTATTCCTGAAGCAGCCTGAATCATCCTGAAAGTAAGATGCATGGGGTAGCAAAATTTAAATGTGAAAGGAGTTGCTGTTTAAGGGCCATCAAGTTTTTAAAAGCATAACTCCAGGTGAAACTGTGCGAGCGGGATTCATTCTCTCACACAGACATTGAGTCATGCACATTCATTTCCAGAGCCCATAAGCAGAGGAAGGTCAGGCCACTGGCTGCGCCTATGTACCTGCATCCCAGCATACATCATGGGTTGGAAGAAAATGCAGATGACAAAGGCTCCCAAGGCTCAGGATTTTCACCTTTTCAAATCTTCTCTCCAATTCACTTAATGCTATGAAAAAAATCGTACGCAGATTCACCACTTCCTCAGTGCCTTGTGAGTCATGAAGCAGGCCTGCCAAAACAGAAACTTCTGTCATTGTTATCAGCAGATCACAGAACATTATGGATTCCGTGCATTTTTAACTCTCCAGTGTCTTCTCAATGTAGAGCAGATACATCAGATCTTCACAGACAGTGAAAAATTACATGACAGCTTTGATGATCTCAAAGACCAGACCCTAATTTTACAACTGTGTGGGGAAAGACACTTAAAACACATTCGTGGCACACTGCAGAATCACAGTATTGACACTGGTTTTCACTTTTAACTTTCTCTTGTTTTCCACATTTATGAAACATTTACAAACATATGTAAGATCAGCTATATCTTTTCTGCCAGTGATAAGATTAAAAAAAAAAAAAACAGGGCTAAAAGATCTATTTATAGGAGATGTCTTGGCAGCCTTTTTCATTTGAAAGAAAAAAAAAGAAAAAAAGTCATCACCAAGGGCCTCTCAAGACCAGCAGAAACAGTGTGATTCTGTCACCACACAATGCAGTATCTTGGCAAAGCCCTCCCCACCTTCCTCCCAAAGCTTCCCATGTAACATGGGATGAGGAGCACCACAGCAAAAAAAACCCCCACAATTCACTCATGTCACATCAGGCTGGGGTTTTTATATTCACTTCTGTAGATACTAGCCCAATCCCTCTTCCTTCCCTTTATTGATACTCCACCTCTAATCTCTATGGATGACAGCTCCTATCCTGTTCCCAGAAAGCACTAAGGCAATCTTAGTCTTTAGCCCTTCAGTACAAATGATTGTAAAATGTGCATAACCACAAAGTGCCCTTCTGCTATCTGTATCGTGATATTCCTGGACACAAGCACTGAAGAACTTTGTTGTGACTCGTATTTTTTTCTACATACTAAGCAAAGTAAGAAATTCAAATGCAAGAATTCATTATCATTTATTTAGATCTAAAATGGGCAGAGAGCTGTTAATTCCAGGTTCTTGAAACTCTGGACATCATTTTAGTATTGCCAGTGAGTGTGGAGAGCAGTGGCTTCTAGCTCTAGGAAACAAGCTCCAGTTTAGTTGCAATCAAAAAGCTAAGACGAAGGTGTAAAAATATCAAATATCTGGTACGATATTCAAAGACACATGAGCTACTATAGTACTACTTTCATTGCTGAGCTTTGACAGATGAACTGCATGTCTCTATCATTTGAAAAACCTGAGATCCTTCGATGAGACCCTGCAAGACTGACTCTCTAACACCTGATGGAGGAGAAGGCTCCAGTTAAGGATCTGACCTCTGGTATTATGATGATTTAGGAGGACAGCGAGTCCTCCACAGGAACATCCACAGGACACTTAATAGAAGAAGAGTATTCCCTTATGAAGCAGACAATGAAAGAAAGAAGGTGAAAGGCTTTTGTGTAAGACTTCTTATTATTACTACTACCACCTGGGTGTTCTGCCTACTCGAAACATCTCTATGATCTCTCAGGTCTGGTGAAACACTGACTAATGCTGGACATAAAATTGGTTAGCCTCAATGATCTTGGTAACTTGCAGCATTTCCTGAGTAGTTGAAAACTGTCGACAGGCTGCTGCTCTCTCCTCCCCAGGCTCTTTTCTCAGTGACAGTAGATACATCCAACACGACTTCTGTATCACCCCTTCAAGTGCTGCTGGTACAAACCATCGATTATAATTTTATAAAGCCATAGAGGCTGGTTGTTATATTAGGTAATCATGAGACTGTTACAGAACTATGTGAGGAAAGTGAAGCCTCAGGCTGTTACAGTAGCTAACAAACCTGTCATTAATTACTGAGGAAAAGCTTTCTGCCTTTTAAATAATTTATACAGCTAGATCTACAGTAGCAACAGATTAAACATAATTAAAATGGAAGCTTTAAAATCCAAGGGGCAGGCTGACTTCAGGACTCGGCCAGCTCCGGCAGAGCACAGATAAGGACCACAGCTAATGACGATCCCGCCCTCAGGCTGGCACAGGGCACTTCCAGTGCTCACCCTGGCCTGGGGGTCCCTTTAGGAAATAATTTCAGATAAAGATAAAGAGCTGCTAATCTCATAAACCTGCACATTGGATGCCTTGCTTAAGCTCTTTATCCCTATGACCAGCATATCTTTGGAAGAGCTTCTTTGTCTTAGTCTTTGAGATTTAGCGAAGGCTTAGGTAATCTTCCAACAGGGCTACTGCCCTCCTAGGTTTCAATTTAATTGGGCTGTGCAGTAGTTCAAGTACTATGTACATTCAAAAAAATCTTTGGGTGAATTCAATCCATGTACATAATATAGTCCCCTAATATGCAAAGCAGTGTGCTAATGCACTCCAAACCCATTTGCATTCTTCTTTCACAGGGAGCAGCTTTTATTACACTGTATTTTCAAATGAAGTAAAATGTAGCAAAATATTAATCTCATCATTATGCTTCATTATAGCAGTCCTCACTATATCTCCTGTTATGTCTGAAAACAGATCAGTATTGCCCCAGTTTTCAGAACTGCAAAACTTAACACATGAGAGGACCTACTATTTTTTTTCAGTCTGGTGATTCAGGCATCAAGTTCTCAGACCAAGCCCCTTCAAAACTCTTGGATACTTTGTCTTTCCAGAGTAATTCCAGAGTTCTAAAGATCTTTTCTTCTAGCAACATGTGGAAAAATCTGCATATACATTTATTTTTAGATATATACACATATACTGTATGTCCTATTATTGTAGCAGGACATAACTATGCTAATCCTTAGCCTATGCAGTCCCATCAGGTGGATATACTGATCAGTAAAAAAGAACTTCCATCTACGCCGCAGCTTTAGGATTTTTTTATTATTATTTATTTATTTACATGTGACTTCAAAGCTCTCTGCTCCGTTATCTCTCACTCAAAGGTAAGAGCTTTTTTTCTTCAATGCAGATTTAGGTATATATCCAATATCTTACTTCCATATGGAAGTTGTTACAGCAAGAGCACCACTACGTCTGTTTTCCTCTACAGCCTCTAGTCAGTACCTATATTGTTCTATGTCTCTGCACAGAGGGACCACATGCGGTACAGTTTACAGTACAGTTTCAGTGTTCTTCCTTAAAACTACCTACAAGTTATACTTTATTATTACTTTTCAGTGTTAAGGTTATCTGAAAAATGTTATTTGACATAAGTATCCCCCCATTATACTGAGTATTCTCCTAACACCACAATGGTTAACCTAGATTAACCTCCACATAGTTCAATTAGCCTTTCATATCTAATTATGCCCTACGATGGGATATATTAGTTCCAATCCTGAAGGCCATAAGGGATCTGTAGTTTCAAGTGACCTCTATAGATGGACAATAATCAAAATTAAAATAGACATGAAAGCAGGATCAAGGCCTAGAGATGTAGGATTTTGTACCTGTTTCCAAGGCCAGTTTAAAAATTTGAAGATTCTGGGCACTGTTCTAGTTGGGAACTCATGGAAAATTAACCTGTTTGAAAATTGGCAGCAGGGAAGTACTCAGCAAATAACCTGTTTGTGCACAGATTACCTTTCTTTCACATGCCTGTATCCTGACAGATTCATGTGCTCTCCTCAGCTACCTGCACTAGCAATACACTTACTGTGTTGGAGAATACACAGAAGCACTTTGGAATGAGCTAATGGTTTTATCAGAACGATAAACTGTTGCTATCTAATTGTTATACAATAATCAAGTTGGCTTTTGATGCTCTGTTATTTTATGATTTTGCAGGTGATGATCTTCCCATCAATTTGCTGTTCTCATTCATCTGGCCCAATTCTGCTGTAATGTGGTTGTTTGGTAATTTTGCTAAGGTGTTCAATTTGCATTTAAAACCCAGTCAATGTAAGTTAATAAAATAGTGTCAGCTAATTACTAAGGAAATGTTAAATTGCTACAAAATAAACCTTTCTTCTGAGATCTGCTTTGAGCAAAGACAACTGCTTTGCATACCAGACAAAGCTATTCAGACTGAAAAGTCCATGGAACCAAGGAGAAGAGTTATGTGAAATTGAATCGTAAATCATTGCTGTGCATGTTTCTTCATTTGAAAATTTCATCTATTAAAACCATGTGGGTCTTAGCATTACCACTTTTCTCACATAGCAACTGCACCTCACTGCATTTCTCCTAAGGCCACATTTCAGTTGTGCAACTGGGCATGAGCAGGATGGAAGTAATGTTCTAGGAAAGCTCAGCCTAAGATTAAGACATCTTGTATTCTTAATGCTCAACATACCAGTGCAAAATTGGCTGAACTTTGCACAGCACCTCAAGCAGCTTCCCTCTGGCAACCCATAAACTCTAAGGGCATGTCAGGTGGAGGAAAAAAATATCAGTGCTAGATGATCTTCAGCACAACAGCAGAAATTAACTCATGGCTCCAGCAGAGAACTGATGCCTGAAGTTCTTTTCTTTGGCTGTCATCTAGAGAGACATCTGGGAAAATGGGAGTTTTACCACTGGCTTCACTAAGATAAGGACATTGTCCTTTAGACATAAGTCATTCTGAACCTCCAGTGAACCCTGAAGAAAGCATTTGTTCAAGCTGGTCAGCAATTTCCCCCACTTCACACATTGCTTATGCTGAACTGGCCCTGCGGTAACCACCCTGCAGTGCAACACATCAACTCAGCAACAAATGCATCTGATGGTTGTCATTTTATGCAATCTGTATCTCACCCAAGTACTTTTGGCCCCTGTAATATGTTTTGATACTGTTTACCACAACATGTTTTCTGTATTCAACTCCTCACTCCCTTTTTACCTCTATGTTCAACTGTCATATCTGTTAATAGGGCATTTGGTTACCAGTTCTACCTCCTGAATAATACGCAGAGTTGCACTGCAGCATTGCTCTCAGAAGTCATCCCTTTTCACAGCTGGCAGTCATTGTATTTGCACATCCCACCATTCACTCAGTCTTCTCTCTGCTGCATGCTGTCTTCTCCCATACAGCTGAGAGCCCCTTCCTCATTCTACAATAACTGAGAGTTCAAAACCCTTCTTCCATCAGATGGTCACCTGGCTAAGAAAAGCAGAGGTGCCTGTGCCAGTACGGAAGGCTGTTACCTACCCTATAAGGGCACAATCCAACAGAAAATTACAGCCAGGACAGGAAGCAGAGTATGCCTGAGTAACCCCAGTCTGTCACTTTGACTCACATCAAGGGGCACCTTCCCCCAGGCAACCCTCCAGGCTACTTCCTGCTACCTCCAGCTCAGGAATGAAAATGCAAAGTGACAAACCTTTGCCCTGTGTTGTCTTCCCCAGAGGGTTAGCATTTCCCATCCAGACTATCAGTTCTCCTGTAGACTTCATAGAAATGACCAAAACCAAAAAGTTTAATCTTTTCTCCAGCTCCAGTCCAATGTCAAGTCTTATACTCTGGCAGATTCTCAGCAGCTGCAAAGCAACACAGTTCTATAGGATGGGAAAGGCATTGAAAATCTATGAAGTTGTACCAGTTTTCACCAGCAGAGGATCTAGACCACTGTACTTAATGAGAGTTGGCTAAGGATCAAAGCACTACTAATATTTAGTGTCTATAAAGAGCTAAAACTAATAAAACATTGAAAACAGGCAGGAAAAAATACCCAAAAGGAGAAAAGATGTAATTATGTACTATAATTTCCTAAAATACTTTCAGCGCCCACATCTCTGTGTATGACTTTTATTATTAATGACTTAAATGCATAAGTAACAAAGGACTGTGCTACCATTTGCAGTTCATAATTATGCCACATTTGTCTGCCACCACTGATTCACTAATACTAATTTTGTTTAACATACACTGTCTGGAGAACTGTACAATAAATCTTGTGATATAAAGCAATAACGTCTCCCAACCTTATCTATGTGATTTCTCTCATTTTACTTAGAATACAGTTCATCTTTTTCATATTCTCTATACACTGTTTTAGGAATTAATAGCAATAAATGCATATTTGTATTGCATAAAATGTGAATTATAGTGGAATTGTATTTGCTGAAAGGTCAATACTGAGAGCATTGCACTGAACATGGTATATCAGCTGGGAATCAAAGGTCTGGAAAGTACAAAATGTATTACCAGTGAAGTCAGAACACAATCTAATTTGGCATTCTTTTCAAATATACCCTGCCATGGAAATATTTTACTTGTCAGTGCCTTTCTCCATTTGACACAGATAACTTCTTTAACGTTATACTAGTAGACTCCAAGATAAATTTTAACATTTCTTCTCTTAACCCTATAACCAGATCCTTTACTGCTGTATATCTGAATAATTGGGCTAGATTTTAAATTAATTTTCACAATGATCTACCATATTATTACGTTACAGGTCTTAGTTGTTTAAATCTATATTCAAAGTTACTTTTATATTTTGCATGAAATTTCTATACTTCTGTAAATAGAGTGTACATAGTTTGTATTATTCAAAGCTCCTACAGCAACCCCATGAATATTATAGTATTATTCTAAAATTAACTTCTATGTGCACTTTGCTGCAAGACAGTTGAGCAAAGAATATAAATACACTTTAGTCCAGACATAGCAACCTCTTCTGAACATGTCTTGGAGACAGCCAAAACTTTATACATATGGAGGTGGGGGGTGGGGGCGTGGATTGTTTTACAAAGTACTTGGCTTACAGAAAGCTTTAACAAATATTCTCAGTAGAGAATTGAATTACAGTGCTTATTCATTGCAAGAGATTGGTGTTTCTTGCTGACTTTTCCTTAGTTTTGCAAGAAACTGAGGACCAGAAATAATTCAGAATTTGTGAACCACAACATCCATTACTGTGTAAATGCTATGGATATAGTAATATTTGCTGCACTTTGACCCACTGCAATTGATTTTGATCTGACTCAGCTTATTACTTACCTAGGAAGGCAAGACTGTCTTGGCCAGTTCTGTGGCTGCAAAACTTTTCCTGTCAGTTTCCAAATATCACCAAAACATCAAACATTCAACACCAAAACATCATCCTGAGCTGGTAGGCAAATTAGTTACAGGAGGTAACAAGCCTCTTCAGAGCTTTGTTTTTTCCTTCCTTGCCATCCTACCAGTAAAATTATATCTATAAAGCAGTACAGCATGGACAAGTAGGATTTAATGATCCTCTTAAAAACATCACAGGAAAGTGATGTTTATTTACTCTAGCTCAAACCCAGGAAAGCAAGTAGTAGCATTCAGCTCCAGCTTTGTTCACAGAAATATCATAAGCATGTGCTTAACTTTAATCATGTCATTGCTCCCATCCTGGACTTAACGGCTGCCTGGCTGCAGATACTTTCCAGAATAATGTCTTTTTGTTAGTCATTAAGATTTATATGCACAGATTTAATGGGTCGACTCCAGACTTCTTTCTCACTAACATCAACGGAGAAAAACGGTCACCCGAGACATCCACACACTATCAGGACAATTCCTATACTTCCGACAGCCATGCAGCCTGACTCTACCAACTCTAACTATACTGTCAAGTTCCTTCTTGTGCAAGGAGTCGCTTCCCACACAAGCAGCAGAATAGGGAAGAATGACAGTTCTGCCCTGCAATCAGTGCTGGAAAAGTCAGACACACCCAAAAGCTTGTGCAATGGCACAGTTCAAGATAAAGATCCAAAAAGCTCGTATTACTCAGTCCAAGCAGTATCTATTCTTCTAAATGTATCTTTATCTATTGTTCTGAATATATTATCTTATTCCTTTTCTGAAATAAGAAGCACACAGCAAATGGGGGCTTATCTTGTACCTAAAATATCTGGGTGGCAATCAGCTTTTTGATCAAGATGTCTAGCTTTCATTGCCTTTCAGAAGAAGAGTGATAAAACATAAAACCTGATTATGTGAGTGATCTCTCTGATGTCAGAAGTCCAGCCTTAAACCTTCTCTATCTGTCTCTCAAGAAAGAGCAACAATTATCTGTCCTTACTCAAGATACAGCATTTGATCTGTGTTGCGAAGAGGCACAATAGCATATATAGATTGTATCACACAGATGATACAAAGCATGAAAAGTACTTTCCACAGAAATCTCTGCCATCACTGTTAGCTATCCTTTACAAGATATCAGATATGTGCTCTAGAAAACATAGAATATGATTTAGTTTGTGTATTGAGGCATATAAACTCAAATTATGAAAGTTGATCGCATCCTGCATTGATTTCCAGCCACACCAGGACACTGACTACGCTTCAGTATGTTGTAGCTGGAGTCAAGGTGAAGCAAAAGCAAAGATTCATACTACTGGCTGCTATTATGTATAGAGCAGGAGGGTAAACTGAACAGCCCAGCACATCTCGACCTCTCTATTTCTATATATTCCACAACAACAAAAAGAAGTGTTTCTTCTTTAACATCCTAAACAGTGAACAAGAAATAATTTGATAGGTCCCACACGATCTATTTTATTTCAGCGCCATGTAGTTCAGAACTATTTACCCAAAATGACTCTTAACTATACCCTTTTCTAAAATATAAAGTAGTCAACTGTAGTGTCACACTAAAAGAGTAGGGAGTAACAATCCTCCCTTGGTACAGCTCTGTGCAGGCTGGACTCCATTCTTTTCATGTCTGTAACACTTCCCCCATAGATCAGATGTTTCTTTCCTATATAAACTGATATATTAGAGGTTTCAATGGATCTAAAAACAAACAAAAGAATCTAAGTAAAGTATTGGGAAATAATTTCCAGATTTATTGAATACACATTTCTCTCTACACAAAAATAATTAAAACATTCAAGTACTAAATTATTCAAAGTGCACAAAAATTGTTTAAAAAGATGATGGCATTAATTTTCTTATAACTTCATCTGCTTCCTTATGTGATCAGATTTTTTCAGCTACATAATTACATTCTTAATTCTTTGGAAAAAAATGTATTTGCAGTTATCCATTAAATAATTTTCAATTGTTAAATGACAAATTAGGAGAAAAATTAAACCCTTTATCCTTTACAAAACCATAAGGATTTCAACTGCATACCTTGGTATTTGACTTTTGGCACAATATGTATGTAAACATACTGCTCCAACTAATAAAACACATGACATTACGTAACCATGCTACTTCCATTTGATATAATTTGGCACTATGTGAATTGCAAAATTTCAAAATTTCACAGTAATGCTATAAACTGATTATGCAGTGGAAAAGCTCTGAAACATTTGCCAAAACTCCCCATGAAATACAGAAACTCAGATTTATACTTAAGCATTTCACCATAAACTCTGAACTCCAACCACATACAAATTTATATCAGTCCTTAGAGAATGGGGAAAGGAAACATGGGAATTTCTGTTTTCTTCTGTAAGAGAGAACCTGAAAAAAAACCACTCTGCATTGACACAGCTTCTGTTAGATGCACTTCTGAACATAATTCAAAGATAAAAAAGCAGTGACTGGAGGATAATGCCTTTTTGGAAAGATAACCTGTTCTACTACTCCAGTTACTGGGGATATTTTCATACATCAGTGAGCAGAGGGATGGTGGAGGAATGACCCTCACTCCTAAGTCACTGACACAAACCTGGCACATGTAAGAGCCATGACAAAGCCACTATTTGGGCAGCCATGGGGGAAACAAAGATAACGTCTGCACTCTGCTCCTAGCAAATGAGTTGTTGGAATATGAAAACTATGGCCATGACGTGAGCCCTTTTGCTTCTAGTCACAAGCTCCAGAATGAAAAAATGCCTGTATCCAGTTTCTTGTTCAGCTGTCATGCTTTTGGCCCTGGAGACCCTTAGTTCAGTTCCCCTGATACGTGTTTACTGCCCAGGAATATGTGGCTGCGCTGTGTTATATGTGGATTTCCATTGCAAGACCTGTCAGCCTAGCACCGTTCACAAGATACCAAGGCTTTTCTATCCTGATGACTGCTTCATTGCTGTGACTCTGATGATGAATGAGCAGTAAACATGTCACAAAATTAATTCAACCCTATGGCAGATTATCGTGAGAAGTTGGAAGTTACAAAAATAGACTCATGCTTATTACAGCTTTAAGACTGATAGGTAAATCTCATTCACAAAAGGAAGCTATAATGACATGAACATAAATGTTAATGTGAGGTTCAAATGCAATTTTAAATATTTATCTTGCAGAGGTAAACAGCCACAGTGAATATCTGAAGAGTAAACACACATTAAATCAATTCAAGTGCTTGCAAACTAATCTATTCTTAAATACATTTACTTAAAGGCAGAGTCTACATTGCCGAGAACCCAGACATTCACTGATATACTTGAAAAGCATCAGCCTCTTGTGAGCAGCTATCTTCATCAGGTCAGCTCTCTGCCCAGCAATCAGACTTCCTGGGCTCTCTCATGCCTAATTCTCAGAACAGTTCTGCTCTCTTTGAAGTTGAGATTGAACATTTTTCCCAAAAGTGCACACAGGTGTCAAAAACAAAATAAAAAATGCTCCAAGCATCTCCCTGCTGTCTTTGAGATGGAAGGGAGTTTAAAAAGCTAACATGTGGATACACATTTGTACACCATTTTTGTTTTCATTATCAAAATCCTGGACTAGAACCCAGTTGCAGCAGCTGATCTAAAACCCAGGAAGCTCCCCAGGGCTAAGCACTGTGCGGAAATGTTGACTTTTCCATGGTTTTAAATTAATTTATTTTGATGGCTGATATCCCAACATTTCGCATCTTACAGCTTTGGAAACAGATGCATTTTTGCCTTAGCTTTTCCTGCCATGTAGTTCTGCCATGCAGAGGAAATACAAAAAAAGTTTCATAAAGTGTGGTGTTCTTCTCCTTTAGCAAGACTGGCAAACATAGGAACTGACCACCACTGAAGACAGTGAGACCTTCTGAAACCTCTGCTTCACTTTTCTAAGCAAACATATGACGATATACTTAAAATGTAATACCAGTTGTCAGGTATAGAGAAGTGGGCCATGTGGGAAACTATTATCTTCATAAAGTGGTGATTATATTTCCATATAGTAAAGCCAACGAAGTTAAGATTGTACTGAGAAAAAAAAAAAAAAAAAGGCAGCTAGGAACTATCAGACTGCTCCCTCCACATTATCCATAATATGGTTTATGTACCACTACTTAAAACTACAGAATAGGAAAGTGAAGCCTTAATACCTCTCTATTTTAAATGAATACTTAGTTTGGACTTCTTTTTAACACAGGCACCTTTTAAACATTCAGTATCTCTCAAGACTAACTTTGCACATTGTCAGAGCTAGGCATTCCATGCAAAAGAGTAATTATGATGTTTAATGAAGACCTGTTAGTCAAAGCTCTTTGTAGTTTTATAGTATGATGACAGAATTGGAAACAAGGATATCTAATTTTCACCTGCATAATGTAACTAATTATACAACAATTCCGAGATTAAACAAATCTTGTATAAACATAATGCACTCATTTGTAGGGAATTCCCTCAGTTTAGTTAAGCAATTGCTTTTCTAATTCTTGAGGTATCATTAAAACCTTCCTAATTTGAACAGAAACAGAGAAACAGATGTGTATCATAACACCATTGTCAAATGTAACCCTTGATACTTCAAGAAATAAATGAAGGAAAAATTATATTTTCCTCATGTGCTACTTAATTACTTGGTATGAAAAGGAAATAATGGCTAAGTACAAAATTAAGGGTTTCAAGATACAATTATATTAGGCTATGGGCATACCAGCATATAACTTGTCATACAGCAACATTTCTCAAGGTGATTTCCCATTCACATGGGGCATAATGTATTTTTAAAGGAAAAGAATCTAGAACCCTAGTATATTATTTGATCTTGGTCACTTTTATAAAACAGCAGGAAATCTTTCAGCTGTAATATTAAATGATGCCAGGATATGGAGACCATTGACAGTTTGAACTGAGGATGAAGGCAGTTAATGGACGAACATCAAATGTTCTTAGATCATGAACATGCTTATTTTACAGGATGTTATTGTGCTAATAGATTGTAAAAGAGCTTACAAGTACCTGGCTTTAATGTGTTTAACCCGAAGACCATCAAAAACCTGCTTTGCAGGCAATACTCATGAATTATTACAGACCCAAAAAACAATTCCATGTTATCACCTGTTTCAGCTTCCAGGTTCATTACTGTAAACGTACATAGAGTAAGAACAATGAGCGATCTAGTAGAAAATAGATCACTTGCAAACAGAGAATACGATAACGTGAGATTGATTAGATAAAATTAAATAAACAGACACTTTCACCCAAATTAAGCCTTTTAGTCTAGGAACTGTGGAGTATTTCATAAGCACTGGGTTGAACAATAGCCACTGAAGTTCATATCTATTTCAGCAAGTCCCTTTTTCCCTGTTACAACCAATGTCACACAGCCAGCTGCTTGGTACCTTCTAGCCTCTAGCAGTGCCACCTCCCCTTTTCCCTTCCCAGCTGTTTTTCTTGCATATGAGAAAAGGGAAATAAAGTAAGATAGACAGGTCAGCCCAGGTTGGCAGGCACCTCTGGAGAAAACAATCCAAATCAAAGCCTCTTAGCATCTGTTTACCAGGTCCCTTGGGGCAATGAATCTCACTTGAAAATACCTGCCTGAGGACATGCAGTCTTCACGCTGTGACAAGGCCTGAGTCTCCTTAGACAGACACATGCTTCCCATTCTCCACCCACATTATTCTTAATTTAAGAGGTACAGGTCTTGGTCTTGTGAGGCACTGGAACATGATACACAGAGTTAGCAGGTAACTGTGTTAGTTGGAAATGGTGTCATTTTAACAACAGTTTTTTTCAAATACAAGTCCAAGGGTACCTTACAAGGAGCGGTCTGCTGCAGCAAGAACTGGACCCAAGAGGGTGTGTGCTTGGCAGTAGATGCAGGTCTTGATTTGCCATTTCTAGGCAAAATTTATGGCTATAATTTTAATTTAAAAGTTATACAAAGCACTGAACTGAAAAGAGCTCAATTAACATGCATGAGGCCAAACTTCCTGCTGATATAATTTCTCCAACTTCAATGGAACCGGAACACAAGTGAATCTGGCTCATTATGTCCTATTTTTCTGAAGACATACAGATAATAGTATCTGTTATACTGTTATCACAGCATGGAGGAGCTCTGTAATAGTGACCACTAATGCCGTATGCTGGGGAAAAGATAAACAGTATTTCTTGCTTCCAAACAATGAACAGGGAGATTATATCTACTCTCACGTAAGCTAATATTCAGTGTAAGCCCCTTACACTACATCATGATAACTGACATACTCTGGCTAAACATGAAGCAAGCCATGAATGCAGTCTTCTGAACAAGCAAATTAAGGATTTTGAATACTGTTCTCAGGCAAAAGTAAGGAAATACAGGACCTAGTCCAAATCCCACTGCAGATGTGGATGATCTCACTGCTAGCAATAGATTTTTTTTCTCAGAGGTCACACTCTACCCAGATACGTGGTGACATCTCATACATAATTCTTTCTTTTTTGCTTCTCATATCAAAACTGTAGACTTTTTTGCCTATCCTAGAGTTGGAATTTAACATACTTTGATCTTAGTTTGCTGATATTTGCTAAGCTGCATGCTGGGCTTTCAAAAAGCAGCTTAACTTGTCCCATTAGCTCTTTTTATGCAGACTTCCAGTCCACATACACGTTCCCTACACCTGCCCTGCAAACTAAGGGTCACAACTAAAGAACCATTTCTGTGGAATGGGACACCAGAAAATTTTGAAAGCATGCTACTCCATGCTTTTATCTTCAATTTTTTTTTTCATTTTTTAGAATTTTTAAACTTATCTAAACATTGTCACACAGGGCTAACCTATGAATAAATATTATATTTAGCCAAGCTAGATGCCCTTCTAGCACTTAGTTCTTTCCCTTTTCAGCAATAGCAACCCAAGAGATTTCATTAGTCTAATTCTACTCTAGTCAAACATTCCCACTGAGGACAAGCAACTAATTAAGCACATGAAGATTAATGAAAAATATAAGAAGAAAAGATATCGCAGTTGTTAAATTTAAAATAGCTCCTGTGCCACTATTTAAAAAAATTATATATCAAATTTCATTACAGCCTCATTTGAAGAAATGGTAAGAATTAATAGTAACAGCAAATCTTCATTTCTTAGCTAGTCACTAGCAGTTACAAGGCCAAATACCAGCAGTGTGATACCTTCCTTTATTTCTATGGAGAATAAAATGTAGTTTCAATGCTAGACCATGAAGATTAAAGTATGCCTCACAACATTCCCTGAGAAAATAGGCACTGTTAGAAGACCACTGTGGGTCAGATTTCACAGGTAGGTCATGTTGTGCCATCTGCTAATAGTATCACAGAGTATTATCAATTGAGACAGCATGCACAGTTGCCTGATGAGATACTAGACAGCTATACACCTGCATTAGAAGAATTAGCCAGGACACATCAATTTGGTAACCTTACTGTAATGAAATGATAGATGACCAACTGGTGGGAAAGGCCACAGCTTCCTGGATCCATGCAGTATTACCTTCTGAATCAAAGCTGACACTAAGTAAGACAGGAACATCTCTCCTCAGGTGGAACAAGCCCTTCAAGGAAGCCTAGGCTCTTGAAATAAAAGTATAAATGTAAGCTCAGAAGAAACTGATCTGCAAAGAAAAGCTTTGTGTTTAAGGAATCTCAGCATGTCCTGAAATGGTTCTTATAGCTTTTTGACAGCTGAAGCAATATCCCTTCCTTCCTAAAAGTGGCTTAGAAGAATAAAGGAAATTTGCTTATGATGAAATGCACCACTGCCCAACAAGTAATGGCATTTACATAAATAAGTTAAAATTACTGGGGCTCTCGTCTTGGAGATAAGTCCAATGTATATTTCCAAATGTATGCATGCACAGATTTAAAACATTTTTGCCATGACCAAGGTGCAACCCAAATGTTGCTTTTCATGATTCATCTTCTCATCTGCCTCCTAATTCCCTCATGCTGCATTTTTACTGGAAAACTGAAGGCCAGCCTTCTTTAAATGTTCTGTTAAATTCTGGCCTTCAGATTCTGACTTCACTGAAGCCAAAAGAAGTTTGGCATTGAATTTTGGATCAGGCCATGGTTCTGCCATGGGACCCAAGATGCACCTATAGATGCCATCACATTTTGCTTCAGCTTTTACCAGCATTTGGCTTCTAGTATGGTTGATAATACATTAGTGAAAATTCTCTCCTACTTATTATCCCCACCAGATGTATTAACATCCCAATGAATTACACTGCAATTATGTTTCTCCCACCTTTGGAATATGCTACAACTGATACATGAATGGCTTGTTTCCTTGCTTCATATCTCAGCCCAAATATGTTCACATTAAAACCCCTATTTGCTCACCATTATGAAGGGGCAATGCCTGACCCTAATTCTCTTGGGAGGCAACTGGCTGCCTTTGGCATGTGTAGCAAGATAGAAGCACCACAGACACTGCTGTCATGGAATATTCAAGACTGCTGCTAAGACATTTTTTGCAGCAAGCCCATAAAAATTCCTGTGCTGTTTCTGGCTAAATGGGTAAGAAAAAAGAATTCTTCCTGCATGAGCTGAAAATGAGAAGGGATAATTAAATCAACTCTCAATACTGAAACAACACAGTAATGGTTTATCTCTCTCACTCAAATGCACAAAGTTCAGGCTGGTCTGACCTGATTACTGGAGCCCAGGATGATAAAAGAAATGACTGAGTGGAAGAAGAAATCACTCTCTGGGCACTTGCTGGCATATGGTTCTGAATAATGGGAAAAAGCTGATACACTGTAAGCTCATGAGGATGTCTGCGTGGTGGGTGCCACATACCTATGAGTCACATCCTGTTCAAGGCACAGGTGCTTTGAAATGTGTTTGTTGTGAACAGGTTTTTTTAGGAGCTGACTGACCACTGAGTAACACTGAGAATGGACCTGTATTCAGGGCTGCTGAGACAACCACAAGAAACTGCTGCTCCAAGTTGGCCTGGAAGAAGAAAATGGCCATGCATATGGCCAAATGCAGATTTGAGTTGCCTTTTTTTTTAAGTGGCAGGCAGAAAGTCAGACTCCTAAAGCCATTCAAGCATACCCATGGGGAACACTGAGTTGCCTTGGTGTTCATTAAACACAGTTCTCCATGCTTCAGTTGAGCTTTGCCTCTGCTCAGGAGAATGACAGTGAAAATAACAGTCTACCTATTTTGGAACATATTTTACTCTGAGCTCACTGGGGTCAGTAAGAAACTTGTCCCTTCAGGAAACCTTATTTTGTTTCTTGTCATCACCTGCTTACAGCATGAAGGAGCTTGAATTGTTACTGTCCAAATGCTTGGCTCTTGGCTTCCTTCTAATAAACCAGCAGTACAGGAGACTCACCTGGCATTATAAAACTTCAGCTGGCCTTCTCGTTCTTAGACTCTGTAGGACTAACATCATTTATACTTCTTGCCACCAAAGCCAGGACAGAGTAGGCACAAAACAAACAAAAATACATTAATCTTCAACAACTGTTTTCCAGACTAGAAGTTTAATTATACAGCTGTTATGTCTGTGGTGCAGCTTAGTGCAGAGAGTTTATTTTCAATGTCATTTGTTTAGGGAGATTTTTCTTTTCTTCCACCAGGGTAGACCCAGAATATAACCATGCAAATAAGAAACATGCAAAGGGACTTTGCTCCTTGTGCTGTGAGGGACATCAAAACACATTAGATACAGCAGCATTGGTAGGTTCTTGAATAGACGCATACTTTCCTCAGACACTGTGTTTTAATGCTCTAAGTATTAGACTTGTCCCTCCAACTCACTTTCATATACACAAATAGCAAAAATATCTACAATAGGTGCACTGAAAATTGCTTGAAGGAACTTCCTGGACAATGTTATGCAGAAGATCAAGTAGACCCTTCCAGCCTTGGAATCCAGGAATACTGAATTTCTTGCTCTACAGTAAGAGAAACAAAAAAAAAAAAAAAAAAAAAAAAAAAAAAAAAAAAAAAAACGAAAAAAAACCCAAACCAAACAAAAAAACGAAACACCTTTTTTTTTTTTTCAGTTACACAAAAAATTACACTGTATTTTTTATCTCTAGCTTGTTCAGGTTTAGCCTCTTTGCCCACATCCATAAAAATGTGCTGCTTACTGATGCTGTTGTTTGTATACGGTCTTATGTTACTTTCTTATGGAGGAGAAAAATTACCATTAGGGTACAGCCACAAATCTGCACTGAAGCAGACTGTGTATTGCATGTGCTAGTTAGCAAGGTATCTTTATTATAGTTAAACAGTTAAATATTGACCATGAAGCTAAGCAATGGCGCAAGTGCTTTATCTAAATTACCTTTGATCAACTGCTTTGAGGAGGTTGCTGAAGATAAAGTAGTCTATGGGGCTTACATGAAATCAGCCCAGATGCAAACCCAGCTGCTGTGGAACTATCAGCAAAACTGTTTCAAAACAGATTACAGTCTTATGGCCCAGGACTTATATTCTGTGTAACTGGTCTATCGAAATACATGTTGAGATATATTACCAAGGAACACTGCCAATGTAGTATTATTTACACAGAAAAGGGGCTGTATCCACCTTACCTTGCTCACTTCTTTAAGACTGCTAGAAAGACCAAAGAGGACAGGAGTGGATATGGGATCCTGAAGTAATGCCACACAGCAAGAACTCAGCTTTGCTCTTTATGTGGAGAAATAAAGGGCAGTACAGAGACATTCCTGCTGGTCCTAGTTGTGTCTCAAGGACATAGCATGAGCCCAGCAGGTATCCATACCAGTAGATTTCCAGACACCAGATAAAACAGGGACATATTGCAGTATCACCACTCAGTAGGAGACTTAAAAATAAATAAATTAATTTTGTCATTAATTTACCTAATTTGTCCTTTTCCTACCCATGTCCCCACACCCTCTCTCACACATACATCAGGGCCAGACCATCCAGAGAGGAAGAGAAGAGGCAAAGAACTCTGAGGAGATTTCATCTACCCTTAAAGAAGATGTCATGATCAGCCCTCAGTGATGCCATCAGCAGTATGGCAAATCTGAATGCACAGCCTGGCCCTGGCCACCATCAGACCTGCTGTTCAGCCGCACGCAGCCAGGGACCAATGGAAGGGGGACACAGCGCAACACTGCATCCCACAAGAGGCTGAGAAGCACACAGGGAGAAAGCAACTACAAGCACCTCACTTCTAATCCATGCAGTCAGGACAGAATTTACACACCAGCCTGATTTGCAGATGTGAGATATAGAAAGAGGGAGCCAGAAAGAGCAGATCTGCTTTCAGTAGGCATGCTGAGCTCTGCTGAAAGATCAGACCTGCACCATCCCTGGAGGAGATGACCACTAGACTGGACTGACCGCTGCTCTGCTCCAGCCCTGCAGCTTCCATGGAAGCTATGGAGCGAAGCAGAGCACTCCAGTTACCATGGCATCCCTGACAGCAGCCCTCCAAGTCTTACGAGTTTGGAGTCTGATGTTTACATGCTTAGTTTAAAAGTATAATGATTTAGGAGTCAGCAGGATTACATCAGAGTAAGAGAGAAGCATTTTGCCTCAAGGTTTTCTTTAGAAATTAGACATATCACTTTTAAATATGCCCACTAGCGTTTTAGTGTACCTTTGAGATGTTTCTGCTCTGGTGTGGCATCTCAAAAGCACAGGAAGAGGAAAGTGCAGGTCTTCAACATCTAGACTGTAGGAGGAGAGGGGGAGGTTGGTGTCCCCAAGGAAATGGTTTTGGGCTAATGTATAGAATCACTTTGTTATTCAGACTTTCTAAAAGGATTCTCACAATAAAGGCTCCTAAACCTCCCCGCCTTTTAATTGATAAAGTAGTAGGAGTATCCCTGGGTGGAATGAGGACAGCAGCAAACATGCTTCAAATTAAAGGGAAAGCAAGCTGAGCAAGATGTGACCCAAATAGCTGAGTGGCAGCGTACAGCAGCATTTCTTGTCCAAGCCTCAGGGAATTTACCAGGCACTGTTCAAACATACATTGCTGCTCCAGCACTATGAGGCCCCAGAACAAGTCACAGACAATGATCGTAGTCACATCTTCATGCATTTTTTGCCCAGTACCTCTTATTGTAGGTGAGCCAGACAGACAAAACAGGGACCAAGCAGAAGAAACTAAAACTGCAGTTACAGCTGATGTTACTTAAATGTCTAATTGTCACCATTACATGGATTCAACTTTTTAAAAATAAGTTTCCCATAATTATTTCAAGTTTTGGGCCTAATTCCAGTGAAGCCTTTAATGGGACTCATTCTGACAAGATATAGGATATTGTCCCAATAGAGTCTCATTTGGATATGGGCCACCTGCAATTACCAACGAGCAGAGCTGTGCAAGATTAAAAGCACAGGCGGTATAATTTCTACCTTGTGTCCCAGGCTCTGTGGATTTGTTACTCATCCAGCCTGTCCATCTGGGGAGCAAACAGCATGTACTCCTTGATGAGAAACTCTGGCCAACCGACCAGCTGTGAAAAAAATAGATTACTCTTGTCATTTTTTTCTCCTAGGTAATTTGCTGGGAGTAAAAATATAATTTCTTTGAAGGTTTACAGTTAAAAGAAGATCCAAGGGATGGGTCTTATTTATATTTAAAGTCCACCACACTTATTTGCTAAATCCAATTTTGAAGATATATCACTGATGGAACAGTTTGCCCTGTCATTTGGGACACTGGAAAAGTGAATTTTTATTATTCAGAATACTGTCTAAACCACAATGGCTGTTAAAGGAAAAAGTTCCTTATAAATGCACTACTGCACTCTATGAGAGAAAGCAGACATTATTAAAAAGGTATTAAGAAAATGATGGGGAAAAAAACCAGATGTTCCTGCTGCACCCAGGAAAATGAACAGACAGGTCTTTTCTTATTCAAGAGGGTTTGTGCAAAATTCCATGGTTGTTCTGAAATTTTAAGTTAAGAGCAGGCCAGTGACCTAGAACAGCTCTTAAAAGGCAGATTGCAAGTGGCAGACTAAATGGCATTATAATATGAAAATTATACTTTTGGGCTTATATTCAGTTGTAGTCACAGGTCTATCAGATAGTAGCTCAGGCGTCATGCTCATTAACAGATTTACTGCTTGAGCTTAAGAAGCAGAGGGTTTTCCTATAGCTTCTAAGACTTTCTCTGGAAAATGCCACAAAAGGCTGCCAGAAAACCCACCTTTCCTGCGATAGAGTGAGAATCCAAGCAAGTCCAGATAGTACCGTGGTTTTAAAGGTATACAAGAGATTTCTGCTCTGTGTTTTTTAGACCTTATATCTGATGAGACAAGACTACTTAGATATGCATGTAAGGCTGCTGGTCTTAAAACTTTCTTTAACACATTGTCCTAACTACCAAGTGATTTTAGGAAGTTATTGGTGATTAGCACATCAACAGTACTTACTACTCAGCAGCTGTCCTAAACTATAACAACTAGCTGTCATGTATAGATTTAGGTCTATCAGTGCAAGAATCACCCTTTCAGGGGTGCTAGTTCTATGCATGTAAGTCATGTCATACAGACTTGATAGCAGTGAATATAGTATGACGCCAAACTAATTCATGAGAAATAAAATGCTTTTATATCATCCTGTCATTCTCCACCACCTGCCACAGTTCTAAAGTGAAAAAAGTAAATCCTATTACTTTTCTTATACCTAAAGGAAAATAAAAATTGCAGAAAAGTATTCTGAAATACAGAAAATACTCTTCTCCTTTATGATTCCCCCATTATCTCTGCTCCACATGGTAAAATACCCTTCCTTTCCATGCATACTGCACTTTCTATACTAGGTAATGGAAGGAGATGGATCTCAGTAATTACAGAGAGAGAGAAGCCACAACAGGAGAAACAGCGCTTGCTGTGTGTAATGCAGCAATCGCTAACCCGACCTGACTGGCAGAGGTCATGCAGAAGGTATGACTCCAGTGCTGTCTGATGCCTCTGACTTTAAACACCAAACTTCCCCAGATAACTGAGAGCTAGTCAGAACCACATCTTCAATGTTAAAAGGAGAGAGAAGAACAGATGTGTTCCCCCTGATTGAGAAAAGTCTCTGATAACAGCTGAGCTGTCAAAAGGAGATGATGGCAGAGAACCTGCAGTACAAGCAACTGTACAGACTACTTCTATGATGTCAAAGACATCTCAGGGGACAGCACTTATCCAGCATATGCAGTACTAAAACATTGAGGGACATGCTTCAGCAGAGATGGCCTCAAGAAATTAAACTGCTTCCCATTCTCATATTGAAATTTACATTTGATCTAAGGAAATAAGAGAAACATGCTAAAAAGCAAAATTTCTTATCTTGCCTTTAATGTTTGTATAGTTCAATTTATCATAAAGAAAAACAGCAACAACAAAATTCCTGGTGGTTTATGAGTACAGAGTGAAGTCAGATGGACCAGTTCACTTTGTAAGACTCACCCACCCAGTCTTGATTCAGGTAAACTTCTAGTAAAGATACCAATAAAAAACACCTACCAATGACTTAGCAGAATTTAATGGTAAAATTCTACCATTTTCAAACACTTTTCACCCAAACCAGTTACCCCATTCTTCTACTTTTCCATGTATGTATAAAAGCAGCATGGATGCACCCAAAGATACGCAGTGCAGTAGTCAAATTCAGCATTTGGCCTTTCTTCAACAGAGAGTCCTTTCACAGTGCCCATGGGAAAAGAGGAGTTCCACAAAACAGAGAACAACTCCTAAGCCTTCTTGTTTTATTTGCCTGAAACACTGGTCAGTCAGTTATAAAGTCCCACATACATTAACCACACCAAATTATGTATATATATCCCATATATGATTCTAGATACAGTGGACTGTTCCCAACATGGAGGCTGATAATTGGGTAAATCATGTAAATCAGGCTGAAGTCAGTGAGCTACATGCTAACTATGCTGATATATTCCAGTAGAAACCTTCACCCAAAGTCTTATTTGCTGTTTTCACAAAAGGCTTGTTTTTGAAAGTTTTTTTATATGTTAGGTACAGTAAACACAACCTCTGCTTCAAAACACACCTATACCAGCCATCCTCAGACCAGTCTTATGCTGGTTTAAATTCAAAAATACCTACAGATGAAGTGTTATCTTCAGCTTTAGAAACTCTGATAGTACTTCTTTTTTTTCCCCAGAAAATGCTATCTTGAAGTCAATATGATCAAAATGGATGCTTTTTTTTTTTTGTTACATATTAATAAGTAGTCACTCCAGTTAAAGTCAGTCCAAATCAGGGTTTAAGGCTATTTAAGAAACAAGACAATGTATGTCAATGAAGATGATTTCTTTTGTATCCTGAAGCACCAAAATTAAGAATGCCAACCATTTAATTATATAGAAATATATACCACAATATATACTCACAGAGGGATAAATATTTGAAATATATATATGCATATATGAAATATATGTATTTCCTACCCAATATTTCAAGTGTATTCTAATCAATGATTTATCATAAATAGAAGACAAAGACTATTTCCCAGTCATGATATAGGCAGCTATGGTGAACATTATAAAATACTGACTCAATATACACTTGTTTTCTTTTGAGTGCACTGAAATCTATCTAGTAGTGAATATCTCAACCACAAAGAGGATCTGACAATGGATTAGGAGCCATTTAAGCCTGAAAAATTAGTCATTATCAGGCCTATGCACGGGAGCAAGTTTCACACAATGAAGGCAACACGATTCAGCTGCGCAAGGCTGTTTTTTAAGTAAAATGGACAGAAGGCAACATGCCCAAAACCTACAGTGTTCTGCTGCTACATGAGATGGGAGTTGTTTAGCCAAATATTCTGCTGGCATATGTCCATTGACTTGGAGTCAAAGCAGTCATAGCAGTACAGAATCTGCTAACAATTAACCATATTCATACACACAGAAATACACTGACATGAATACGCGTGCACACACAAACAAGCTTATTCCTCACACAGTTTCCAGATTAGTCATCTTTTGGGTACAAAAAGATACATGCTCATATTTTATACAGTACATTTGAAGTTTGAGCTACAAAAAGATTCCTGCATGTAAACGTATGGGTACATTTCCTCCAAGTGGAAAGGTATGTCAGGAGAATATGATTTCACAGCCAGAACTATAGCAACCACCCCCGAGATAACCCCAGAGGCAGTTCCATGGCCAGCTGTTCAGAGTTCACAGAAAATTCAGGCAATAAGCCAGACCCAAGCCCAGATGCTGCTATTGGGAACTTTCCAAAGCTTTACATCTGGATCCTGCTTCTGCCAAATGCCCCATCTGCCTACGAGGTGATAAATTCCACCTCTCAGAGGACAAGTAGCAAGAGAACACAGCAGGGAAAGGGAGCGCCAACAGCACCAAATTGATAAGAGAGACAGTTAACACTTGGTTGGAATTTAAGAAAGTATTTTTTCTCAGTATTTGCCTGTTCCATATTCCTACACCAGACTTCCACAGAAGGCCTGAAGTATTGATTTTCCATGGCCTTCAACTAGCAAGAGACCAGTTGCTTTCGGTCTCCTGGATACCTAGGCATGTGCCAAGTGTGCGAGAGCTATAC
>JANZLQ010000037.1:14389250-14432893 GCA_026212715.1 Elanus axillaris | reverse complement strand
GGGGGGATGGATGTCCCCAAGATGTCAAGAGAAGGCTCGGGTAAGTTTAAAGAGCGTAAGAAGGTGAAAAATGAGTCCCAGCGTTGAAGAACCAATATATGAGGCTGCCAAGGAGCAGGACTATCCTTGAGAAGGGTTGTAGATTTTAAAAAGATAGGCTGTTCAGGAGAAAGAATTAGTACTGCTAGAGTAAAAATGTATTCCTTTATGCTCATGAACAGCAGGGAGGAAGAGGAAACTGCACAGAAACAAAATATGCATCTACTAGTGGGGCAACACATCAGATTTTTGCAACTGGGGACAGTATCACAGCAGCCAAAGAGGAAGAATTCAGTCCGTGAGCATTCAAGGAGAACATTCTGTATCAGGAACTGTACAGCAAGGAGAGATTAAAAAAATACTGTGGAAACAGTTTTACGTGCTTTAGGGTTTCTATTGCACCCCTTTTTTGGCACCTTCTCCTTCAAAACTGGCAATAGCTCAAATCCCTCTGAATTTCACAGAATCATCAGCTCTTCTTTCACACTGAATTGCAGAAAACTCAGCTTGGGGTGGGATCCTCAGTGAAAGGAACTTCTCTGAAAAATTCCATAGCATTATACAGCTCAAAGCCTTTTTAGTATCACCATTGTTAACAGCAATGGTTTGTACACCACCCTAGAAAACTGCAATTATTTTTCAATAGGGCTCAGCTTTTGAGGAAAGCTTACATGGCATCCATGCTTAAAAAGGAATTAAGGGCCAAACTAGGAAACTACAGAGCTGTAGCACAGGTGAAGATCCTAAACTCTGTGATAAGGCAAGGAACAGACAACTATTCGGACAGGCTGCACAGTGAATGGTCCAAGAGGATTTCTAAAGGGAAGGTCATGCTCAGCAAAGCTTTTGTGAGCAAAATAATGAAAAACTGCCAGGACTGAAGCTAGAAATACAAGGTAGTTGACTCTATGAATGCTTTTTATACAGTATTATATAACACTAGTATATAAAGATGAGTAAGTATGGCAATGATGGCACAATTCATAGACAGGAAAATGAGCTCAGTACTACATCTAAGGTCAGTGGTTAGTAATAGATGGGTTAAATTTGGAAAGGAGAGATAGAATTTACTTGTGCTGCAATCTGGCTTTGTGCAGGGCCCAATTAATAAATAGGGCACAATAGCACCATGGAGGAGGCAACCAAGTTTTCTTCCTGTCTATAAATTCATAGTTGGCTGAAGCATCTATCAGTCCCAGAAAAAAAACAGGCACAAAAGCAGCTATACATTAAAAAAAGAAAAAGTAACTGGCAAGCCAGTGACTTATACACAATGATAATTTAACATTAAATATCACAGAGAACATAATACTGCTTAGAGGCTAATCAAGTTAATAACCCTTTGTGCAAGGTACCATGTAAACAGAATAAATATCATACCCTGCTCCAAAGGCCTTACATCTGTGAGACAAAATAGAAAATACATAACACAGTGGGACTGACATTTCAAGAAGATAAAAGCCTAATAGCAAGCATGCTAAAGATACTACAGTGAAAACAGTCCAGAGAACAAAGGCAAACAAAAATTGAAAACCAAACACCAAGAGTCTGGCAGTTAGAAGTTATGGAAGCAACCATCAAAACACAATTGCACATGAGCAAGCTAAGGAAATCTCCTCAGGGGGTTCCTGCAGAAAGGGTAAAAAAAAGGCTGTAAAGACAGGAGCTAGAACAACAAAGGGAAATGTAGATACAGGTAGTTATATATACAAATACAGATGTGTATATAGACATATATGAACAGATACAAAGGATTAGACTTTCCTGAAGGGTGAAGCAGACCTATGAGCTCACAGAAGCTGTGGAGCAGGACAGTGAAGAGCAATTCTATATGTGATCCTTCAGCTGACTCCTGTGAAGTTGAAGTGTCACAAACTGCCCCACAGGTTGCTAACATGGAACCACTCACCTCAGCCTTGTTCTGTGCAGGCACATGCTTGTTCATAGTTGATGGCATCTCTCCCACCCTTCTGATAGCTCTCCCTCCCTTTCTCCACATACACACTATTTGTCTTTTCTGTCAACAAACACATCTGATCTAGTGGGAAGTGATAACGACTTGTCTAGCAGGCACCATCAAAGAAACACAAATGCAAAGTGTCCCAGGTCAAAACCTGATCATTTTCATCTGCCCTGGTTTCAGCTGGGATAGAGTTAATTTTCTTTCTACTAGCTGGTATAGTGTTATGTTTTGGATTTAGTAGGAGAATGATGTTGATAACACCTGATTTCAGTTGCTGCTAAGTAGTGTTTAGACTAAGTCAAGGATTTCTTGGCTTTCGGCTCCAGCAAGAAGGCTGGAGGGACACAAGAAGTTGGGAGGGGACACAGCCAGGGCAGCTGACCCATACTGGCCAAAGGGGTATTCCATAGTATGTGATGTCATGCCCGTTATATAAACTGGGGGCAGCTGCGTGGTGCTTGGTTGCTGGCTGGATTAAAGCACAACATCATCAAAAAAAAAAAGAAAAAAATCAAATTTTATTCTTTAAAAACAGTCCATGAAACAATCCACAATGACACAGAATAAAATATGCCAATTTTAGTAAGACTGAGGCTCTGAATGGCACTGTGAAGAATCTTACCTCTGTGGGATCAGTTCTGGGTTCTCCCCCAAAAAAAGGATTTAGAGGAATTTTGTTCACTCATTGGAAGTTTATTTGCTTTTTGGTTTTTTAATTGGTTGTAGTGCCCCAAGGGGGGTGGATGCAGAGGGACTGATGGCACCAGTCATGTCTTTATTCTGAATTACCTATTAGCAGCATGCTGCAATGCTACTTACATTTGTCCAGCATTCATTAAGGTTGCAAGGCACACAGCACGGCACCAACTTGAATTCTGGCAAAGAGGGTTTGCCTTAAATGCACTGGATACCTATACACTTACACATTTTGACCTTTCATACAAAACTGCCACCTCTTTCTAGAGAAGGATTAGAAAGATCCAGTGAGCTACCCACAGAAAAAAGATGGGCTTGAGGTTTGCAGCTGGATTCAGGGCACAAGGCCAATGGCTCATGGCAGAAGTGAGTTTTATGTCCCTTGTCCCATGTTCACCTCATAGCTACAAGAATAATGAAATGTAGCAAGTATGAAGGACTACCTGGTGAAAATACATTAAATGCAATAAACAAGTCTTCGTGCGACTGTTGCTATTGTGATGTTAGATGAATGTTCAAATTCCCAAATACACAGCTTGTTATAATACTGCTGAAGTCATAGCACCTGTGATAAACCTGTCATTATCATGTTAAAGCCAGAAGGAATCACAGTAGTCTTTTAGAATCACTTTTTGTAACATATAAATCATTCCAATTATCTTCAATCTACTCCTGGTACGTTTCAACCTTCTCTCATACAATATCTTTCTTACAATTTGTTAGGACTTGGACCTGTATTTAAAAAGAGACCTGAATTCCCACACAAAGAACTGTGACTGGATCTTCCTGTTCCTTGGATGGGGAGAAGCATTTAAGAATGGGATTGAGAGCTGCTGGCTAGGCAGGAAGCTGCATACACCAGCCCATAAAGCAGCACTGACAGAACTGACATGACTTTATCCTGTACCTCCTGAGGGATTAGGCACCTCACTCTGGGTTGCCAGAAGCATTTACGAGACCTTAGGTTTCACGGCCATGAACCTGCACCAGACTTTTGATACCTAAATTGTCTCTCTCAGAAGGAAACAGGGATCAGCCTTAAATCAGTGTGGAGGTAGTGCTACAGATGTTGTCTCCACTAAATGCACAGGCTGGGATGATTAAAGCAATAGGAGACTGATGTCCCAAGAACTACCACTGCAGCAAATCCATGGATCAGAATCTGCAACACCTTAATGATTACCTGGCATTTCTCCAATACTTTTGACTAATACTCTGACTAATCCAGGTTCACAATGCAGTGATCTAGCAGAGCAATCTAGGGGAGCAAGAATGGAACTGGACTTTCAGCATAAAATTGTGGCTTTTACTGTTGCTTTTTACTATTTAATACAGCTAGATTCCCTCAAGTTCTTTTCATCTGGGGGACTATTATAGGAGATTTTTGGTCCTGATAGGTGCTAGAGTGACCTGCACTGTTTTCCAGTGTTGAAAGCCAAAGGCTTATGTACATTAGTAAAAAATCAAAATCTTTCACAAGAAGGCAACAGTGCAGCATGTTGCCAAAAAAACAAAGCTGCTTACTTCCATGGCTGGGATGCATTTCTGCAAAGGACTGAGCACCATTTTGATTTAATGGAAGAGCAACGCTGCATTTCTGTATATCAACTAGTGTAAGATCAATGCCTTCTGATGTGAGACTACTGCACACCAGAGAGAACTGACTGACAGAAGCATTAACTAATGTTTGTAACATGATGGTTTTACAATCAGTATCCTCATATCTTTTTAACCAAGGGCTCCCATAAATCAGTAGGCAACACCACATCACTTTAATAAGCCTCTATAACCAAAATTCAAAATTTAGTTCTTTGTGCACACATCTATACATTTGTGTGCATATGCACACACACGCACACTCTCTGAAATGTCTTTTAGGGTGACTGCTTATAATTACTGGTATGGAATTGCACAAACTGATAATTATTGTTTTAATGGAAAATAGTAACATTATGGAATTAGGGACTTTCCAAATTTTAGTGAGGTTATTTGTGGCCCTAAAGGTACTCCTCTGAGAACTCCAGTTTATGTCATTTTCTAACAGGGTACATTAAGTTGGTACGAAATCCTACCTCATTGCCAACCAGTAGTTACACCAATTTACAGCAAACTCAAATATGGCTTACAAGTGGGAAGCCCAAATTCCAGCTTTGATTTGTCCTTTACTGTAAAACTGAAAATGAGCCATTTGGGGGTTAGAGATGAAAGAAAACAATGTACTTGTAGACTCAGGCTCAATTCTAAGCAAAAGCAAAATTAAGAACAACAAAATTAGTATTCTGAAGCCTGTGGTGAACTCTACTGGCTGAAGACTTCTCATTTATCCATTGCTGGTTTGCAAAATCTAAGACATGTGCCCAGCATCAGAAAGCTAAAATCAAAACTATTTCTACTTTTCCTCATCACTAATGTAGATTAATTCATTAAGAAGTAAGCAAAGACCATCAATCTAGCTTCCAGGTAATCAATAATAAAGTCCTATAGGTTCAGACTGACCCATCTTTATTTTCAATGGAAAACAATTAGTGGGTTGAGTGTTATTAGAGTATATTGGACCAATTCCAATAGAGATGTAATGAATGGAATTAAACTGATTTAATTAACACCTGCATATTAAAAGACATACAGAACAGGCCTGGCCAGAAATATACAAGAAATGTCATCCCAGTCTGAATCTTCTCTTCAAGCTGCTGTCTGCAAAAAGACAAACCTGCTCTCTTGACTCCAGTCTCTGTCCCATTATTTTGCTCTGCAGCCCCCCTTGATCAGGGCAGCCTGGGAGGCTTTGCAGAGATCTGTCCATGAAGCCCTTTTGCTCTACTCTGTTATGTCCAAGAGGCAGAGAAGTGATATGGAAACACAACCAGTCAGATCAGTCTCACATGACAGCATGGGACCTTGATACAGTTTAGTCTACTGACTACTGTCCAGGCTCTGTGGAGTAGAGTCAATGTTTGAAGAAATTTATTTTTTTTTTAAATCCTTCCCCCTCTTTATGGGTTCATAATAGAAACAAGTAGATATCACAAAATTCTGTTGTAGTCCTGTTTTGCATCCAACATTACAGCAACTTGAATGCTGTAAGAGCTGTAGACCCCAGGACAAGCCTTACAAAGATTCTAATAGAAATTGCAGCAGGAAGATGAGATCTCAAGCCATCAAGCCCATATCCTTGCTCATGTGATACTGCTTCAGTTCCATACATTTCAAATGTCATCTCCCCATCTTTGTTCATATTTTTGCTGTGTCTCAGCCAGATGAGTTTATTTTGGAGTTATTTTCTTATTCACATCCAGTTGTCTTTTTTTGTTTGCACATTAATAATAAAGCGGGGTTAAAAAAATAAAGAAGGTTCATTTGACAGCAATGCATTCATTCTTTTTAAACTCTAAACATTGGCACAGCTCAAGCAGCTACCTCATATCTTCAGGTTCCAGCAGACTAATGGAAAGACTGATAACCAGCCCACAAATCATTTCCATGCCTGTGAACATGTTAAATACAGGGTGTTTCTGTTCTGTGCAAAAGAATCTCTGCATTATCGTTCTGTCTCTCCTTAAGACTTTTTTACTGATGCCTTTATGTTTCACTTAGGGTGGGGATTAAAAATTAACAGATTTCTGTTCATCTTTTTCTCTGTAGCCACAGTTCAGAAGTGGCAATAGAGCAGATAATGTGTTTGACCTTGTGGGAGTGGTGGGGGCCACAAGGCACCATGCTCTTGTGGTCTCTTCCTTTCTTTGGGACCCTGCAAGTGATGGACAGAGGATTATGAGGACATGAAAAGATTCCTTTTAAATTGCTGTTGAAATTAACTGATCAGACTCTGTCTTCTTTAGGGTCCTGCTCTTCCTTTTCTTGTACTCTTCCTGCTGTGGGAATGAAACTCTGCAAAGAGAACAAAAGTGCCACTCAATTCAACTAAAAGGAGTTCTCTGAAATGGCAAGCTGTTAATGTATATACTAAAGATCATCTCCCTTTGTGCTTGTCAACCAGTTTGCCAATCATCTAAGCTAATATTATCTTTTTACTTTATCTTAAAAGTCTGCAAGTTGGCATGACAAGTCTGGGGAAAAAAATATCTTACACATTTCTTCATCTGGAGGAAGATACTTGATGACATGTTAAACTTGGGTCTATAAAGGCTAAGTACCAATTCCTGTCCATCTCAAGTCAGCAAGGTATGGGCACTTGGGAGAAGATCTCTGCAGAATTCAGACAAAATCTGGCTACAAAAGAACAGCTAAGGATATCTTCCGAAGTTTGTATCGGGGTACTCTCATCAGTGAGTAATACCTGCAACGCTACTGCAGTAGAAGACAAACTTAAGGACAACATTCCCAAATAACTATTTTGATGGGTAGGACAAAAAAACCAAACTTATGATGCATCTACTGCAGAAAGAAGTTATATGAAAGGTACAGGCTAGTTCTCCACTACGAAAAAGAAGCAGAAAAATATCACAAATCAAGACTGTTAATGTTCTGTGTGAAGGTTGTCATCTTTAGATGAAATTCCTAAAATAACAGAGTCCTGATCTTACATTAGGGTACACAGGTAAGACTCAACACATCACCAGCCATAATAGTTAAGTGTTGGCATTGGAAGTCTTTTGGTTAAGCCAGTAGTGACTCAAGGAGTTGCTTATGATGGAGAAGTAGTTTCAGGGTGGAACAATAAGTGTGGTTTTCTGCAGGAAAGAGGCATAGGGAAGAGGGAACAAAAGAAAAAAACAGCTGATGAGCTAGATATCTCTATGGAAAATAAATTTATTACTACAACTTTTTTTTTTTTTTTAAATCTCAAGATCATCATTAGAAATGCATGCTTCCCATGCAAAGGTGCAATCTAGCATAAATCTGGTGAAGATTATGGTCAGATCTATATTCATTTAGATTTTAAGAAGGTGTCACAGCCTACAAAGCTCTAAAATTACAGCTGCTGTCAATAAAGGAATGTCCATTTGCAGAGACTCTTAGATTATGTTATCTAGTAACTGATAGCAAAGATGTTTATAAAAGCAATCTACCCGATCTGTTTGGGAACTTCTACTATCTTTACATTAAATTTGGCAGATGAGCTACAATACTTGAACGTGTGTATGCACATTGTTTGTGGAAAGGACTTTCAAGCTGAGGGAATTTTAGGACACTGAAAGTTCTTCTTCTTTCTTCATATGTGCATATACTACACTACATGGAAATGCACAGACACCACAGCTTTGAAAATGCTGGGACTCCCTTGTAGTCAAGACAGAAATTTTCTACTCTAAGTTACTAGCTCTTTAGAGAATACCTCCCTTTAAATTATCTCTTCTTCCTTTCATCAAGATCATTAATTGCATGTGTATTTGCAGTGCTATCTGCGACAGGTGTTGTCACATATCTTTGCCCAATTCATTTGATTAATTGCCTCCAAAGCATGCCTCTGGCTAGGGGGCATGCCACCTTTTACTACAATCCCTGCCAGTCACCAGCAATTTATTTGTCACATGTACATACACAGCCCTAGCTTAGAACAGCAAGTATCCATGTTACCATGCCCATCTCATTCAATTAATTGCTTCAGTGGCAAGGCCCTGGCCAGGACAAATTTGGGTAACAGTAGTGTTAAATGACCCATGCAAACATTTTCCACATATATACTAAATCCATTTACTGGATTTACTGCTTACCCATTTTCTGTCACCATACACCCCAGCCCTTGCCACTCATTTGAAGGTTAAATATCACATGTACAAGCTTGGCTCCAGCTGCTGACCTCAGACTCTACTTGCCCTTTGCCCCATGTTCTGGGGCTAGAATATGCTAGGTGAGATCTGTTCTTCCCAGATCTGAATATATTTTATTAGGTGGAAAGTGTCAGCATTAAGAAGCCAAATGGTATAAAATTTACATTATGTCAAATTCATATTTTGTGGAACTTACCTACATCCCTTGTTGTTTCACAATGCCCAGACAGCTGCACTTACACCGGGTATGCAATGACCAAGAAATTACCCTTGCACACCCTAAAGAAGATACAGAAGTCAGGATGGGGAGCTCCAGATGTCTCCAGCTCAATAAATTGCATGTGTCATTTAGGCTGATAGAAGTATTAGGTCAGAGTATACATGTCCATGGACTCTGATTAAAAAACTGACACTATAGCTGCAGTTGTGACTGATCCTCATGCAATGTGAATCAGGCACAGGCACAAGGATTGGGAGAGAACATACTGCTGCAAGTTCATAGATAGTGAGAATACTGGATGAGATCCCTTCAGCAGAGCCCCAACTTCACAAATCAATGGGACATCTGCAACTGTCATTAACTACAGCAGGACTCCACCTTAGCCTGGCATCCTTAACTGATTTTACAAAGTCAGAATTGCAACTGGTACACATCACCTCTAATTTCATGGTAATAATGATGAATAACTAAACTTACCCTCCCTCAGAAGTTACCCAGTAATAAAAAAAATGTAATGAAAACAGGATTATAAATGTGTCTGATAAACAATTCAGCCTGACTACCAGTGATGACGAGTTCATAACACACTACTTAACTTCAATCTCTATATTAGAGTCGGTCAAAACAATCTTAAGTATTAGTGTAAGTAATTTATGGGGCAGGAAGTAACATTTCAGAAAAGAAACAATACTAGCAAAATCCTGCTGGTCTGGCATGAGTGAGTTGGTGCCGTAACACAGAAGCAGCTGCTGTGCACGCACCCTTCATATGCAACAGTTACACTCTGCATCTCATCAGTCATGAAAGTACACATGCTATCCTCAGTCTGACTCAGGTAGAAGCTACACAGCAAGCAGTTATCCTCCAGGTTCACAAAATTGCACAAAAGCTCAAATATACACTGGCCATTCTTCAAGTCACCCACACAACCATGTGTGCACAGCAGATTTATACACCAGTTAAGCAACTGCTGTTCATTCTGGATGCAGGACCACGCTCACACTAACTACTGCAGTATAGCTGTATGCATTAGGAATGATACTATGATTTCTCTGTATATCAGCCACATTTATGGAGCCTTATTTATTGATCTAGCAAAGGTTTCTGATACAGTTGACCGCACATTTTTGTTACAGCAATTTAAGCATGACACAGATTTTACTGTAGCTTGGTTTAGCAGCAATATAATTGGTCACTGGGTATTATGGGGAAGCTGGCATTGCAACAGCTCTGCTGCATCTGTGCTGCAAAGAAAGGACATTCTATCCCCCCAGATTGTTGGCCTAGCATCTTTTTCAAGTACGGCATAGTCATTCGCCACAACCTGCATGATGCCCCTAAAAAGTTTGCGATAAACACCATCGCTCATATTCTTTGATGGAACCTGTCCACAGTTTGCAGCCTGGGCAAAAAGACAACAATAATTTTAAATATCCTCTCTGCTCTTCTGATTCTGAGCAACCTCAGGACTCAGAGGTCCCCAGCATAATCTTCCAGGCTTTCTCCAAATGCCACAAGATTGCCCAATGTTTAATATTGCTGTCTCTCTAACCCTCATCCTAGCAGACATCTAATTCTATGGCTTGCAGAGGAATGTGCAAAATCCCGTACAAACTTCAGTAAGTGATCTTACTTCAGGTGACAGCAGTCTATGTTAATATGTATGTTGTTTTAAAAAAGTACATATACAAAGTGAAAGAATTAATTCTGTCAAAAACAGCACTTACCGCCTTATTTACTGTGCTTCTCATCTACCTCTAAAAGCACAGCAATACACAAGAGAATCTCATTTATAGAAAAACTGCCTAGTATATCATGAATTCCTAGGTAATACAGCAGATCTGGTCTCAGAAAGCTAGCAATCTGCATGCAGAGGGGAGAAGCTGTGGTGGGACCAGTATAGCTCCAGCATCCAGGGAAGCAATGAAGTCACCATTGCTGGGCATCATAAAACACTAGAAGTCTTACTAAAAAATATGGCTTGAAACTACTACTCAGCCTGGAAACAGAAAGTAAGAGAAGGAGCAAATCTGTGAATGGTTCTGGGCAAGCCCTTTATCCACAAAGCACAGCAAGCAAGAGCAGCCCTTCATTTCCCTCAGTACTCAGTGCAACATTTGAAAAATTATTGTAATCAGCTCTTTCCTTTCAGGGGCTTATCTGATCACCTACCAGAGCTAATGAAGAATTTATTTTGCTCCCAATTGAACAGATGTACTCAGTGATGGAGATGTGGAGTTCTCAAGATTCCTATACCTTCAGCCCTGAAGCATCAGAGATCAGCTGTAATATGTAGGATGTGGTGAAAAGTATTTTCTTCTTCAGGCACCCAAGTGTTCCTGGGTGCTGCAGGCACAGGTGGGAGGCATACCCCTCTTTCTCTGCCTGTGACACACATCTGCTTTTTCCAAAGGATAAATACTTCAGTCTAACTAAAATCACTGGGCTGAAAGCACAAACACATCAGTGAAAGATAATGATCTCTGTTAGTAGAGAATTTACGTGATATTTAAGATGATACAGTGCCCTTGTATCACCTTTAACCCTATGATGACAGTATCTTAACAAGTATGCATAGCAGATTAAACTCAAGGTTCAGCAAGAAATACTATGGCATCTCTAAACTGAGCAGTTCACTCACTTTTTCCTGCAGAATATAAAACTAAATTGGACTTTGAATGCTATAGAGCACTCATAGATTATGGGTCAGATCACCTTCCCTCAAAATTCTTTAGCAGAAGTGATGAATTGTCCAAAAAGCCCATCACTGGAGCAAGGAAGGCAGAAAACATTCCTCCACAAAGACAAGAATATGGGAGGATCACCTGTCTTATCCCAACAGATACTGGAATCCATAGGACAGTTCCTTGATGAAACTTCAGACATGGCAATTTGTAAGTGTTACAACGCTAACACACATGGCTAGAAGCCCTTATAACCTTATGCGTTTTCCGCCCATGAAAACAGCTGCTTAAATTATTCCATACCCTCAAAGAAAGTTTTCCACTCTATAGTATGTTTTGTTTCTATTCCAGTTTATCTAGGATGATATTTCCATACCTTATGTGAAATAGTGAAGCAGATCTCCCTTTTACGTTCTGATTAAAGATACTGGAATGCATTCCCTGTATACTTACACAGAAAATGGCTTAGGTCCCATTCCAAATTATATGTACTTACTGAAATGGGATCCAAAAATGCATAGAACTTGAGATCACACATTTATATTAATTTTAATGTTCTCAAGATTAGTCAGAATTTTTTAAGCAAATCATTCATTTACTTGGATCCCTGTTTCACATTAGAAAGGATGGTTGTACTGAGATTTTAAATCAATTTTGGAGTCTTTTTCTACTGAGGATTAAGCTTGATGATTAAAGGGGCTTTATGTTAATTTCAATAAAATTTTGCTTCCCTTTTCATTTACTATTTTATCAATCCAGTAAGAGAATTTTGCACAGTCTCAGAGCTCAGCTCTTGAGGTCTAACATGACAGTTTCTTGATAGACTGTTCTTTCTCCCTTTTACACCGACTACTATACAGGACTTCAGCAATGGTCGCTCCCTTTTGACACTAGCCTGCTGGAAGACTCCTAATGTCCTCCTCCCACCCGACTGTTCTCACTAAATATATTTTGACAAAAGATCAGAAAGGTGAATGACCGGCACACCCTCGTGGCTACTGTGGATTACCCTCAGAGCTGCTAAAGAGAACAAACACAAATCATGGTCTATGAGCGAAAGCCAAGAATAACTCACGGGCAGCACTGCTGGTGCCTTTAGAAAGCTTTTCACACAATAAAGAAAATCCTAGATACTGCTAGACAACATAAGAGAACAACAAACCAACTGTAAATTTCAGCCCCAAGCTACAGTGACTGTTATCATAGTCTGCGTTACGATAGCCCTGGAAGCCCCAGCTTAAAATCATCTAAGAAAGGGCAGAAAAATGCTCCACGGTGATCGAACCCATTCCCTACCCCAAGGCAGCAACAAGCCTAGCCATTCCTCTGAAATGTTTGTCTCACCTGTTCAGTAACTCTGCCCCCCCTCAGTCTGGGTCTGCACAGCCAAAAAAGGACCAGTCCCTCCACCACAACGGTTAATAGCCAGAACAAGAACAGAAGGAAGGCAGAATTCATTCCTCCCTTGTTACTGATGGGCAAGAGGGGCCTGTCCGAGGTGTAGCCCCAAACAGTTGAGCTAAACAGCTGTCCCAGAACAAAAGACAAAGCTATCCCTCTTCCAGTTAGCTGATAACCCAAAATGCAGCCCTGCACAGCAGACCTATGCGCTCTGTGTGCATTTAACAGCCTCCAACTTCAGCAACGTTCCCACAAGAGTCTGGCTGGAATCTGAGCCCAGTTCATAAGGCACTGGCCCTCCAAGTGCATTCCTGAACTGGGCGTACAGCTTATAAATAATCAGCAGAGACTGATGAAGCAAAATATAAGAAGACCTGGGAAGTCCCAGCGAGAAAGTAGATAACAAGACTGGTCCAGAGAGCAAAAGCTGCAAGGAAGGCTTTTCACCTAGGTGGGAGAGGAGAACTGAAAATAGAGAAATGGGCATCAACACCAGAGTATAAAGCAGTTTGGCCTTATACACAGAGGGACGAGCTAACAGCCTTTAAAAACAAGAACATAGATTTCTTCCTAACTCTAACATTGATCAGCCTTGTGACACAGGACCAGCAACCTCCCCAGCCAGTGCCCTTCCTTTCCCATCTCTTGCTGTCTTCATCAGGACTTCCTCCAGGAAGGAACAGTCTCCCAGGACACATGTCCCCAGTACTCCATCCCAGGGTGTCATGGGTTCAGCTGAGACCTCTGTTCCCTATTCTTATGCAATGAAACCAAACAAAATCAAGATGAGAAGTGAATGCTTTTGAAAGAATAGAGGGATTTTCTCTACACCGTGGTAATAGTAATTCTCCACTTATTATCCTGGCAATTTGCTTAAAGATTAGATTTTGCTAATTATAAGAGAAATATTCACAAACAACCAAAATTTCATTTAATTTTCCCCTCAAAAAAAAAAAATCGTTTCAATGAACAGTGATGGATTTTCAAATAGTCTTTGTCACCATAAGTTCCATTTTCACCAAGTACACCTACCAAGTGCATAAAATATAGTCCAGTTCCAAACAAGATACCAGCTTTGCAGACAAAGTACTCAAGGGCAAGCCAGAAGTCAAACAGCTCACAAATGGTGAGGGTCGAAAACACATTCTTAGCCTCATGATCCCCTCCATAGCTACTTGCTCCTGTACCACCTCATCCCTCTTTGCTCAGTACCCATACTAAGGAAAGCTACATAACTGACATCACCTACATCCTATCCATGGCTATTTTTAACACCTCAAATCTGTTGCAAGTATCTCCCTCATACCTTTTTAAAGTAAATTTATCAAAGAAAGAAGTCCTTCTCTCTGTAGAACATAGAAATTTTCCCCTCAGGAGGCAGGTAGATTTAAAACCCAACACCTAATGATTTAACAGAGCCAGAAGAAGGAGCTGTTCAGTGGCATAAAGGGAAGAATTTCAACTTTTTCTTCTGAGATGCATAGTATTTGCTTCTTCCATAAGTGTTCCCAAGAAAAGCATGCCTAGAAAAGAGATTTGAAGTAATTTTTAAAGGGTTTTACGCTCCTGCTGAGCCCTGTGCCTTTGGACTCATGCCAGCACTGCTGAAGGATTACAGTGGATTCCAGCCATTCATTCTTCACCACGCACATTTCAAATTCATCAAACAGGAGTGGTTTGCTCTTCCTGCTTCCAATAGAGATTGCCAAGCAACAGCAACGCATGATGTTTTTGCTTATAGGATGAGTACAGGCTTCATCATTGTAAATAGTTTCTTTAGATCTACCTCAGGTCATGGATCTCTTAATAAACACCAGTGCTCACTTTCTTCCCAGAGTGTGGTTTAATTGGTATCTCAGAAACAAGTGCACCTGGGCCTCAGCTTTTGGTTGGTTGTTTCCCAGGCTTCACCCCAGGTCTTCTCAGCAGTTGTTTCTCCTGCCAAGGGAGCTGCTCCCTCCATTCCTCATCCTCACTCACAGCAAATAGGCAGAAGCTGCCAAGGTTTTACAACAGGTCAGTGGTACTATCCTGCTCAATGGGCAGGTTCTGGGAATCTTCTTAATGGGAAGGTGTAGATGAAGTTGTTCTCTCCCCCTCCTCTCAGTTCTGCTTTGCCCAAGCCCTAGCATCCTTGTAGTCATCATGTTCAGAACAGAATTATAGGACCCTTCCTTCTCTCTTACAGAATACCCTGACCTGTCTTATTGTGCCAGGGAACTAGCAGGCAAGAAACCAACCATGTCTCTCACACAGCAGTACAACACCCTCACCATACTCATCAATATATCCTTAGACAATTCTTCTTACAATTAAATCTAGAGGATGCTATGCTGCTCTACTGCTCAGTCCTACTCTCCAATTCTCACCCAGGCTGCCTATTTTGTAATGAAAAAAAAAGTGTATAGAAACTGTGTTGCCCTATTCTTTAGGTAAGCAATGATCCCTGTACTGCTGTCAGCAGTCTGATTAACATGGTTACTGCTCAGTACAGACTCCAGAGCTCCTTTTGAGAGATGTGTAGGTGAAAGGTTTGTCTGATGAACCCACTGGAATAGGTCTGGGGTTAAAAAAATAGTTTAACATGCTAATGTGACTATTAAATGCACAGAAGCTTATGGCTTTATTGCAGTTGTGAATGCAGAGATGCTAGGGACCATCTTTGCTATAATAAAGACACAAAAATCCTTTGCGTTCATCTACGGTTTTGAGCTGAGCCCAAGCTGAAGCCAACAGTATCTTTTTCATGGTACAGTGTTCTTAAGATGCCTCTGAAGCTTTTATCAGATACTTCAGCACACAGTTATTGAGCACAGATGCCAAAATACAAGAGTACTTCCATCTCTGTCTGCACTCCTTGATGGAAGAAACAGGTTCTGTGTTCTGTGCCACTGCTGCCATCCAGAGCCGGTATGAACGGCTGTTTTTCGAAAGTCTGACTCCAGCAGTAGGATATCTGCTAGAATTTCATGCTGCAGCATTGCTAGATTTTATTTGCTGCATTTGTAATGCCATCCTTTTTCCCTGTAAACAAATTGACCATTAGAGAACATCCTCTGTGAAAACAGCTCAGAGAATGCTGGCACTTTGAATGTTATGCTGGAGGATGGGAAATTTGTATCTTTTGATGGAACAAAGTCACTGGTTTTACTTTGCTGTCGCTTTTTGTTAAGCATGTGTCCAGCTTCATTTACATGCCTGTCAACATCCCTTTTCCCTTGCTTAGAAATGCTGAGGCCGATACCACAGAGCTCACACTGGAAATGGAAACACAAGAATGCATCTTTCTATAAATATAGACTCACAGCCCTAATGTCAGTGCCAGGGGGCAGCCAGATGAAAAATACCCATGCATTTTAGTTATGACAGACACTTAAGGACCAGCTTTTCTGAACTTGGAGCCAAAAATACCTAGATTTAGTTTTCTAAATAAACAAAGCAGTCTTCACCATGCACTGAGAGATTTTTTTTGTTCTTTAGTGGGATATAGGGATGTGGAATCGGGGATGTATGCATCCTCCATTTTACTGCTGGATCTATTACATAAGTCCTATCCACTTAATTCTGTTCTCTTCTACTTTCCTAATAAAGACAGCTTCACAGCAAGCCCTCTTTGGCATAAAATTTCTGCTAACTAAATGGCAGAAACACACAGTATGTTACAGTTTTACAGGTTGGATTTAGTTCACGAAGATGTCAGAGCTGTACTTGTGAAAAGAGTGGACACTCGTCTCAGCATTTACAAAACTGCATGTGTAGCAGAGGATGGTCACCTGAAATCAAGCAAACCAGCCCCTTCAAGATAACATTGCACTAGGCAGAAAATGGGTAAGGCAAGGGCATGTATAGGATTTAATCACAACAGAAAGGTCTCTCCATATATGATGTGATGCAGAAAACAGTCCGATAACATGGAAGTGATGCCGGAGTGCACATACCAGACTAACCCAGGTGGTGTCATTGAGGTTACTCAAACCACCATCTGCTAGTTCACCAATATCTGCCATTACATAGGATGGTCCTTCAGAGTAGGAGCCCCCTTCAGCTACATAGATTCTCAACAGCACTGTCCTGCATCAGCATTCTGTTAAAATGAACAGGACCATTTTAAGACAGAAATACATGTTAATAAGGTGGGCAGAATTCAGCCCATAGTAGCTTCAAAAAACATTAAGTATTTTTAGGCAGCATGGGGGCTGTTGTATCAAATTGCTGAATGTAGTAAAGGCATTCACTCACTTCCACAAAATGACTGCCTGTCTCAGTCACTTTAGACTTATTTGACAGCATTCTTGGTAGAATCAAATATTTCTAAATTCAGAAATTCAGCAGGGAATCTCGCTTTGTTTGCAACTTTAAAACAGCAGCACCTTCTAGACAAGTTACTACTGGAATTGCAATTCAATTTTATTTTTTTACATCTCAGTACTAGTAATAGTGGAAAATGCTTCAGGCCTACTTAACAGTGGACAAAGTCATTTTTTGTGTGATTTCCAAGGGCTGTGTTTTGCATTTGCATGATGATACACTTAACCAAATCAATCTTATGCTCCAAAGATGAGTATTTAATTTAGTATTTTAAACCATGTTGTACCCTGTGTTCCACATGAGAAATAGCCAGGGTGTGTGCCTGTGCCTTAATCAAGACCAACTCCATTTCATTAAGACACACATTCCCTTTGAGAAGAAAGGTGTTAGGATGGGCTTCAGCAGGTGGCACTGTTACACATAATTTAACACTTTTACAGGATAGGTATACTTTTTTGATTTGGAGATGGGTTATGCCTTTGTTAGTTTTTTCCAGTGAAGTTTCTTTCTGGAGAGCAGGAAAGAGAGAAGGACAGCTCTTCCAAAGTGTAGGAGGTTCTCTCTCCACTTTAATCTCTCTCACAGGAGTCAGCAGGTGAAGCAGAAGTTGAGGTATACATTGGAACACTAGGAGATGTGATACATTAAACTTTAAGACCATTACTGTTTCAAGAACAAGGTGTACATTTAAATAAATCTCACATCACTTTGAATACAGCCAACATCTGTATTACTCTACTTCCAACAGGGAGTCAACTCACAAAAATTCCTGAGGGACAAAACCTTCACATCAAGGATGCTCACAATATTCAGTAGCATTTATTTAAAAAATAATTGTTGAGTACCTAATGCTGTTTCTTATGCTGAATGTTACTTTATTGTACTGCAATTAGTATGGTCTTCCATGTGAGCACTAGCAGGTCCACTGGGATTAACAACATAAGAAATTTGGGTATACTATTGAACGCTACCCTTTCCTCCTGCCTTTGTATTTTTTCTGGGTTAACTGCAGTCCAGGTCCAATAGATGTCAGAAAGGATTTCCTCTCATTACTGCTGTTTCTTGGCTGGGTGCCCCCTATTGTAACTACTCCTACCACTAGATGCCCCAAGAAGAGGTGCAGTGATTTGCAGTTCCTCATCGAGGAAGAGTGAAGCATTACGAGAAGCCTTCTAACAGCAAGGAAAACAAATTGTCTAGTGTTTTGGCACATCCATCGCTCTCTACGTTACTCTAAGATCACCGAGCACCTCCCAGCAACGTGCACAGCAGTATTTGAATTAGTCTTGAAGGTGGAAAGCTCGTCTCTAGGCTCCAGCCTTTTTTTCCTAGAGCTCTCTCACTCACCTACTTCTACTATTCTGTCAGTCATGACAGAATTAGTTACTAGCCTGCTCCCAATCCACTTTCCACAGCATAGCTGGGTCCACTACAGACATCAACTCTTCCCAATAATTTTTAAAATGTGACTTCAGTTTCAAAGAACTGATTTGTTATCACTGTTGCTAGTATTGCAAGGAATGAGATTTTGAATCCATGCAGTTTTGGTGCAAAGCCAATGATGGTAGACACAATTTTGAATCAGATCTAGCATTTTTTTTCTATCTACTTGCATAGAATTCACCAAATGTGAAATAAATTAGCTTTTTCCTTCTTAATTTTTTTTAAAAAACATACTGATCAAACTGAATTGAGCCAGTATCAAAAGCTTTGAACTTCTATCTAGAAGGTTGAGTTGAGCAAATAACAACAGATACTGCTGCCTAAGCTTTTGGGGAAAGGCAAGGATGTGGAAACATCAGTAAAGATTTATGAAACAGAACAGTTTTGTCTATTTTGAGGAAAATTTTTCCTGAAATTAAAACAGCTTTTAAAGCAGATATTTGAACCAGGAAACCACAGGTGGGAAGAGTCAGATGACATCCTCCTATGAAGGCTGAAGGAAATCAGGAGAGAAAATCTGTAAAAGGTGGACTGGTATCCACTGCAGACACTGAAGCAAGGGGCCTCCTTGGCAGGTGCCATGTGGAAAAAATTTGGGGGAGTTACCGAAGAAAAAAGGAATTATTGGATTATTCTGTTTTACTTGGGGGCATGTTTTTTCTCTAGCAATAGGGTAGTCAAACACTTGAACAGGCTTCCTAGAGAGGTGGTTAATGCCCCAAGTCTGTCAGTGTTTAAGAGGCATTTGGACAATGCCCTTTACAACATGCTTCAACTTCTGGCCAGCCCTGAACTGGTCAGGCAGTTGGACTAGATGACCATTGTAGGTCCCTTCCATTGAAATAGTCTATTCTATTCTTATTCATTTTCATGCAAGAATAAATGGAACTGAAAGGAACTCAGGCCCCTGTATATGAACTGTAGACACAAGTTATCAACCTACAGTGGGAGTGATTTGAATATAAGTTGTTCCTGGATACTAGACAAGGAGACTGCACTTCCAAAGACATGCCTACTGCTTTGAGCTAGCATTTGCCTTTTGAACTCATGTCCATTTTTAAAGTTAAGTCTTTGGCACCAAGAAGATCATCAATGCTATACAGAAGCTGTCTATTTGTGAATGAATTCTTCATCACCAAGATTCCAGTGACCTTCACAAGACATGGCTGATTTCCATGCCTGTGAGTTATTCTGATAGGAAACTAATACATGCAATTTGAAGGCAGTATGTAAGCTAAGAAAACCACCAGAGAAAACTCAGATACCAGTATCAGGTGGGCTCAAAGAGACTTTCAGTATGGCAGGACATGCTGGACTATTCTCTCTGTAAAACAATATGATCTGCCTTCCCCCTTTAAAAATTAAAATTCAAATGAAAGCATAATTCTGACTGTTTCAGCCTTTATGAAACTCAACTGTTCAGCACAGCATTAAATAGTATGAAATAAGGACTCTTGGAGGACTGTGCATACTGCATGAAAGCATTCATTAAGTCTAAGTTATGGTTACTTCTGCTGTCAAGTCAACAATGCACAATCAGTGGTGGCTAAAATTTTAGGCTGGTATGTTAGACTAACAAATAGCTTTTGAGTCTATATAAATTCTTTTTCCTGCTAATGAGGACAAATTATATGTCACCATGGGATTAATTTCTTTCTTTGCACTAAACAAAATAACAGGAAGAAACTTCTTGCAGATACAACTTTGTAAAAACTTGTCATGATTTTTGCTAGAAACAGCACTTCTGTTTTCAGCACTTTGGTTCAGCATAAAAGCATACAAAGATGGGGCAAAGGCAATGACTAGAAGATTTGGATTCAAACACATCCAGATTTTGAAGAGAAAGAAGAAAAAGAAATTGAAATTCACACCTCTACATGATTCTGCAAGTGCCCCATGTTGTCACAAAGATATGGATTCACATGAAAATGAAGCACCTCTGATGCTCAGGGTGCACTGAATCCAAATGCAAACTTTATGTCCAGGGTCAACAGTAGTTAGGATAGGCATCCTACAGTATCATAGATCATCAGCTTGAGCTATTAGATATTATTTAATTGTCTTCCTAAGTTCATAGGCTACTTTTTTCTGGCTTGCCAAATGCATTGAGTCATTCAAATGAGCACTGCAAAACATCTCTGTCTCATGTCTCCAACTGTATCACCACCACTTCTGTAATCCACTTTACATCAGGCACAAAACCTTGTCTCTCCCACAGAGCCTGCCACAGCCAACCCCCACAGTGTCTCTAATAACGCTACTGATACCTGTCCAGCCAATACTGCTGGCTTCCATCATCTCAGAGCATTTTTTTTCTACCTCAGTGTCCCATAAAACTCAGAGAAATTCCCAGTGAACAACCCACCTTTCCTTTGCTGTGATGCACACAAAATGCTTAACAACAGCCAGGCTGTTGGTGCAGTCTGACAGCTGCCTATCACACTAACCAGGGCTGTCTCATTAATGTCAGGTGGTCTCTATCTGCCCACATCCAGTAGCTGCTTCCGCTTTTCTATTCCTATTACCCTTTGAACCAGTTCCTTTGCGTTTCAATACCTACCACAGCAAAGCAGCCCATTATAGAGGTACTTGGCTGTTAATAGAGTGTAACAACATACTATTACATACATTATTTTCTAAGCTTGTCAGCCAGGAAATCACACTAGCTTGCTGCCATTAATGCTAGTAACAGGTAGAGGAAACTATGCTTTGGTAAAAGAACAGACTACAGAACTAGCTAGGTATCTGAAAAAAAACATTAACTAAATCAAAACAATATGGCACACGAGTAACAAGAAATCCTAGATACAATTTAAATACATAGCACACATCCCAAGGCTGCAGTGAAGCAGTTTGGGATTAATCTAAGTTTCTATTATCACTTTAATACCAGCTATGTTACTAGTGTACCATATTTATATTGCACTCAGTGCCTTCCAGCAGGATTGCTAGCATTGAGAGCTGAATTTCCACAGATTTTTAAAATTTTTGTAGAAAATCTTAGGTATATGGTATTTAGAGTAGGAATTGGGAGTAACACCACTGGCCACATCACCATGGATCACATGAAGAGCATGTAACTCCTCATGGAGGACAAAGCTTATGGCTCAGGGTCAAAACAAGAATCGCACAAGTATTTTATAGTTAGTATGCTTCCTCAGGATCACTAAACCAAAAAATTAAATCTTTTGCAGGCCAGACGATTCTGCTGAATCAAGACAAAATGGCCAATACATCTGTAGAGCTGTACTCTTCCATGGTTCAAAGAACCCCAGAAAGCAAGCTCTATGTGGGGGCTGCAAGGTGCACAAATCAACTTGTGTAGAAAAGAAGGTCTGTTTTTCCATGTAAAAAGATGGTAAAGCTTGTTCTATGTTGTTTGGAAGAAAACACAAATAAAAGGATAGACCTAACTTAACCTTGTGTTGCACTAGAATAGTGAACGTTTGCACAAAGCAGCCCAACAACAATAGCTTCAAATTTCATCCCGAGGCACAAAGACCACTACCCCTCCACAAGTTACAAAACACCTGAAGACATTGAGCTGATAAAGGCAGTTTAACCTCTCACCTTCAGCCCATGTGCTCCTGGGAGGTGTAGTTCAAGGTGACCATCTGTGGATCAGAGTGAACTACAGAATGTGATTTCACAGGATTGTTTATTTGTATGCAAGAGAAGTCATGAATTACTTGATGACTTGTGTTACAGAAGATTAAATCAAGTGTTTTCAAGACTTAAATCTTTGCATTACTGCAAGAGGTTAAATTTCTCCTACAAAGCCAAATTAACCTCAGCTCAAGTAGGAGAGTTGAGATACAGTTACCTTAGCAAATGGTTCCATAAACTTTGATGTGCTTATAGTTATATTTGATAGGAAGTTCTACAGACTGAGCTTAAATATTTTATATTAAGTCTTCTAATATTTTTAAATAAAAGAGATATTTTTAACCGTCTTTCCCATTTCTCCAGGAGCAAGCCTGCCAGTCACAATTGATTCCTGATTTCCCATTGCCTCACAAGGATGTCAACCCCTTCATTCCAAACCAAATCCTTTCTAGCATTTCAGAAGACAGAAATAAAATCATCTGCCCACAGTTCTAGCTATAATAGTTCTGAATAATTTATAGGTAGCAAGAGATGGAGAAGAGATGTACAGCATATGACTGATCATATTAGCATAGTACAGCCAGATAAAATGTTTTCCAGGAGAAAGACAGTTTAGTTGCATCTTTGTAAATTATACTCTGAAAACTGAGCAAGCAATCACTTCCAAAATGTAAATATTTCTAATGAAAGCTCCATGTATGAGAGTAGCTTCCCCTACCTTATTGCATAAAGTAGATATTGATTATTTTTCCCGTAAAAGTAGGAAGGAATTATTTGACTGGTTATCAAAATTCCCATTAGATTAAGGGAAGGTGCACTGAGGTATGGGTCTGCCAAGCATGAATTCAGGTATCATCTATCCAGCTCACTGGTCTTTCAGAGGCAGCGATGGATGGATCATCATGCTGGAAGTCAGAAGACAAGTTCTGTTCCCAATTCTGCCAATTGATCCCAGCTAAGACACTTGTCCTGTTAAAATGCTATGGTCTTCACAATACAGCAGTAGACTTCTATGACTTTAAAATCTACAAGGCATGAAAAATCTGCTAAATTCAGTGATATCACAAAATAAAAAGGACCTGGTACTTGTTCTAGCATGAAAGAACTAGTGAATTGCCCAAATAATTACACATAATTATCCACTCTGGTTAACAAAACACACAAACCCTCACAAACAAAACCCACAACTCTCAGTCCAAATTTGTCTTCCTCCATGTGCCTTTGTAGGCTGTCATCCCCATTAGTAATAGAAATTTTCCAATATATGCCTACTATAGGCCTTACTAGGACGTGATTAGGTCCCTGGGGATGGGAATAGTCCTTTGCTCTTTCAGCACAGCCATACAGATTTAATGAAATGGGACATTTAGAGTTTAACAGGCTCAGCAGATGAGGCAAATTTCACCCTTTGTCTCTACAGTATTCCCAGACTGTATCATTAGTGGAATGCCTCCCACCACAAGAGAAGGAAAAGTGGGTGTGAGTGAGAAAGACTTCATGTACTATACACATACAGAAAACTACAAGGGAAGACGTTGATGTGAAAAAACTGAGTGAAATGACTGAAACAAGACAAGGAGTACACTATCATTCATATGTTACTGTGTGCCCATCTGACCCCTAATAGCATCAACCATGATGGTCACTAGAGTGTACACGGTGGAAACATTATCTTTTCATATTAAGAAAATCCTTTATACCATTGGGTCAGACATCTGAGAGAGGAAATAGCACAAGAGCCACTTGACCAATTCCCTGGGAAGGGTGAAAGCATTGCCTTTAAAATTTAGTCCAAAGTGACTGCTCTTCCTTTTCTGTCTCTCTCTTCTGAAGCTGCTTACTGGGAAGTGACAGCTTCCTCACCCTCATCCTAAGCCCCACTTGCAAAGTAGATTTTGGCAGGAAATAAAGGTGCTTAGCTCCTATTTGGACAAGACTGCTATGTGTTAGTAAGCCCATACAGCAGCCAAAGCAGGCTGTATCGAAGTATCACATCTTAGCCAGTCCCTGCTTAGCACACTGGCTTAATGGAAAACAGTAAGTGAAACACTCTGCTTTCTCTTGTGTCTCTGTAACAGCAAAAAAAAAAAAGTTAAACTTACTAAGTCACCAGGAAAAGTGAATCCAAAATTAATATTCAACTTTTCAGAGACTTCTTGCATCCAAGAAGGTCTCTTCTAATCACCTCTGATACTTCTTATTTTCCAGACATCCCAGACACTGCCATGAGGAAAAGGGTAATTGATTTGGGCCTCAAGATTTAATGTATTCACTGAACCTTGGTCTACTAACAGCTCATATTCACCTCAGTAAGAATTGAATCAGCAGGTCACACCATGCCACCAGGATAATTACAGACAGAATGTATAAGATTTTTAAAATCCACTATTTTTTTGTGTAGTTTTAGTTTATATCAAGCATGAACGACAAGGAAGGTCCACAAGGTTATAGCAAATGCTTAGCACAATAAATGGACAGCAGAACACTATGATATTCAGACCCAATTCTGCTGTCTTTAGTGAGTCAAACCACAGTTATTTTCAGTTGGAAGATTGTATTTTCAGATTTTTTTGTTTGTCCAAATAACAGCTGTGAGATTTGGCCCTATTCACATCTGAACCCAGTGGCACTTCATTACAATTTATAGTGAAACTCAGAGAGCAAATACACATTTAAAAGTATTTATAAAAGCAATCACTTCTATAGTCCACAATTTCCACACTTCAATTTGGATCTTATTTCTTCACATTTTGTTATTTACTCAGTAATTTCTGTTTATCCAAGAGTGCACTGCTCAGATGTAATATCTCGCTTTCAGCAAGGCCCTGCTTCTTACCCAATTTTTCACAGCTAAGTTCACTGGGGTAGAAGGTCAATAAGCAACTGTCTCAAGACTCTTAATATATAATCCAATTATTTTATGCATTTTTCTACTTGACAATGTGAAGGTTGGTAATAAGAGTTAGATAGACACGCTGGAAACAGATGTTGGAGGCAAACTCTTCTGGCTCCCTGGTCTCTGGGTGCTGGCCATTGGCCAAATGCTAAGACTCTTTTTCATCCATACCAAGAACAGTTCTTTTAGAAAGCAATTACACCCACTAAGCTACACCTCTAGCCTAACAACTTTAGCAGATCTGTTCCTGTGTCAGAGTTAGGTACCTATATGGCTTTGCGGAATCATGACCAGGACCAACTTTGCAGTAGCTCTTGTAGAGCTGCTGCTAAGTGCTGACATTTTTGTCGTGCATATTACTAGCATACAGGCAGGAGAGATGATGCTGTCAGAGCATTAGGAGCCAGCCAGAGCCTCCTAATATTACCAGGTACTTTCAGGTATTACAGAAAAAGAACTTACCCCTGAAGAACAATGTTTAATATAACTTAGACTTTAATGTAGGGAGACAAAATTGTGTTTAACAATGGGCAGCTGACTAGAGGCAAATCCTACAAGAATCAGAGCTCTACCAACAGACAATCTTACTTTCACAAAAGCCTTATTCCACAAAGCCACACTTAAACTATTAGTTAAACTATTCCTCCAAGTTGTGGTATAATATGGCCTAGGTTTTTTACTGAAGACCAGTATAGATGGAATTAGGCAGGTGAAAGGTAAGTGATGAAGGAAAACACTGTCAGTAAATCAGAACAGAAAAATGGCTTCTTGGCTGGTCAACAGTAACTCGTATTGAGTTTTGTCCATTGCTACCAAGCAAAATCAAAATACCCCTGTAACCTTTTTTCATCCAGGAAAATCTCTGCTTATCCAGCCTTTGGTCTTTCTGAAGAAAAGATAGTCTTTTGCATATAAAAACTGCAAGAAGTGTAGTCAACAAAGACATGTGTAAGGCTAAGATCTAGATAATTATTCTGATTCTTTGTGCAGCTGAAGACTCAGGTTCAAAAAATCCCATACTTCTTTTTAACTTACAGATTTTCCAAGGTCTTTCCAGCATGCAAGTATAACGCTTCTGATTTATCCTGTCTGGTCAAAATAACAGAATGATGACCACTTTTAGAGTATTAAAGGTAGGATTTTGATATTACTGTAATAGATTTAATGGAGACGAGGGAATACTATGCAGAACTCCAACTTGCTTCCCTTTTTCCTATAGCTGAACTGCCTTCTCTGCTGAAGTACAGAACCAAGTTTATTCTTTTTCAGGACTTTAAATAAAGGTATGAGAATTAAGATTCCAAGAGAACAAGTGCCTCACAGTGCCCTTGAATATACATTTAAATCCAGCCTCTGAAAAACTTAGGAATGCATTTCTTAGACATCACTATTATGTGGTCACTGTGCTATTTCCAGAATCATTTTTCCTTCCCACTCCACTCAGTCTATTGCTGCCACATAAAAAGGATGCACCCACGAGGTGCCACACATTGGCAGTACTGGAGCGGTGTCAGTAACAGCTCTATAGCTGGGGACGTTACATCTTAATGGGCACACACATGGGAACACAGCCTCTTTTGCAGAAATGACATCTCAGTCCCTGTAATGGAGCATCATAAAAGTATATACTTCAAACTCAGGGGTACCACACAAGTATAACACAATCCCTCTTTGGATGGCTAAGGAATATTTGACTGGTGTCTTGATGTGGGAAGGCAGGTGTAAGCAAATGGGACAGTATGCAAGAGATATGGAGACAGACTCAAGGACAGAAGTCTCTTGTTATTGCCTTATTAATTGACAGCAATGGCTGTATCAGTCTGAGAACTATGCACATTCCCATGCCATAGGAACAAGGGCTGTATAATGAGATGACATCTATGGTGCTGTGATTGCCATAAAAAATTTTAAAAAGTAATGGTGAGATACAGAAAAACGGAGCAGCAAAGTTTATAACTGGGCAACCTGAAGTCTCTTGAGTGACTGAAAGAAATGGAGGCCTGCAGTAATATGAAATACCTACATGATTTGACTACATCGTAGGGACCAATTCCTAATCAGGACAGACAAGCCTGGCCAGCTTTTCCCGAGTAGTGTATCTGCATTACTACAGTCTGTCATTTGTTCATAGTTAAGCCAGAAGAGCCAAATTTCCTTTGAATATTCCTTCTCCCCAAAAAATCCTACCAACATTGTCTCTAAGTCTTGGTTAGGGCCCAAAGCCATGCCTGTTCTCCGTATGTGAGCAGAAATTCATTATAATTTCACATCTTCCATCAACTGTTTATCATTTACTTGGACTAAAATCCAATTCTGTGATGTAAACTTGTGTGCAACATTACCACAGCTGATGGTGTGGAATTCAACACTCCACGATATTACCTGAGTCTGCAGCCACATGAGTGACAAAATAACCCTCTTCCTTTTGTTCCTCTAAATGAAGTGACTGTCATATGAGCCTCTTGCTATGCCTGGAAAAACAGAAACAATAAATTATGTTGAGCTTTGACTACAGGTTAATGTATAATTTAAGTGAAAAGTCCTCTACAGACAAAAAAATAAACATACTATGCATTATCGCTGTGTTGGATGCTTTATGCAAGTGTCTCCTGAGGCCATTAAGTAGTTGACAATGTCTGCTGAAAGTACAATGTAGGGGAAACATCACCTTGTATGGAGATTTGGTAACCATGCACCCCTTACATACCTTGAAAGATAGTAGGCTATTAAGTTCTCCTCCAGAATATATGATATATCATCAAAAATAAGGTTTAGCAATACTTTTTCTGAAACTCTTCATGGCTGTCTTGTAATAGCTGAAGAGGAACTTCCTGCATTGCCCCCGTATCATAAAAGACTCTAATGAGAAAGACAATCAGCCAGATTCTCCACTGGTTTAACAATCAAAACAAGAAGTTTGCTGCTTACATTTAATTAAACAATACATTAAATGCTGAGAAACAATTTTCAGATAGGGAAATTTCACATCATTATGCTGCAGCTTGCTGTTTGAAAGATTCAGGATGGAAATATGGTTAACTTGGTATCAACCACCAATAACCTGGTACAGTTAATCACTGTCAAAGTAAGTGAAATGTTATTAAAATTACCATCATAACACTTAAGACTCTCACAGTCAGGCAGTACAAGTCCTTGATATCAAACACTAGAAAGACAGAACAGAAAGACAGTACCTACTGTGAAAAGCTTACAGCCTGGTTTATTATATGAGACAACAGAAGAATGGATACAAACAAGCAGGAAAAAAACACACACTGAAAATGTGTAAAGCTTATAGCAGAATGCTCTGCAGAGATCCCCAAGTTTGTTGCTAAGTTCATGCAAGAAAATGAACTCAACTCCAGGTCTAGGAGAAGGGCTATGATCCTTCCAGCTGGCTGTTCCCATGTATGTCCACAGTACATGTGTACTGTGTATCACACATACAGGAAGGCAGTGACTTAATCACATTGATTCATTGCACATTCTTTACACTTTCAAAGTGCACATGCACAGTATATCCCATGCTCTCACTGGGACAGTGCTTCCATATGCCCAAAAATGTCAGATGACACATGACACTTCCCAAAAGTTCATCCAAGATTTTGGCAGCAAAAGATGATGTATCTAAGAGCAAGCAATATAGTTCTGTTCACATACCAACGACCTCTAGTAAAAAAGGCCTAATGCTTAGGCATATTAGCACAAAGGTAGCAAAATGCAAATGAGGTCATACTGCTTGAGAACCTGTATTAGTCTGCACTTGTGCAGGCTGGACGGCTGCATTTTGGTCAGTAGAAGCCAAGGCTCCAGCAGAAGCTAACAGTTCCTGTTCTTCACTCATAAGTTGAAGCTCAGCTGGGCTGCTGCCAGCAGTTCAAAATCAGTCCACTTTCCTTTGATACATATGCTGCAATTGCTAGCACATGCCCTTGGCTGCCACAAGTGAGTTAGGTCATTATGATTTGTTGCTCTAATTTCTGAGACACCTTTAAACAATTTTAATCCTAAAACATGTCTATTCCCTCCTTATACTGTAATTTCAGGATGCCTACTCTAAAATTGTCACATGGTGGAATACTACAGTGTATGTTGGTGATTATAGATAAACTCCATGTGTGGTTCAAAAGTTCAGCTACAATTTGAATGCTTTGGAGTAGAAAGTGATAAAAGAGCAGAGAAAAAAAAGGGGGGAAATATAGGATGAAAAATGCAGTTGAGTGGAGGAAAGAGAAAATTGTAAATGACCGTAGAAGCAATTTAATTACCATATACAGCACACTTGTCAAATGCTACATTTCCCTGCTTTGATGTCTGATCTACAGAGGAAAGGTGTTTGCTGTTCCTTTCGAGGCACTTTGGTTTTGCTTTAGTGATTCAGCAGATACCATTGGATCCTCTGCTCTGGACTTCTGCCAAATACAGCCCAAAGAATTTCACCAGTGGATTCCTGCACGGAGCTCAATAACTTCTTGTTGAACTGGGGCACGTCTTTTAGGAAGACATCTGTTCCTGTCTGGATCCATAGGTGAATTGTTTCAATTGTTAATTTCCCTTGCTGTTAAAAAATTTGCACTTTATTTCCCATTTGAATTTGCCAACCTTTGTTCTAACAGTCACAGGTTTGTACCCTGATGACAGCTCATCTATCAGTTCAGCATTAGACAATTCATATGTGCCAACGCAGTTATTGGGAAGGGGACATTTCTGTCTTTGGAAAGACTTTCCTTTAGAGGGGGCAAAAAAACAACCTTTAATAAAAACTCCTCAGCAAGAAAAACAGCCTTTAATAAAATCTCCTCTGTAACTAAAGAGTGAATTACAAACTACAGGGAGAAATGATGCAGGGAGCAATCAGTAATAGCTCTAGAAGCTAGAGTGACAAGCTTGAATGTGTGCAGCATGAAAGGCAGCTGCTGATGCAAAACAAGAACACCCTCTCAATGATTTTTTAATGACTCAGCAGTCCTGTGTTGGACTCTGCAAATCATCCCTAAAATGGAAGGGATGAGGTGCCCAAAAATTGTCTGTCTTTATCACCCAGACAAAGTCACTGTAGCAAAAAGTGACCATAGTTACTCTTTAATGGCAGCAAAAGGAAGTTTTAGAGATGATCACTGTTGCTACTTGCAAATATCCAGACATCACTACATGACCAATGCCAGCTCCCTGAAACAAAGAGTAGTGCTAGGAGCCGGGAAGTGACTATGTATGGACTCAGCATAGCACCAATGAGTGAAACAGCTGGCTGAGGAAAACAGCTATGTGATCTTTTTGGAGGGTTAACCTACTAATGGCAAAATGGCTTGGCTGAGGAACACCATCTTGCTAAAGCTGCCTTTGCAGAACAAGGGGGGCTGACCAAAATGGACAGTCTTGGGGGACACAGATGATGTTTCATGCATATGCATCTTCTGAATCCATGAGGACATAACACAACTATGGGAAATACTAGTGCACTGATTCTGCCAAATGCCAAAGAAGGAAGAGAATAGAGAACTACCCTGGGGAAAAAAAAAAAAATTTACCATTTTTATAAGTAAGATTAAGTATGCGTGGGCACAGTAACACTGGCTAGAAGAAAATTTGTATCAAGACAACAGAATCTTGTCTATACCTTCTAGGCTCTCACCGTCTTGATTTTCCCAGTTGTCTGTTAACATGTATGCTATGTGCTTTCCTAAAACCCAACCTGAAATCTATGCATCCATCTATTTACTCACTTGCAAGCTCCACATTATCTTTCTCCTTCTATTACTATATATAGATACACACATATACATACATACATATTATATGTTATGTATGTACTAATTTAACAGTAGCCAACACAGCACTTGGTTTTCATCACAAAAGATGATTGCTTGCATTCTCTGTCTTACACACACTCCTTTATCTGCTCTCCATATGAGTTTTATTTCAAGTCCGCCCCCTTTTCTAGTTACCATTGTTTTATATAGCATGGATGGAAACGTCTGAAGCAAACAGGACTAGTTTGTTGCTAGAATCATAAAACAATCTGACCCAATGTCAACCAACACTCCCGCAGTTCTGACACTCTTAATCTGAGAGATATAAATGCACACATGAGATGGAACAACACTTTTTGACCTTGCATGGAGAGCAGACATAGAAGAAGTGATTTTCAGCCAAAATAGTTTGCCTTTTACTCTGTGTACCAGGCATGAAATTAAAAATCACCAGAGCCATGTCTCAAGAACTAAGTTCAAGTTCTCTTGCATACATCTACAATTTTGTCTATGAGAGACTGACAGGTACATCACTGAGCACTGGAAGGGCTTGAATCAATATATGCTTCTGACTGTCAGATGGTCAACCACATAGTACAAAATTGCTTCACAAAGATCCTCCAGATGTTGTACCATAGCAGCTAAGCAGCTATTCAGGTTACTGTGAAAAAAACAAATGGAAAGGCCAAATGTGAAAAGCTGTGTATGAGCTGATTACTGTTCTCTCTTCTGCAGAAACCCTCTCCAGAAGGTATGGTAGACCATACAGGACATGTGCTGGATTACAAGCAAACTGTTGCTTTTCTATGTGGGGAACACCAAAACAGGATGAATGGCTATCATACTGCAATTCAGCTTCTGCTCAGAGCACTCGTCAGATTGTGCTGGCTCACCCAGATTCAATTACGGACAAGCTGGCTTCCAGGAAGATTCACCATGAAGTCCAAATCAGTTATGTCAGATGAAGGGTCAGTGGCAGAAAGCCAAGGCTGATGAATGGCAGGCAAATGCTGACAAGCACCATATGTGCTTGTTTTATGATGGGCTCAAGGGGGTTTATGGACCAAAACAGAACATGACAATGCTGATCATAACCAGAGAGAAAAATGTGCTGATCACAGATTGCCAAGGCATAAGGGCCCAACACTTTCAGTATTTGTTTAGCAAAAGCACAACCACCAGTAGGAATGTGTTGAACTCACTTTTGAGGAGGCTTGGTTGAGCTACCAGTTATAGCCAAATTAGCAACACAGTAGCATCAATGCAAGCTGGTAAACAATATCATTTCTTGAAACATAGAATGCAAGCTGCTAGGCTTTGCCTAAATGATTGCACCATCTTTTTTTTTTTTTTGTCAGATTTGGAATGCAGGTATCACTACACATTATTTCAAAGACAGATACATCATCTAGAAATGGAAGGAAAGAAACCTCACAGAGAGCAATCTCATCACTGGCCTTCACTAGCCAGCATCTTTCTCAGCTTCTCCTCAATCACTTGTCCTTCCATTTGAAAAAGAGGAAAGTTCTGGCCTGCATGGTAGCTCTTAGGAAACCACAAAACATTTTACACATATTTCGTGGCTCAGCAAATAAAGAAGTGTTCAAGTTTTAATTAAATCTAAAATGGGGAGCTCAGATGCACTTCTATGACTATGCAAGAACATTTCAATCAGCTTTAAGATACCTCTATGCAAGAACGTTTCAATCAGCTTTAAGATACCTCTAGCAATCAAATGTACTGCACAGCAGAAAACGTGTCTTACTTCCCTATGACAAGCAAAGTTAAACAAGGATGTATCATTTAGGCCCCATCCTATTTTTATTATTTTATATGGCAGAGATGGATCAAAGTGACCTAAACTTCATCATGAATATCAGGATTTGCTTTTGAACTGCCATAAATTTGTTTAACCTACCAGGTTAACACAGTGCTTAACTGGTGGAGAACTGATTGCCATATAGCGATTCTCTTTTTTAGCATTTCCATATGCAGATCTAAACATCTGTCTGCTTAACTGTTCACTTTTTTGTGTGAGTTTTGAACAACGGTGCCAATTCTGCAAGTCTATTGCATCCAGATCAAGTTTTCCACTAGACTGAAGGTGTACAAAATTGTTTTGCCTACCACATTGTAAGCTGTGATGTTGTTTTAGAGCCAAATTTATCAGCTGGAGAAATTCTACTCCAGCTCAAGGAATATTCAGATACTTTTCTGAATACAGTGCTAAGATTAAGTGATGATTTCTTGCAACATGTTGATTCTATGCTCACAAAAGCACTAATAATGAAGATAAAACTGATGGGTCAGGCACAGTCTCCAGATGTGAATGCCTTACCACCTCTTTTATAGATTGTATTTAGCATGAAAAGAGGAAGCATGTTTGCCTAACAAAGTACAGCAAATACATACAAAAGGCATGCTTGTACAAGTGCCACTTACTGGCTAACCCTCTCAAGATCTTAAGTGCAAATAGGTAACAATGGAGTGGCAATATGAGGAAAGGCATAGCATGTTTGAACAGAAAGCAGATGTCCTTGGACAGAAAAAAGGTGTCAAATAAAAGACACACAGCATCAAAACCAGAATGCCTCAAATAATGAGACTTGTTAACCAGGCAAATGCTTTGAAAAAGCTTCCAAATACCCTCAGTGCTCTTAAAGATGCCTTTTAGATTAGAATGTTAAGAGTATCGTATTATGTGTGGATACGGTGAAAGAAAGTGATTAAAAAAACCCAGATGTTGTCTCCCCACTCAGCATGTCTGTAGTTGATAACCTCCCACAACAATTCTACAGTGCATCCTCATCAGCACACTTTTATTTTTCACACACACATGTTGATCTGGCATGGCAGATCACAGAAGAAAATTCTCAGATACACTATGTACTGCTGCGTACCTACATATTGTTTTTAACTGTAAACTTGATTTACAGAAGAAAAACAATTGATTTGTGAAACCTGTAATTTAGCTATCACATACCAAAACCAAGATACTGGAATTAATGGATGGATGCATTCTCCATTTAGGAATCTATTCCTTTGTCTCAGCTGTCAGTTCTGTTAACCAATAGAAGCTCTGAACACACTTCTTTCTCATTTCTACACAGATGTCACACCAGGCTGCAGTCAGTTACTGTTCCTCCAAAATTTAGAAAATATGAATCAAAATTTACTTAGTAAGTAGCATTATGTCTCTTAGAATCTGGTCCTTGTGTGGCTGTGCATGCAAGAGGATTTGTACGTTCAAATTTTAGACAATAGCAGTTTACAATCAAAATTAAGAGGCACAGCTGGGACAAGGTAATCATGTATAATGATGTTACCAACTATAAACATTGCACCTACAGCAGGTCTGAAATGGGAATCCTCTCAAATACTTCTGAGTGGGAATTTCATCATTAAAATCAATTTACAATTGTCCTATTTCCATAGATGCTTTTCATAGCAATGGTGATGACTGTCAGGGCCCACAGTTCCCTCTTGCTGACCTCTTCATCTGCCCTAGAACTGCACTTACCAATGACAGAAACAGGGATTCTGACATTTTTATCTAGCACTCCAGCAACATGGATTGCACATACCAGGCTTCTGAGTCAAATAGAAAATTATCTGTTAATTTAGATCACTTTCACTAATCAATGTCATGAATCTAATATGACTATATCCATCAGCAATGTGAGAAAGGGTATTCAATGACGCTGAAAGTCTAGAAAACAAAGGTGGTGATTCTATATGAAAAACAGGTAGCAGAAGTGACATTCAACAACAAATGATTGAAATCAGCCCTTAACATAAGGAGCAACCCAAAATTCAAACTACACTTCTTACTGGCCAGTTTTTAATTTGGTACACTTCTTCAAATGCAGTTTTAAATTTTTAACATGGCTTGCCAATCTTTTAATTGTTCTCACTGTGGCTATAATGTTACCATAGAGCCATTGCCATAGTATATTTAAGAGGAGTCAAAGAAGGAAGTCCTGTGGCAAATCTTAATTTTATAGCATTCCTACAAAATAATTTAAAGCTCAGGCGCTCCAGGTGACTCTCAGATTGATTTTGTGCAGTCACATCCATGCATACCCACAGACTTTAGCACACTTCATAAATTAATTCAAAAGGTACAAGGCAACAAACAGCCAAGTTTGGCATGTTATGCAGCTTACTAAATTTTTAGTTAAGTTTCCTAGTGTGTATGTTGTTATTATAATCTATTATAATATTAATATTTATATAATAACAATATATAATAATAATGCTGTTATGGTAATTATTGCTGTTATTATTGCCTATCACTACAAAATTCTGATGCCATGGTAATATTTACAGGCTATATTCAAACAAAGCTGTGCTGTGCTAGCCTCTATACACATTTGTAAGCAGCTCACCTTCGCCCAAAGGACATTGAACCAGAATTCTGGATCTTTCAAGGTTTGTCCTTCTCCTGTATTACTTTGGTTTCACATTTCACTTTGCATTGGCTATTCCATCATTTTTCAAATCTTTCTGGTTATTCCACCCGTCAAGGAAATGTGCATTAGCCTTCAACGGGAAAAGGCCATGTACCTGTAAGTGAAAAGCAATTAAGTTAATAATGAAAACAGTCAAGGTTTGTGTAGCTCTGTCAGAAAAATGAGAGATTTATTAATGGTACATCAGTTGGGTAAGAGAAATGTTAACTCCTGTTTAGTTAACTTGTATATGCTTTTATGCATTTTGCTTTTGTAAGAACTGGGGAATTAAACTGTATTAATAGATGCCTATTAGGAGGGCAAGTTTGTGTTCAAAAAACCTTCCACCTACCAATCAATATTCACTAGTCCCAACTACACATTGATATAAATGGAGTGCAAGCTTTTCCTGTTGCAATGAGAGAGCACTTTTACACTTATGAGCTGTGAAGGTTTAAATGAGTTTATGGTGGGTGGGTGAGAGAATATGAACAAGTTCATCTATGAGCAGCAGAAGTCAGTATGCTTGAATTTTGTAGATTTGTGTCAAATAGGTCATGAAGTGCTCCTGCTGTGGGCAAACTGAGCACTTGAAGATACTGAAAATTTGGATCCTAGGACTAATTTGTTATGAACTGACTTATCATTGCCATTCCCAGACTATTTTCCCCAGCATCCTTACCCCATAGAAACTTTATAGCACATCCTTGCTCCAGTTAGCTTAGGTAAAGCTCTGTGCTAATGAAGTTAGACATCTTTTATCTCTGGAAGGTAGCTGCTGTGGTGACTCACAGGCCTCTGAGACATGTTTTCACTGGAAGAAACTTCTTTTGGCTAGCAAAGAAAATAACAGATCTATTGCCTGCCCCTTTCCTAGCTCCCTTTCAGGTTCTAGCACAGGGCAATGGCTAAGGGCGTGCTAGAGACAGGGAGAAAAAGACTGAGGTGCACTGCTCATTCTATTTTTCACCGCTGGAAAATCAAGTTACAGGAATCCTGAATGCAAGCCAGAGCAGTCTTGAAATCGCTCTGTCTCATTGCAAGTCTCATAAGTATTGAGCTTTCTCACAAAAAGCACTGCAAATAAGGCCTAGAGCCACCCCTCCCTTTCCACACTTGATTTCCTTTCTGACTTCATTCTTGCACTGGCATAAAGAAACAGGGCCATGCTGCTGAAGTATTTATCACAATCCATGACCACCTGAAATTAGAATTGACTCATAAATAAAGGGGCACAGGCTGATTTGGGGTAAGCATATCTGATTTACAGACTACAGTGCTACACACAGAAATAGCCTTGATTAGTAGACATCTCAATTTAGTAGCTGCCTACTTCCAGCACAGTTTATAACAGTCTTTGCCTTCATTCATTAGCTGCCCTTGTTTAGTACAATATTTGCTCCTTTGTCACACACACCTTTAAGCAAAACTGCAGGGGAAAGCAATTAAATGCAATCAAAGCAGTGCCTTCTTAACAAAGATATACAGGATGTTCCCTCTGCTAACATTGCTGAAGGCCATGATTATAATTTATAACTAAACAAATGCCCATATGTATGACATTACAAGCTCTGAACCATGATGTGCAGGTAATGAAACCGTACAATCCTTATTTATGCTACAAAACAAGCTGTTACTTTTATTGCAACTAGATAAACCCTTCTTCTGTTGCTGTATGCAGATGCAGCTCACAGTGAGTCAAGCAGGATTTGCAAATGGACCACAGTGGTAGGTAAGGGCTGCCAACTTGGTTTTTAAGACCTCATACTCACAGTAGATATCAAATTGTCCTAAATGTTTATAACTAAGCAGGGCAAACTGGTTTGAAAATATTTTATAAACAAAACATAGCCTTACAATACATGTTTTTAAACTTCCTTTGCCGCACTTGGCCCACTAGTAAACTATGAAAGGAAATGTTCAGTCTCCATTGTAAAGCACTTCGAGTTCAAGGGATATCAGGTGCTGAGTACTTCAATATTAACAAGCAGTTGCATTACTATAATTCATTGGCATTAATAACCACAAACAATATTATTACAAAAAAAGCCATACCAGAACTTTCGAATGGCTGCAGCCCAACCTGCTGCAGTATCTCCTGATTATAGCTACCAAAAGGCATGGAAAGTTCTCTTGAAGGCCACCCCAGTTACTAAAGTAGAAAAAATGTACTTGGGAGTACTAGCAGCTGCATGCTGGAACAGCCCGGAGGTCTCTGGGTGCCAGGTGGGCTCCCTGAACACTGGTTTGGGCTCTGCAAGGAATAATTTTATGCTCTTCTTGTAAGTCTTTGGCCAGAACTGTCTGCTTCCTCACAGCAGCTAAGAATGTAATCTTTTGTTACTGTCCTTTAGTTTCAGCTCCATACCCTCTTATTACATCCTCATCCATCCCTATTCCTGTGGCTGGTAATTTAGTAAGAATTAAACCTACTAACACTTTTCTGATGTTAACTTTAATCTCAGTTTCTGCAGAACTGGTGTCATGAGGAATTAAGACCATTGCATTTAGCAATTCAATTAATAAAAGAATATTAAAATTATAGTAGTAATGAGTAAAAAACTATTTAAACCTTTAGCAGTGTCAGAACACTAAAATTTCAGTAAAAAAAATGCAACCCTAATGAATTAATATTAACCCTGGAGCCTGAGAACAAAATCTGAATTCTTTGTCATCCAATCACAACTCTGTTCTTGGCCTAACCAGTTATTAATAATTTCTCTGCTGGTGATGAGGGCTATTTTGTAATTTTATTTCATCAGTTTCTAGTAGAGCAAAGAGGACATGTAGTTTGGTTCCATTTTTCATCTCTAAAGACATGGGTAAATTATCTGTGGATGCAGAATTTGAGTTTCTGACATCTAAATAAATCATTTTCTCCTGTAGAAGCAATAGTAAACAAAAGTCAAACTATTACTGATCTTCACCTCACATTCGCCACACTGGATTATAGAATAGGCATCTAGAATCTGAATATATAATACATATTTTTTCAGCATTATGATTGTAGAGCTAAGGTTGAATTTAGACAGCAACAAAGCATATGACACTGTTACCTATCAGCATATGTGGACAGTTTGATTAAAGCTCTAGAGGCGTCAGCTGCTCTACTCTTCTTCTCCATGACAGCCAGGTAGACCCCACAACTCTGCAGCTGTACCATGTGTCAATTATCCGACATGCAAAATACACAATTTTTGTTATGAGAATTGCCCTGGTCCTGGCACGATGTGATATGACTTCCTGCTAGACCTGCTTGTACTCAGTTCAGCTTTCCATCTTTCAGGGAGAAAGGTTTGGAACAACCTGAGGATCAGCTGGGAGGCAATGGAGCAGCCAGGAAGATGGCACATAAAGCAATGTACAAGTCATCACGTATCTAAGAAAAAGGAGATTCTATGTTGGATTGCTCAAAGAGCAGAATTTGAGGAGACAAATCACAAAGTTCTTTTCCAAACCATTGCAGGCAATCCAATATGCAAAAATAATGACTGACAGAAACAATCCTTTAAACATTTTATATCACCTATTATTCTCAAATACTGTAGATGTGCATGCTTTGTGACAGCAAGAAAGGGTGAGAATGGTGAACACACCCTGCTAAGAGGACAATTTAAGAAAGTAAAACATTCCTTAATTACTAATATCTAAGGTAGGATTGAATGTTGCAGAATGTGATTCAATTTTGCCACAAAGCCTTCACTGAACTTAGAAGTTGCACATGAATGGATTACAAGCCTGATTAATTTATGTATTCATTTGATTTATGTATTCATCCATTAATTTATGTATTAATTTTAAGATTTTTAAAAACATAGGTAAAAACACAACCCATTACAAAGTCCCAGTAGTGTTAAATGCAAGTGGTCGAAAGTGTGTTTTGGAATACTTCTCCACATCCTCACACTTCTTTGGACTATGTGTGGCAAAAATGTCTATTTGGCACAAAACAAAATTAATAGAAAAAAAGCTAGGATGTATAAAAATACTTCCCATTAAAGCTCAGCATTTCCAGAGCACAGGAAATGTTTCATATACAATCATCTAGATTCCTTGCAGTAGCAAATTTCCCATTGATAGTCATGGAAGCAAGACTGGATTCTGAATTACACAAAACATTTGCATTCTTCGTTTTAGTAATTGTGCAAAGTTAATCTGTTTGGCTAAGCGCCAACAGCCATGAGAATGTGGTGACCAAACAGAACTGATGCCAGGGAAGACTGGCACAGTCATACATAATTACCATTACTATAATACACAGCCAGCAAAACTGCCAATTATTTCAGACTCCCTCCTCTTTCCCTCAAAAGGAAAAAAATGTTCTTACGTACTCAGGAAGGGAAAACAGGCAGGTAAGCCAAGCCAGTTGAATAGATCATCTCTGGAACCAGATTTTTAGCTACATAAAACAGCTGTCATGTATCAAGGTCAAGATATATTGAGGCAAGAACCAGCCAAAGCAATAGTGTTTTAAGCATTGAAGAATGAAAGGTCCACAGACAACTGCATGTGCACTGTATGTAATAGCATTTCTGACCGGGGGAAACTGGATCCATGCACATGTAATTATCAGTCTAAAATGTGAGCAATGCTTTGTCCACCATCAGAAGCATTGTACTTTCACAGGGCTTATATTCTACAAATATCTTGGACCTTCAGTGAGATTTCCAGGACACTATTTTCCTCAAAACTGTTCAGTACTTCACCTACGCATCACCCAGGAATTATTTTTCTTAAGCAGCTTTATGATGACTGGTGCCATGACCTGACTCCAATGAAATTAATTCTGTAGCCCTTTTTTAACTTAATCCAACGAAAACTTACTCATCCCAACATGGACTCATGGATCATTTTAATATATATATTTATGCTAGTATAATCAGTATTATTCATATAAATTAAATAAGAATCCTAGCATTTATTTTACACAGAATAGTGATATAATAATTAAAGCCAGTGAGCATTAGAACTGTACAAAATACCTTTGAATATTAAATCTGATGCAGGTCATAGATGTTTTAAAAGTATATGACCAGAGAAAATTTGTTGACGTAAAAAAATTTACCTTCTTTTTGTTTCATTAAACATAAGTAATTTTTTATTTCCACAAGCTTAAATACATATGTAGAGAATGGTTTATAAAATATCACACTGTTAAATCAACCCAAGTGAAAATGAAAATCCTTAACAGCAGGCGTAAGTTTCATTTCCTTAACCTACCTATATACCTCCATTTCTCCACTCAGCCACTACCTTTTCTGATAGAGACTAGTGTACGTTTTTACTACTGTGACAGAGACCTCCATCAGATCACTATATCTTTGTGCCACTAGAAGCATCAAAGTGTGGTAAAAAATATCTGTTCTGTTCTGTATTTAATACCTACTCAATGAACAAATTGTTGAGTTCTTTTTCAGCTGCAGCTATCTTCCCTGGAGAAGCTGTACGCCACTTTTCCAGTGCCTCCAAACCACATGTCTACAAAAGACAAAATCTTTTTATTTGGATTTTTTTTCCTCATTTTTAAGGGACAACCATGCCTTCTTCACCTGTCCTTCCAATTACCACTCGTTATATAGACCCTTCCTTCCCCAAAAGATCAGCTGAGGGCCACCTCCTACTTCAATGCCAGCAAGACCAGTAAGTCGGCAGCCATGAGGAAAGGTGAAGCTTCTTTATAGCACGGAATAATATCTTTAACCATTTTCAACTTCAACAAGCACAAGGAACAATGTGGGAAATCATAGTTTATTATAAAACAAAAATTCAAATGTATCCAAGAAATAAGAATTCACTAAGTTTATGCAGCTTGAGAAGTTCAAAGTGTTATTCCATTCTGTCTGGCAAAAAAGTCTAAGGCACTAAATTTTATTCAAAATCCATTTTCATTTCATGTTAATTCCTAAAATAATAATAGATTTATTTTAATGGGTTTCTATATAAATTATCACACCTGAAGATTTAGTGCATTTTCTGTATAAGGTAAAGGCTGAATTCTTCATTTAAACTCAAGTTGCAGACCCTAACGATAAAATCACCACTAGTGCTTCCGGAAATCTATATGGACAGATTTACTGGTGTGGAAAAATACATACTATCACACCAAAATTAACACAGCCAAGAAAACTGTTATGTACTTGAAATAGCTGTCTGCATAAACTGCAGCATCTTTGTAAGAGGTGGAGCTAGAACAGCCATTTGTCTTAAAGCTTTTGCTGAAAGAAAGGAAGATTAAGAAGTATGATTTCTTTAAACCAAAAGGCAAGAGCGTACTGTACAAACTAATAGCTGTGTTTATATTATGGATGGATACCTCTCAGCAAAAAAAAGCAGCATTTGATTACATGAATAGAAAACATTCATCTGATAGATTAATTATTTTTGAAGCCACAGCAGCAATGAACTGATTAATACATGGAGGTCTCTATATAATACATGGAGCTCTCTGTAACGGTCATATTAAGTAAATTCCATTTCCCTGAAAAGATTCAGACTTACTGAAATGTCTTTATGTACTTATAAATGTGTCAACAAGAGACAGGGAGGTAAGGGTTTTTAAGAGGTATTACTGCAGTGTATATTTGATAATGAAATTTGCTGGTTAAATTAGCCAAAGGCAAAGTATAAAGGTCTAATGGGCTTAGTCTACCATTCAAAAAAGCACATATTTCCAGCTGTAGCAAAGATATGATGGATGCTTTCTACAATGGAGTATTACAACTAGCAAGGACAGAGATTAATTTACCTGTTTGCAAGTGAGATATTTTTACAAATAATTTTGGCCATGAGCATGAAATTTTCTCTTTGACAAACCAATCCCTATTACCATAGTCACCAGTTGTACAAAACAAACAAACAAACAAACAAAAGAACCAACCAACAATCTTTTGTCTGGATCATTGCAACTGGATATTCAGAGGGTCACTGATCACTTAAATCACAAGGTATTGCTACTGTTCTGATCCCTAACTGGATTATTGAAACTAAAAAGTCATAAAAAGCAAACAAACATGTCCATTCTGAACATTTGGATACTTTCAATTTGTAGTGAAATTAATTAAATTTTAAGATTTGCAGTTAAGGTGGGGATTCACAGACTTCTGTATACATTGGGAATTTGATGTCCCCCAAATTAATATAAATCAAACTCAAAGCTTCTACTTACCAAAATAACTTCAAATCAATCTTGTTAATAGTTGATTACCCATACCAGCTAAACAGTTGCAATGCAGTGCTACTTATTACAGTGGAGAGCAGAGCTGCCTAAAAGTGGAAATCAAAATTTCTAGGATTTAAAGATGCAGAACATTGGGGAAGCCATTTGACCAGCACTCAATCATACAGTCAGATTATATGACTAGTGGCTTATAAGGAATGATTCAAGTGTCAGAAATGTGTCATGTGTTATCATGGTATGCTATTTAACACTTTTGTTACCTCAGATCTCATTGTCTAAGAAAAGGAGAAAAACCTAGTGTGATGTAGTAAAATAGCAATGGTGTATTTATGTAAATCCATCCTTCTCATGAAACTCTTCATCAAACAAGATGAATTACAGTTCATTCTCAACTTGAGACAAATGATAAAATATCAGCATATTTAACAGTTATGCAATTATTTTCACTTGGGTGAACCCAATCTAAAGGGATGTTGTGAAGTAGTAAAGGACTCTGGGACAGGGTTTCTTTAAGTAAATACATCCCATATTTCTGTAGAGAATTACTTCACATTTCGGAGTTCTATATTAATACAAAATAATGAAAAAAAACCCAAAAACTTTACTGGTATGTTAATGGACTTCATCTTCCAAATAGGTGCCAGTTTTATATTTCTTATGAAATGCAACAAGTCCTTTCAGATTCCTTCTGAGGTGAAAAGAATTAATGTCATTTCTGGAAGTGCAAGAAATTATGCTTTATCTGTAAATATAATATCTTTACAGATTCTAGTGTGAAATTAATATATCACCACTACATAAAATGTATAATTCATAAACTGATACCCAGTCAGTAGCCATGAAAACTGAGGCATCTGCAAATTATGAGCATACATCTGGAAAACAAATGATGTCAACAATCTCATCAAGGTGGAATATGGGGGGGGGTGTTAAAGTAAAAACCTTTCACAGCACCTAGCTGTTACCTTTGCAATGTAAGATTTAAAAATTCAGATAATTCTTTAAAAATAAGATATAAATTTTTTTTTAGAACAGCCAACAAAATCTTTCTCATGTATAAATAGGAAGCAAATGAGTTGTTACAGACTCTAGAAAACAAAGAGTTATATATATCATGAATACAATAAAGGCACTCTCTCTTGGAGAATAGTAGGGGCATATATTGAAACAATGATGTAGCTTATAAATGTTGCTGAGAGCATGTATTGGGTTTCTGTGGCAAGGTTTTGGTAGCGGGGGGGTTACAGGGGCGGCTTCTGTGAGAAGCTGCTGGAAGC
>JANZLQ010000037.1:14378754-14389150 GCA_026212715.1 Elanus axillaris | reverse complement strand
TGTCCAGCGAAGGAGGGGGGAGTGATAGAATGGCTTTGGTGGGCACCTGGCATTCAGCCATGGTCAACCCACCACAGAGCAGAATTCAGGAAATCTGCAGTGACCAAATTAGGAGTTAGTGAGACACAATATAGGCAGACCCTCATAAATTCACATTTACTTTGAGACTTTCTTTGTTGTGGACCTGAGTGCAAAGGGCAAAGGATCCTCCACTTGCACATTAGGGAGGTTATGGAGCATGGATAGGGTCAGCAAGGGCAGATTGCAGGGGTGGGAGAAGAGTGATCTGTTAGACAGATACAAAGCAGCAGCAGGAGCAGCAATATCAGCATTACACTTTGCTCAAGTTTTTCAGACTTCACCTACATTGACAGTTTCAAGGGTAGAGTGGGGGGAGCACTTCACATTTGCTGCCAGCTTAGATCCTTAGCTTCTTTTCTGAAACTGCTGAAGTATGCTTTCTTTAGTGTCACATAGGATGAGGATTACTGTGTTATGGGCACCTGCTAGATAGAAATTTGAGTAACATTGCTACCACACGCCAAACATTTATTTGAATCAGCCCCATGCTTTTACAATACATCATTGTAGGAATTTTTATCCAATTATCCATAATTTTAATTATTGTTCTGTCCCAGGAATACTTAATTATGTGTCATGAAGAATTCTAAGTTAAAACAAAAGAAATTTTAGACAGAAAAGAACCTTAATTATAGATCCTAGGGGCTGCTGATGCTAAGGACTGCTACTTTTCTAGACAAAATGTTGAAAAAATAAGATCCGTCCTGAATTCCACTTGTTGATTAAGATTACTCAGTATTACAACCTTTCCTTCTCGGGTTTTACAGAACTTCATCCCAGATATTCAAATATTTCTTCTGGTAGAATATTCAACTCTCACATATTTAAGTTATTTGCCCCATCCCCTCCAAGTTTTTTCTAATGATTTATTTATATTTTTATAACTCCCATAATCCTCAAGGTACTGTTAAGGTCTTCTCAAGATCTTGTAACTCATGGCAAGTGCTTCACTCTGACAATGAGACTGAATGATCAGCATCAACAACTCTAGGAGCTGGGAAGCTGGACGTAGAACTGGAGCTGGGCTTTGAGACCACCCTCAAAGGAAAACATGTCTTGTCCTGCAGGCCCTATTAGCTCCTTAGTGACAACCTCACCAGGGCTGAATCTGGAAAAGCTGTAACCAGAAACAATCAGACCCAGAGGGGCACAGCCACAATATGCAACACTGTATTTTAAAATGCAGTCTTTCACTGCTTTCTTCTGGGCAGATGCACAATCTCCATGTAAGGATGACTGAAGCCGTGGAACATACGACATGCACCACAGAAGCAAAAAAAGTAGCATATAAATTTGGAGATTAGCTTAATTGTCAATAATTTAAACAATGCAAAGCTAGATACCCTGAATATAATTTTATTTTTAAAAAAAAGTATATCCAAAACAAGAATCTGTACAAAATAGTCACTTGGAGAAGGAACTGACTGGATTTGAGAGAGTGTGTAATAGGTCCTTAGTGTCTGATGCAGTGGATATCACAGCCACAGACTGAAAATTAGGGAACAAAAATGCCTTGCATCTGCCATGGCTGGAATGCCAGCGTATAGAGAACACAGCAGGGAAAACAGAAAAAAACAGTGCAAAATGCCTCTTGTTTTTGTACCTCTTTAGAGATCTCTTTCACATTTCAGCTCAATGCCAATGGCCTCACATAACCATTCAAAATACAGCCTGAAAGGCAGCTGACTTTGTTGACTGACTCTCACAGTATTCCCCCAAACCATTCCTACTCATCCTTGGGGGAAAATGCTGACACGATTTGCAGCATCTTGCACAGAACCACAGGAGACAGAGGCTTCATTCTCCTCCCAATCACCTAAGGCTATATCCAGAAAAACCCTTCTCACCCCCATTGAGCCTGATCCCGCTTTGCATGCCAGCTGCCATTCACTATTCCAATGGCTTCAAGCAGCCCTAAAGCCTGTTAGCCAGTCACTGGCAAGCAGCCTTCCTTGCAGATTTTACTTTGCCCCAGGAAACGGGACATTTCCAGTACACCCTGAATGTGCTGCAGTCCCGAGCTGTCAGCACAGCCTCTGTGGACACTGGCGGACAAATCACAGGAGGTGAGTCTTCAGTAGGAATTGCAGCAGAAGCTGGATGGCTTCAGGGTACTTGTGGCACAAAAGATAGCTTTTATGCCACCTTCACATGCAGCCACAAATGAGGGTCTGGCTCTTCGCAAGGGACTGAAACGTAAAAAGAATGTTTTAAAAGGATACAAGAGCGAAGAAGCATTTTGTACTGGCTTGTCCTGTTCTTCCTGCTGTGATCTCTGCACATAGGCATGCTGGCCTTGACAGATGCAAAGCAGTTTTTTGTTTCTTCACTCTAATTTTGCAGTAGTGGCACACACTACAAGAAATACTGTGAACGTATTACACAATTACTCTCAAATATCCAACTTCTCAGAGCAAACAGATGTCCCACAAATTTCTCACTGCATGTGGTGATATGTCTTTGCAAAGAAAGTTATTTTGTTGCTTTTATTTATATTAAATAAAGAATTACCAGTAGAAACTACATGTAAGTTTTGAGGAATAAGCAGGACTTGTACCTTTAGGTAAGAATAATTTACTAGGCATCTTTAATGTCTTTAATAAGAAGATTTACATACGTTTTAATACCTTCCCATTTTTTTATATTTATCCAAGATTAGGTGTTGATCAGGTCTTGTGGTCTTAATCACAAGAAATTAAGAGAAAAATATGCAAAAAATTGAATTGATATACAACTTACTCTTAAAAGAAAAGAAGACAGAAACTCTTGAAGTCTAGTCTGCTCCTCATTCAAGCCACCCTAACATAATAACCCCTTTACAAATTTTTGAAGGCATTAGAATTATTTTTGCCCTCACATCTCTCACGGGAAAGCTGTTCCAGAATTTTAGTTCATCAACAACTAAAAATGTCCTTCTAGTTTCCAAATGTAAGTGTATTCATTATTGGTCTATACTCATTTGTCCTTTTGCCAACATTGCTCTTTAGCTTCAGCACTTCTTTTGCTTCCTCAGTCATTTCCCATACATGAGCTTTCAACTTAGTCTCTAAATGCATGACCTTGCACCACACAGCAGTGAATTTCATTTGATTTGGACTACTCCAGGCCCTAAGTTCATCCAGTTCTTCCTATCTGACAGGGTGCTGCTATTCAGAGTTCTTTCATCTGTATATTTTATGAGTACATATTTCCTTTTTGGGACAATCATATTAACAAAAATACCAAAAAAGATTAGTCAGAAGACCAATCCTTAAAAATTGTCCTGTAACCTCCCCCTTCAACAACTTTCCAGTGTCTCCTGTAGTTTCAGACCTTTACATCATTCTTTACTCACTTTGCAACTTTCTTTCTGATGAGCACTACCCCTAATTTCCCTAAAAGATGCCAAATCACATCCACAACTACAGTCCAGCTAGAGGAGTCCAATTGCATTTTGTTATTTAGAAAATAAGTTATCTTATCAAAGATGTCCCCATGGATTTATCCTCAATGTATTCCATCAAATCAGTGCTGAGCAGTGGCCAAAAAGACAAGCTGCTGAAAGACTGCAAAAATGCCAGGTACTATATTTTTTATCCAGCCCAGTTCACCTCCATTGCTCATAATCCAAACCTCTATTAGTGGCAAACGTGACATCAGTGCCCATGTTCGCCACTGCTGAGCTAAACCAAATTCTATCACCACTTGGACCTGAGCAACCCTATTTATCTCAGCAGCTACTCAGGGACAGAGAACCTCCCCACCTTTCCTGTCTTCAGATTCCGATTGTATCAAGGTGCAGCATATTCTACAGTAGTCAGAAAATCATATCTTCAGCAGTAAGCTCCAAAAAGAGCAAAAAGTTCAGTCAGGGAAGGGACAAGGTAAAAACATGATCTCTTTTCCCAGGTTCATAATTACATTCATGAGCCAATAAACAGTTTCACATCATCATTCTGTTGCTGGTGTGCAGGACTCCTGTGAACAGTTATCTCCTGAACTATGCCAGTTTGATTTGTCCTAGGTACAGTTGTTTCTTTGGGATATATCTTCTTAGGAAGAATTTGGAAATATGAAGGAAGGAAGAAATAATGACATGCAGTATTACTGTATACAGTGCTTGGCATCTCAGATTCTTCTCCTCCGTGGCACAGCCCCTCGAGCTGAGAAAATGCTCCCACACTAAAATCACTCTGGTCTGTATCCCAAGCTTCTACACAATCCAGGGGTACACAACAGAAGTTGTAGAGACTGAAACACTCTTCCTATTTTAGCAATTCCCTAAAGCCTATTTGTCTACAGTTATCATCTGTTTGGCTTTATTCATAACACCTAATGATGAATGCATAGAAACTCTATTAGCAGAGATCTGCTAAAACTCTATGAAAGCTCACATCTTCACTACACACAAAAGCATTGTGTGCTTTCACCTTAACAATGCATACTCTTAAGAAGTAAACAAATGTACCTCTCCACAAACTACGCTCTATGAAGGTGGCTGCTCCTCCATAGGTAACCTGCAGCACTTATTTCATTAATTTAAAATGAAAGTTAGAGTAATTCAAGTTATGCTGCTTTTTTTATTTACGAGGAATCAGTTTAAGTCACACAGAGTTCATGCTTCAGAAAGAAGCAATGTATTTATGTTACATTACCTACTACAAAGTCTCTGCAAGTGAGCATATAAACTTATAAAAGGCTTGTCACATTCATTTCAGTAGGTTTGGGTTTGTTCACGCTCTCCTCATGACAAAAGAATTTGTCAGCTCTCTCTTAGAAATGTGTAGACATATTTGTTTGAACTTGTTTAAAACAAATCCAGCAAGAAATTATCTATGACATGGCCCCTGTCCTTTCTACTCTGCTTACAACACAACACAGAGCTCACTGTATCTGAAAGAGGAACACAACTTTAATCTTACCCACGTTGGGGTTTTGGGTAACCAACTACTCAGTCATAACACATAATTGATTTATATTTCAGGTTGTGCTGGTTTGGGCTGGGATAAAGTTAATTTTCTTCACAGTAGCTGGTATGGGTCTGTGTTTTGGATTTGTGCTGAAAACAGCAGTGATAATTCAGGGATGTTTCAGTTACTGCTGAGCAGTGCTTACACAGAGTCAAGGGCTTTTAAGCTTCTCTCACCACGCCAGCAGCAAATAGGCTAGGGGTGCACAGGAAGTTGGGAGGAGACACAGCCGGGACAGCTGACCCCAACTGACCAAAGGGATATTCCAGACCATATGGCATCAGGCTCAGCATGTAAAGCTGGGGGAAGAAGGAAGGGGGGGACATTCGGAGTGATAGCATTTGTCTTCCCAAGTACCCCTTAAGTGAGATGGAACCCTGCTTTCCTGGAGATGGCTGAACACCTGCCTGCCGAGGGGAAGTGCTGAATGAGTTCCTTGTTCTGCTTGGCTTGCACACGTGGCTTTTGCTTTACCTATTAAACTGTATTCATCTCAACCCATGCGTTTTCTCACTTTTGTTCTTCTGATTCTCACGGGTAGTGAGGGAGCAGCTGTGTGGAGCTTAGTTGCCAGCTGGGGTTAAACCACAACACAGGACAAAGATATGACCAAGAGGCCATGGTCAGTCAACTTCCAGAATACACTGTATTACATAGAAATGTAAGACATTAGGTCAAGTACTCCCTGCTAGTACTGAAAATCTTCCTCTCAAAATCTGTGACATTTTTTAGCCTTAACTCATATGGAATACCCTAAGGTATCACCTTCCTGCAAGTTTAATGACAATCAACAGCAGGGTGGAGAACAAATGTTATTAAAGCTGCCACTAGTGAAAGCTGGGAAGAATTAAGCCACTATTCATTTTCTTTGGCAGTTGCCAGGCTAATGTACACTTATTGGCTGTCCACTCAGCACATCCACTTTGTCGGACAAACCACAGCATATAGTTTCTTTTCTGGCTGCTGTGCAGAAAAAGCACATGAAGGACTTAGGACATCTGGGAGTTCTGCACTGGTGGAAGAATAGTTTTAGGAAAACAGAAACTGGCCAAGATACAGGATAAGTGACAAGAGATGTAGGAATGTGAAAATATTATAGAAGAAAAAGGAAAGACAAGCGGGGTTGTATTTTTAAGGAAGACACAAGAGACCAAGAAAGTTGAGGTTGTTAGACTACAGGAACTTAGGGCACGACTCTGCACGAAATCTGTCTTTGTGAAGGCTTTTGTTCACTGAACAATTCATAAAGCCACAATGGAGAACACTGTATGGAATCCAGTGCCTCAGCCCAAAGGAAATCATTGTAAACTGCAGATGCTCTTCATTTCTCAAAATCTGTATTTGGGTTTGTAGGTTTATCTCTATTCCAAATGTGAAAAGAGTTTTATCTGAAAGTACTTGCATTTCTGCAAAACTCAACATCAATTTAAAAAGATTAATTTAAGAGATATCCCAACAGAGGCATTTATATGTGGTACATACTGTGAGAAACCTTAAACCCTAACAACAAGAACAATAAATAAATGAAAACACAGTATCAAAACACTAAACAAAAATCTGACAAGTTCGATGAGCAACATCAAACTATATACTGACTTCTTTTTCTATCTTGTCAGTAAAAATAAAATAAAAAGCGGAAAGAAAGCAAAAAAAACCCCACAGTAATCAGAACGAATAAAGGCTCTGTTTACCTGTCTCAGCACAAAAGAACACAGGAAATGTCAGAATAGAAGGGACCATTTTGACCCATCACAACCAATATCTTGTCTTCTAATACTTCACGCTACTTCAGAGGAAATACTCTATGGCATTCTCCATTGTATATTCTGTGTGATGGAGAGATGAAGAAACTCCTTTGTGAGTCCAGATAGCCATCTATTTTAACACCGAATCATGAGGCTGCTTGTGAAATTGCAATTTTTATTCTTGACTATGCAAGTTACTAAAACTTTTTAGGCGTGATAAACTATCTGTCTTAAGAATGTCCCAATAATAGCAAATTACAGTGGTTAAAATTTTATTGTATATATATATATCACAATCAAACTGCTAAAGGCCATCGGTTCGTTTCAGAGGTGAAACCCTCTGCAGTACTGAGACTAGTGTTGAGATGGTTTCATTTTGAGACTAGCATGAAGATGGTTTCATTCCAGACTGAGAACACTATTGTCGATTTACAACAGATAATGTGCTGAGTGCATAATACAAAAAATGTGGAATGATTTCTTAAGAAATCATTGGCAACTTAATTGTATTAGAAAAATCAATAGTTTATCATTTAATGGCTTTACTGGACAGAGAAGAGTGGCTATGCTTTTTACAGTTCCCCCCAGTCATTCAGAGGCTGTGTTTCTTTTCAAAAACTCTCTGAATCAAAGAAGCATTAACAAACTATAGAAGACATTAGACCAAATCTCCTTCTACACTGTAAAGCTGAAACAAAACAACTAATAAAGAGAGACAAAATTCAGAGTTCATATACATGGCTGAAGGAGGGAGCATTGTGCTAGAAAATTTTCAGAGATCCACAAATGCTAGTGGATACAATGGCGACCACGCAGTTAAATTACCCTGCATGACGTAAACTTGGCAAAGGCGCTCACAGGAAGGTCACTAGCTGAGGAGGAATGCTCAAAGGAAATGAAGATCTGCCTGGCACTGGGGCAAATATGCCTCAGCTCCATGGCAGCTGTTACCAAGTGAAGGCTAAGCAGGCAACAAGGCACAGGATGTCTCTCTTCCCTGTAAGTCAATAATGGCAAGAAGGATCTACAGAAAATGTCATAGGATACCTGGGTGCCTTCTTTCTTAGCTTAACTAGTATTTATAATTTATACAGCTCTCAGAACATAACGTGGCATTTTAGGAAATACAGCATGAACTAGAAAGACAAGAGATTTTTACACTACATGAACTGACAGTCTAAAAAGGCACAAATGAAACCAATTCAGAACAATACAATACAGAACCAACTGGCAAATGGTCATTAGAGCTGAAATGGAGCTTTACACAGGAGGGAAGGGAGGCCACTTGCCATATACCAACAGGCAGGCTGCTCCAAGTGTAAGCAATGGTATGCAATACGGCAAAGTCAGGAATGGACGAAGGAAATTACAGTACTATTCCTATGGATATAAGCCCAAGCTATGTCACTGGGGTCCTTTAAAAATGACTGAGTTTAATATCACACATCAAGTATCCAGTGGACACTGAATACTCTCCTAAATTAAATCAATTCAGTTCCCAGCATGACACTACTAACATCTTAGTATTTTAATTTAAGACCCACACCTTGTGCTTAGGGCATTTATGAGAAGAAGGGGTGTTCATATGTTCCAATTTCCTATTCCAAGATACAGTAAAAATCGCTTCACTGAAATATGTTGCAACATGTAAGGGGTTAAGTTCAGAACATAGAAGGGTTGTATCAGAAGATAAACATATATGAGTTCTCACAGTTTTCCCCAAATTATTACCCAAGTGCTTGCTGAACACTCATCATACCTTTCCAGGGCTTTAGTAGATGTACACTGCACAGCAGCCTAAAACGTTTAGCCAAAGAAAAATGCGTAATTCAGCAGTACAGGTACCAACAGCAGCTGATCTACAGATACAACCTTAAAGAAGTCAGTATAACAACCATCTTGATTGTCTGATCGTTACTTTTACAGTGTTTCCAATGTTACCATAATCCCAAACCACACCTTGGAAGTACAATGGGCTCAGGCCACAGATGGGCCAAATTTAACGACAGAAGGTTCCTTGCTAGTTTTGCCTTACTTACAATTTTTGAGTCATAGTATCTACAGCAAATGGTATGGTTTTTTTCTGTAAACTGGAAGAAACATAGGAAAAAATTTCCCTTCACAGTATGTCTAAAACCAGTTTTCTCCAGCAGCTGGCAAAGGGGACTTGTGCAGCCCATTTTGCCCTAAGCATACTTCCACATGTTATACTCACAGCTGGCTGCTTCATATACCTTTGTAACTTAGGCTCCTCAGCCCAAATCTCTGTTTTTAACTGGAATTTCTTAACTCCTCAGGCCTTAGCATAACTCCTGTCACAAAGGATTCAGGCTTTTTAGATAGAGTTATGTGTAACGAATTTCAAGATGGCTTCAGGTTAAACAGTATAAAATGAACTATGTAGTTTCTGCTAACTACAGAAATCCCCAATAGTTTTTTAACCTTTCTTTTGCTCTCATCATCTCTCTTTTGTCCTTATTCTATTAACTGTTTTTATTTAATAACCTGTAACTCAGTTTTAGTATTATTGTTTTCCTTATCTCCAGTACCCAAGAACTCTAATCAGTGTAATCCAATGTATGATAAAACTACACTGGATGTGATTTCTTTGAAAAACCCAAGGTAAAATGAGAAAGCTAAATACACCCTATAATTGATTTAACTCATTCCCTTCCTTGGCAAAACCAGAACAGTACCTTTCAGGAGCAAAAGCAAGGAAGGTGAACAGGGTGATGGTGGGCCAAAACACTGCAGGACCCATTGATGGCTCAGCATTTTCATTCATATATTTCATCATGCTGTGATGGGTTACAGGGTTCTTAATAATTGTTCTTTGTAGAAACATTAAGATGCACTTTGAGGAAGAAAACAGTACTCCATTACTTTTTTGAGAAAAGACTGCAAACTTTCACAAAGAAATGCTATGATCAAATAAGCTGTTGCTTCAAGGAAACATCTTCTTTGACTAGTATCTCATTATAAATACCAGGTTCAAATTGGTTCCCCCTGACCTTCTTCCAAGATGTTTCTGAAGCCATCAGAAGGCGTTTGGTTTTTCTTGACAGAGATGTTAAACTAATGGGGCCATCCTTCTCGTTTCCTTCTCTTAGAGAAAAATGCAAGAGAACATCTGCAAGTCCATTCAAATTCCTTAAAAACCAACGACTTTGATGTGGCTGCTCTGGCTCATAGCTTCCTACATTCTTTTTTTACAAAAAACACAAACAACACTTTACACAATGAAGCCTTAAAGAGTAAATGCAAATGTGTTTCAGGAGCTGAGTTCTCAGCAACATTTGCACTTTAAAACACCTTCACGGGGCCACCCTCTGCCTTGGGTGCCCTGAGGAACACCCTGTGAGGGGGGCAGCCAGCACAGCCTTCTGTGCCAGCTTTGGCCAGGTTTTATTCACTCAGTGGCCCGCGGGCAGGCCGGCCACCGCCAGGAGATCAGTCCCCCCCTCATCCTCTGAAGAGCCGACGACGATGGAACCCGAATTGACAGACGAGGGCGCAGCTACAGGCAGGTAACAGCCACCCGCCATGATTGATAGATCGAGCTACGTCCCACCAGCCGCCATTTTAAGTGGTTCCCGCCGCCCGCCCCCGCCTGACGGCGAG
>JANZLQ010000037.1:14365172-14378654 GCA_026212715.1 Elanus axillaris | reverse complement strand
TCCCGCCGCCCGCCCCCGCCTGACGGCGAGCCCTGGGCCCGCCCCCGGGGTAGGTGCGGTTTCGTTCCCAGCCACTCTCGCCCAGGTGAGACCCGGTAGGGGCCCGAGCTCCCCGGGCGAGCGGTGGGTTTGTGGCGAACGGGAGAGCCCCGGCGGCGAGGCCAGTCCCGGCGGCGAAGGGGCGGGGGAGTCGGCCCGGCGCTGGGGGCCGCGACCTTGCCGCTGTAGTGGTGCAGGGAAACGGGTCTGTGGGGATGCTGGTGCTTGAATCGTGGGCCTTGTGTCAATACGTTTTATGATCGAGTTTTTATAAAAGTGAAAAGCTTGATTTTGATTTTTTTTTTTAAATTCTTCTTAATTCTGCGAGTTATGTGTAAAGGATGGCTGTGCTGCTTTTCACTTAGGAACACCAATAGTCTTCCTGTAGTTTATTAATGGTCTTTCTGCCCATTTATTATGTTAACTTGTATTTTGAGAAAATATATAGCAGTGTTACAAACCTAGCTTTAAATATTCAATATGTGGAATTCATTTGTCTGGAAGATACTAAAACCCTTCATCAGTGATGAACTGCTTTCTGTGGTGCATCCCAGCCTCCCATAAATCAGCACTGGCTTTGGGCCCGTGACGGTGAGTTATACGTATTAACAGTCTTGGGTCTAAGCCTATGTTCCCTGCCAAAAATAGTGTATCTGTGTCATTTTTTTTCAATGCAGATTAGTAGTAGGTGCAGTTCGTTTTGCTTCGCGATTTGACTTTGGAATAGAAAAATAAACGTAGCTTTTTCAACAGTGGGATGTTGATCAGAAAAATGTATTCATATACTTATGTAAATAGTCCCTTTTAAGTCAAGGGACTAACCATGGCTATGAAGGTTTTTAGGACTGCATAAGTCTGTCCATCCCTGTCTCCTTTGGAGTTAGAACAGTGCTTAGTATTAAGTAATTTAAAGGAGCATGAAGGTCTGTTTGTATTTACTGTTTGTGAAATACTGTTTTGCTTGTAACTTACTAGGGGCCAGTTGTTTGAATCTTGGGGGTACATAAACACAAAATATTACTGAAATATTTGAATGTGAAACATTGTAGTTTGAAGAAAAAATATACATAAGCAGATATCATAGGATGGCAATACTTTTGCAGGGTCCTAAGTGGTTTGAGTGAATGGAAGTATTAGGGGGCCCTTTGGACTGCTGCTACTTTGCAAAACTAATGGTCAAAGGTAGTGCACAAATCAAGACTTCGTGAGATAGGTCCTGATAGGAATCTATTCTTCCAAAGATAAATATCTTTCATTGTTGCTTAACTTTATAAACTATATTCTTGATGGTTTGTCATTGACTGACACTTTAGGCCTGTATTTCCAGTTGGACAGATGTACTAAAGTACATGGTTCAGGGCAGTAAAAAAATAAGTTTGAACTGTGACTGAAAAGTGAGAGAACTGCTACATTATGGCATTCTATAAAGATGTCATAAAATATTTATTTATTTGACAAATATGCAAAAAATTGAGGACTTATCTTTCAAGATGTTGTTGATTTTTTTTAAAACAGTCCCTCTGGATTTTAAGCACGCTTGATTTTTAGAATTTCTGGAGAGGCCTGGAGGAGGGATGAAAAGGGGAAAAAATATTGAAACTATCAATTTTCCAGACCATTCTCTCTTTTGTTTTTAAGCATAGGTTACTATAACTAAAAACAATAATCCTTGATGCACAGTGAAAGCACCTCTTAATATTACCTCAGTAATTACATGACAAATATGTCATTCACTTAATGTTTTTAGTAGCTACCAATCTTAATAGCAAAGGTAATTTCTAGTCTTCATTTGTAGTAACTTAATGGAAACTGGGAAGTTACAAGTAAGCAATATTTGAGCAAAAATATATTGCAGTGTCACTTGCAGTATTTTTTGCCTTTAAGAAAAACAAATGACATTTCACTGATGTGTTTGCAGTAGTTCAGCTTTATAGTATGAACCAGTGGTCCCAACACAAATGCTTACAAACTTTGGGTCTAGTTTACCTTTCACTAAAGTTAGGAAAAGCCATCTTGCTATGAATTTGATAGGTACAATGGTCATCAGTTTTCTGAGCATGTATAAAATAGTTTCTACAAATTAGTAAATAACCTAGCTTGCCCATATGTATGTCAGTTTAAAAAAATAACTGCATTGGTGACAAATTTTAAGCCATATTGTAAGAGTGAACTCTATTTGACAATTTGAAATATTAAGATTGATAGTGATTGTATGAGATTTCCAGTCCTTCAGTAAGTGTTGAACATCCCACAGTTTTTGTATTTCTTTTTACTACCACATAATTCCTGTATGTTATCTCTTCATATATCTCTCTACCCCTTCTGTGATACATTATGAAAGTCTTTAACTATTTGATCATCTTTTCTATCTTGAGCATATCATTTGAATGAGAAATTTTCAGTTCAGACGCATGCTTCCTCCACTTAAATTTAAGGATTAATCAGTAGCAGAAGTTTTTTGTGATATAGGTATGTGTCTTTATGATGTTTTACCAGTGCACGCATGTTCTTTCTGTGCTCAGAGCCAACAGAACTATTTCCATACAATACTGTGTGGAGATAAATTAGTGATGTCAAGCCAAAGCTAATAAGCACTGCTGAGAGGCAAAGTGTATTAGCACAGTATTGAACCCAAGTTAATATATCAAGATGGCTTCCACTTGCACTGTATGCAGAGCTGTTTGCATCTTCCTTCAAAACCCTGTGTGATTTGCCATTAGTGGACTGGCTCTTACAAAAGCCAGGTATGCTTGATGAGAGAACAGTGCAGAAAATGAAGTATTACTTTCTATGTCGTAATGTGTAATTCTGACTACAGCAGTGGCTGCAAATACTGTAGCTGTCCGCCTTGCTAAGTAGCTTTCCATCCTGAAAGATGGTGGGGTAATGAAGATGAAATTTGGCCTCTACATACTACATGCTAAATGTTTGTTCCAAAATACATAGTATGATTATAGTCAGCAGAAAACTTCTGAGCAGAATATCAGTAGTAGTCTCTGAAAGAGATGCGTCATTCTTTTCAGTCTCAGAACTTTATACTTTTCATACAGTGAATCTTCTATCAGAATCCCTCCCATTTATTTAGTCTTAATATTTTTCCCCGAGATCTAATAAGGCGTAACAGAACTGCAAAATTTGTGAGGGTTATGTTAGGTGCATGATGCTTGGCAGACCTGGAACTGATTTTTAAAGCAAAAGTAAGTGAAAGGGCTTTGCTCCAAGGAAGAAGCAGTGTCTTCCTTTGCACCTCCTTCACTTAAAACTAATAAGAAATAAAACCTGGGGGATGGTGAAATCCTTAGCCCTGCAAGGACAAGTGCCTCACCATGTGAGTTATAGTAACACACTCATTGTAAATATGTACTGGAGGAGGCCATGACTTCTGCCTCTTTTCACTACCAGTCCTTCACATTTAGCTCTGGCAGAATCAAAACAGTAGGTCACTCTGAGATTAGTTCCATGGTGCCACTACTCACTAGGACACGAATCATGCAATTTTGAGTAGTTCTGGCTTGTTTAAAGGCTGCATATAATAGCAAAGATAGGGCTGTAGGCAAAAAAAGTGAACAAACTGTGATTTCCAAAACAATTGCTCTGTATGTAAAGTGAATATGTACAGAAGGAAGTAATAATAGACTTGCTTTAGAAGTGCTTTCTCTAAAAGGCATTTCTAAAATGTCTAGTTCATAATTTAGAATAGTTTGATATAGCTATTAATGTAGTCATTCTTAGAAAAACTATTATGCCAACTGAACAAGTGAGAAAATTTTGTAGAAAATGGTCTAAAATGCAGAATAATGCAACTGGTGTGTTAGATGTGCAGTGATAGTATTAAAGTAATACAATCAAAATACTAATTATGGTTTTTGATAGGCCTGTTACAAATGCTATGGTTTCTAAATTTCTTTTTCCTTATAATCAAAAAGTTTAAAGTGAACTAATGTTTCTGGCAACACATGGGAAAAAATTTCTAATATGTGATTTCCCCCCCATTTTTATTTTATTTACAGGCAACTGTAAGACTTAAAATAATTATTGCCAATTAAAATAATTGTGGTTAAAAATCAACAAATTTAATCATATTTTTCTCAATGAATGATTATATACTTTTAAAAATAGAATGCTGCTCTAATCCTTTAAACATGTACATTCTATATGAACTCATGCATATTTTCAATGAATATGTAGTTCATTTGCAGTCATATTTCTTTGTATAAAAGTTTAAAAAAACTTTTTGTCACTTTCTGGTTGTAAGAGCTAAACTGTTCTTTATGAGTAGCTGTACTTATATTCTCTTGGTCAATACTGTTTTTATCTTTAAGAAAATGGTTTCAGGCTGAAAAAAGAAATCTGGTAATTAAAAATACTTTAAATCTTTAAGTATGTGCCTGAACTGAAGCAATGAACATAAAGTATATCAAACAAATGAGAGACACAGTCTTGTGAAAGGATTTTTCAGTCATTTGACAAGCACTTCCAGTTTTCACTGTGAATGTGCATGTTGTCTCTTGTGACTGGTTCTACCTGTCTTTGGATATTGACTACTATCTTTTATGTTCAGGGTCCCTTTATTTTCTGTTGACTTCACATGAAATTGCAGACACTCCGCATGATGAAAGAGGGATGTGGGAGGCTTCTAGTATCAGTCCCTTCACTTTCTGTTGTTCTGATTCTCCAGCTGCATGCATCCCTCAATTCACATTGACTTTAGCATCCCTCGAATAACTGAAGTGCTTGGTTTAAGTCTTACACTAATCATCCTCGAAGAAGAATGCTGAATGTGAAAGAAGATAATTTGTCTCAGAAGTCTCTGCCAAATATCTCTAGATGGAGTGGTTTCTATTGCAGCTGTTCCATATGTTTCTCTTTCTACATTAAATGTTAAGCTCCTCTTTAATGGACTCTAATGTTTTCCAGTGGGCACTTGATAACAAAGAATGATAAAAAAATGTGTATTAAAGATGATTTTCAAGCATTTTTAAAGCACAAGAAAGCCTTCATTGATAAAAATAAGGGCTGACATAAAATTACTAGTTTTAGTTGAAATATAAGGAAAGGCAGCCCTGAGTACTTGATGCATGAAGAGAGCATTTTCCAAGATGGTGTCAATATTCAATATTAGTATTTTTTAATCTTAATTCCTTTGTGGTAGCACTCTGATGCAGTTGATATACATTCTGTACTCATGAAAAGTATTTCATAATACTATTAATATCTTTTAAAATGCGGTGAGCTTTTATTACAGGAGTTTTTCATGTCAAATCCTATATAATTTTTTTTTCCAGCATAGTCTGTAATTGTCTTTACTGATTGAGAAGCTGAAATTGGTTTTTGCCTGTGAAAACTGGAAAATGTTCAAAAATCAGTATCAGGTAATATAGAAATAGTTCTATTTTCTACCTGCTTTCATTTTACCTCTGAGAGTACTCAATTAAAATAGCTTATTCTGGGGGCAAAAAATCCAGTTACAGAAGTGTTCTGGAATGTTTCATTATTCAGTTTTTTTACAGAAATGTTATGAAATAGTGGGTAGCTGCTAATGCTGTCAGGTCTAGAATGGACGCCAGCATGGTATTACCAATGTTTTTTTGTCTGTCTTTACGCTTGTGGGCCAGGGGAGGCACACCATCGGCTCCCACCCAGTCACAAAAGCAGGCCCAACTCTTAAGATATAATCAGAAAAGCAAGATTGGTTTATTCTCTCAGTCCAAGGCAAGGTTGTGTCAACACTAGTTACATCATTTGCAAACCTTGTTATCCCTTTTACCATTTCCTGTCCTGCCTTCTCACCATGCTTGGGCTCCCTTTCTCTGCTTGGTCCCTTCCCAAGAGAGCAATGTACCCTTATAACTTTTTCCCCACTGATCCCAGCTGTGCTACATCTGTACCTGAAATTGGTATTTCTGATGCTGTTACCTAGGCTATTTCAGCTTTATATGGTATTTCTGATACTGTTGCCTAGGTGCTGTTATCTTTGCAAGATTGGGCTCCCCAAAAGATGCCCCATACTCCCCTCCAATAGATTGTGGAGTTTGACAGTTTCTTGCTTAACTCCCCCCAGTCACCCATGAGATCCAGCCATCTTCCATGGCACTAAGTAACTTTTGTCATCTTCTCACATCAGTGTTTGTTCAGCATTTTCTCATGTCATGTCCGGTTCATGTTAGTTTAACCTGTTCAGTTAGTTTAACCTCAAATCAGAGCCTACTCCAGGGCTGCAGTATTAACAAAATGTATTTGTAAATGTAGGAGAAAAAGCCACTTGTTTGTTAAGATTTGCTATAAGCACATACAACTTGGCAGTTAAGAATCTTCTTTAAATTTTGGAGATCTTGATCCCATAGTCCTTAAATATATCATATAACTTTCAAATTGATAGTATGCCATATTTTTTTTATCCATTATGAATTTAAAAAGTATTTTTTGAGTGCAGTTTATGGAATGACATCTTGAATCTCCTTAGAACTTACTAAGTCTAGTCACTGGGGTTTAGTCATGTGACTGGAAGCTGCCAGGTATGGGTGGGCAGAGGAAAATACCTAATTCACATACAGTGCAGAATTGATGTTCTCTGAAAGCAGAATTTGAAAAGCATTTATTTTGCTGGCAAGACTGCTCACCCCTCTTGCTCATTCTGGCTTGTGTGCAATTGTTTGGGCAGCTGAGCATAAAGAGATTTGGGGAGTGCAGGCAACTAGGAATGAGAAAGGAGCGGCAGAGTTGTAATGATTGATTAGGTCAACCATGCTGCTGAAAAAATGCTTATCAAACTATAGGCTGAGTACATCAGATGTCACAAAAAATGTGACATCAAATGGAAAAAATATGCAAATAATTTCCTGAACAGAGGTGATAAAGCCTACCTCCCCGAGAGCTTATGGTTAGATTCTTTGATGTCTAATAGGGCACATGCTCTGTGTAAGGAGCTTTCACCTGGCAGGGGCATTCATAATCTTTTTCCAAAATTAATTCTCTGATCCCCATGAAGGCTGCAGCATGAGTACAGCCTTTACCTTTTTATGGTGATACTGATAGGATTAGATCTACAACTACAAGGCCACTTAAATCGGCCCAGAAGAGAGTAAATTTTTGAGTTTCCCAGAATATCTTGTCAAATCAGGATAGAATTTGGTAACTAGTAGGAAAGTTACCGGGAAATGTCTTTGACATATATATGGAGACAGATTTTGTTGTCATGGTTTGACCCCAGCCAGCAGCTAAGTACCATGCAGCTGCTCAATCGCTTCCCCCCCCCCACCTAGTGGGATGGGGGAGGAAATTGGGGAAAAAAAGTAAAACTCATGGGTTAAGATAAGAACAATTTAATAGGACAGAAAGGAAGAAAATGATAATAATAATATTTAAATGGCAATAATAACAATAATAATAATAGAATTGGAATATACAAAACAAGTGATGCGCAATGCAATTGCTCACCACTCACCAACCGATGCCTAGTTAGTTCCCGAGCAACAATCTGTACCTCTCGGCCAACTCCTCCCAGTTTATATACTAGGCATGACATCACATGGTATGGAATACCCCGTTGGCCAGTTTGGGTCAGCTGCCCTGCCTGCGTCCCCTTATAGCTTCTTGCTGGCTGGGAATGAGAAGCTGAAAAATCCTTGACTTCAGTCTAAACACTGCTTAGCAACAACTGAAAACATCAGTGTGTTATCAACATTATTCTCCTACTAAATCCAAACCGTAACACTATACCAGCTACTAGAAAGAAAATTAACTCTATCCCAGCCAAAACCAGGACATGTATAAATTTCATTTCCATAGGAAATCAGACAGAACCTCTAATCTGCAACAGTGTTTATTTTTTTTAGCAGTATGTTTTCAAACTCACTTCATTTGAGTTGTAGAAATAAATCATATCCAAATATAAATTACTAATCTCCTGCATGTTTTTAGAATTTTTACAATAATTTTGCTCTTTAGAGAATGACATTATAAATAAAATAATTTTAAATATTCTATGGTATTCCTTCAATTTAATGTTCTGATCCTCTAGTAAAGCCAAATTGACTATATGGATTGCTATATTATAGTAGTCTAGAAGCTGTTATAAATATTCTGCTATCTGACTGATCAGTAATACTGACTGTGTGGAGGGATTGTTCTTATGGACTCATCTTGAGCAATGATGATTCAGTGCTGAACATTTGGTTGGATGATGTATCCTTAAACCATTTTATCACAGGGTGGCCCATTTGTTGAGATATTCAGTGCTCAAGGCAAGAACCCAGGAGCAAAATGGAAGATTTTTGGCAATCCATCAGCTATATGGAAAGTAAGTTTTTAAAGAAACTTATAAAACCTGGAGTATAAAACAGAAAAATTTGAATGAAGCTTAAAATTAGAAGGTAGTAAGGGCTTTGACCTGTGGAGTTGTCACTTGCAGTTCTGTCATGACAGACTAAATGACTACTTAATCATGCCTGCTTGCAGACTAGGTTGGTTGCAGTGTAATTTTATAGTTTAAATATTTAGAAAGTAATTTTGCTATTCTGATAACTAATGGATTGAGTTGAGCCTATTGGATTATGAGTCCTGCTTATCAGCATTATTTCTTCATAAAACATGCAACTAAAGGACATATTTCTATGGGTTATCATTACCATCATATTTAAACTAGTGTCATACTTGCAGTGATGTCTGCCATTTGTGAATTTAAAAAAAAAAAAAGTAGCTTTGCATGTTAGTAGCATGGTTGGTTGTGAGGACAAGAATTCTATCAGGTTGCTTACATTTGTTTATCGTTCCTTTTTGAAGGAATATGATAAAGAAGTAAAAGGCTTTGTTTTTGTACTTGAAGGAAGCAGTCAAATCAACAAAATGCAGCTACCAAAGGAAACTAGACAAACCTGTAAGTATAAAAAAATTAAATGTCTGTGGTGGTGTTCTGATTATTAAATCAGTCTTGTATTGGAATGTAAAACTTCTATTATTCTCCCTTACTTTGGGTGTAATTCAGTATTAACAAAGGGTTTTTTCATTAACTTTTTAGCAGGTCAGTTACAAATAAGTAAAAGGAATAGAAACGCCATATTAAAGTGCTGTAGCGAAGATCCTTGTTGATCTATGTCCTAGTGCTGCTAGGTTTACTTCTCTACTTGATCCTGCTACAGGCTGATCTCTAGCAAATAACTTCTGACTCCATTCAGCACTTTCTAAAGTCAATAATTCTATTGGCATTACAGAATGTGAAATAGGTTACTGTCCCCTTTCTCGTTTTACTTTTTAAAGTATTTTTACTTACATGTATCAAATAACCACTAACAGTATAAGGAAGTTACACCCAAATTTCAGCAGCATTTATGTAATCAGTCTTTGATGAGTAGTGTGGAGTGTTTCCCCAGCTTGGCTGTTACTTAAACCAGAATAAACCAGAATCAAAGCAGTCTATGTTTCTCGGAGCATACAGCAATCATCATAATTTATGCCGTAAACTCCACTGCAGGGTCTTGTACCTTATAAGGCTTGTAGTACTGAATCGAGGTGGCTGAGAATTAACTGCCTTTTGAAGAAAAACTGAGAAGGTGATTTTAGACAAATGAAACAGGAATCTTCTAGCATACTTCTCATGCAGGGTATAGAATTATAAATTAGTTTTTCCAAACACAAAAAATAAATAAGAAATTGTATAGTCTGGTCATGCACTAAGGCCTTGAAGATTAATCTGAATTTTATATAAGAAACTTACTATTATCTTCAGTATAATAAATATTAGTCTAATGTATCTTTCTGAGAAATCCAACATTAATTTGTTTATTGCCAGTGTTACAATAAATTATTACAGCCTGAAATGAGGATTGAGAATTAGTGTTGCAGGTTATCCCTGCTAAGAATAGTTTGGTTTCAAATTTACTTTAGCTAGTGTTGCAGTACTACACTTAAATTTCTCTCTGTTACCATTCTGTCTCCCTCTGTCTCTTCCTCTCTTAAGATGTATGTACCTCAAGTGTTTCATTTATGTTGAGTATACAATCTCCTAGTTGTACTGCAATCTTTGAATACTCTTCCAAAATAAAATACATCATATATATACAAAGAAAATTTGAAATTTTAAAGTGTCATTTGAGCCACAAAAGAAGGAAGTTCTGAATTGGCATTCTTTAGAAGAGGAGCTAATGCTGTTGTTGAGTCAGTGAAGAGCAGCCCATACCCTCCCTGATGGAATAACTAAGAAAACGACATACAATTTAATTCAGACAGCTTTGTACTGTTTTCCCTTGATATGGAGCTACATGAATCCTGAAAGATTTCTTGTGTTTGTTCCCTCAGTTAAGCTCCTTTGTTATTGTTCTAAAAATCAGGAGCCTGCACTGAGCGTTGTTGTCATGATTTGGATTGCATTTTTACCCAAGGATTTTTTGAAGTTGTGTAATCAGGTGTACATTGTCACAAATGTGCATGCAAGTGTCATATGACTATAAGATAATCTTGATGGGAAAGTATTATTTTACTTTATAATGCCTAAGGGATATTTGGTGTCTGCATGCTCTTGGAACACAATGTAGAATTGTAAGCAAAAAAAAAGGTTCCTTTTTTTTTTTTTATGAGAATTCCCCCAAAGCCACAGATGGGACTTTTAAACAACACTTTTATTGCAGCTTGAATTGGTTTTCTTCAGGTTTTTCTTGTGTTCATATGTTATGTGAACCTTGGGAAATAGTGTTGCAGGAGCACGGTTGTATCATACAAAATGGAAATGCTTGATGGTGAAATGTGCATCTGCATGCACACAACAGGTGTATTTAATTTTTTTTCCTGTTTCTAGTGGGACTGATCCAGCAATTTCTGACACTTCAGATTTTTGTGCCATTGGGACAAGACTTCTCCACTGAGTTACTGTAAGATGCATAAAGTTTCCTTGAATACTTAATGTAAAGTAAATGCCTGATTGCAGCCATTAATTGTGGTGGCAGATTTTGCATTTAAGTGCAGTGACTTATCGAGTCTATAAGAATTAATTAAGCTAATGAGATCATTCTTTCTTGGATGTTTTAAATACTGACATTCCTTAAAACACAGAACAAACTCTAAAAATCATGAATGAAGATGGTGAAAAATCTGAAGAAATGACGTGACTTTATCAAACATATGAAAATACTGGCTCATGAGAGTCTTCTGAAAAACTGTAAGAGATTTATAAATAACTATTCTAGGGCCTTTCAGTTCAGGACAAAAAGATACATATTCTAATAACTGGGGGAGAAAAAAATCAACCAAGCAAATGGTAAAAAGCTAGAAAAACAAATGGAGCGCTCAATTGGTATAGTTATGTCCATACTGTAAGGAAAGAGAAGTACCACTGAAACAGACTTTCATTAGTTTGATGTGAAATGATTTAACAGAGTTCTAAACTTGGGCAATTGTTAAGTCTTTGGACATTTCCACCCTAGTGGCATCAGCTGTTTATAACCCGCACAACCCACTCAGCTTTGTAGGCAGTAGAACACCTAAGGTTTGGATTAACAAAAGAAATACTATGCCATTGGAAAACCTGCAAGAAAAGGTGGGTTGAATGTTATGCAATTAAACTGAGTAAAGTCAATGCAGAAATTTATTTTTGTTTGCCTTTCTGTAACTTTGCATTTATCAGTACCTACAGATGTCAGCTTTTCTTGATTGTCAGAAGTCTCCTGTGTGAAGTAAGGGGAAAAACTACCCTTGTAGGTTTAAGTCAAAGAGGACAAAATGAGATGCTGGGACAATGTCATTCCAGCTGTACTGTAGTAGAGAAACAGCATTCACTATAATGTGAATAATCTACTTCATGAAATTAGGATGTTGTGCTATTTATTTTACGTTGCTGGCTAATTCTGTTATCTTCTGTCCCCTCACATAAGAGTCATCTTGGAATATTTTGTTATTTTAACAAAGAATATGCAAGTGTGAATTGAGTCATATTTATTAAAATTCTTCAGTGTATTTATAACAATCCATGCAGGTATTTTAGTATCAGTGGTTTTGAGTTAGTGGGTATTTATTTATAAGCTACATCATGTTGGCGACATTATACAGTCCTCTGTGGCATGCTTAATTTCTAACATGATTTTAGAATCTGAACATTGAGAAAAATCTTCAAAGGATAAATTAACTTATTTAGCACAGATGTTCACCAGAGAATATTTTTGCTTCTCCATGGAGCTTGGACATTTGAGAGACAACACTGGGCTCAAAATACTTGTTTTAAAGACAGCTTTGACTCTATGAATCAAGATCTTGGTGCAGAAAATACTAGCATTTTACTAATTTAAAGTGAGAAACTGTTGGCAGGAAAGCTGGTAGTTGATGAATAGACCAGAAAACTGCAGGTTTTCAAGCCTTTCTCTTTAATTCCTCTTCCTACTACAGCCTTTACACATTTTCTGTTATGTTTTCCTTTCAAAGTGGTTCTTTTTTTCTTACCTCATTTTTAATATTTTTTTTTTGCTTAGATGTTAGCTATCTCTAACATAAGTGTACATGGCTTTAAAGCTACCCTTTTTTCCCTGCAACAAAAAGAGCTTCGTTGTCTGTAAAAATCACACTGACTTTTCTGTTCCTGAGTGTAGTTCTGGTTACACTTTCTGCTCCTATGGTTTTAATTGCTGCATTACTTCTAAAAGTGTGTAACAAAAGGGACAAAACAAACAAGATATGTCATGCAGTAAACACAAACCCAAGTACATAGATTTGCTTCTCATAGGCATTCTGCAGACAGATGGTAGAGACTTAGTGACAGGTACAGGAATTCAGATTTTTAATAGCGTCATATTGAGTTTGGTTCTTTTGGGTACTTGCCACCCATCTATGCCTCTTAACAAGAACCTCTTCTCCACTTTTCTTCCACTCGTTTTTTCATCACTTGCTTCTTTTGATAACTGAGAGAGCTCTAATTTTCTACCACCTCTCCCACCTTTCTTTGCCATTTCTCTTTCCAGCTCATATCCAGACTTTATATTTTCTTCACCTTTTCTTGGTACTTCCCATTCCCACCATTACTATGTCCCTCTTACAACCATATATATATGTTTACTTCTGTAGTATTTTTATGTACTTCTAGAAATTCAAATACATGTATTTTTTATTTGTTATATATAGTTTATGTAAACATATACTACATTTACTATACAAAATTACTGTATTTAAGTAGTTATGACTGTTACTTCTTTCTTTTTCTCGTCAACTTTCCTGATTCAAAATTAGTGTTATCAGAGAGCCTGATACAAATCCTAATTCTCTCACCTTCTCTTATGTCCCGTGATTTCAATGTCTGTGTGGATGAAGTAATCTCACTTGATACATTTCCATATACTTTTTACAAAAGAATAGATGTTTAATTCAGTGTAACTGTTTCATTACTTCATTGCTTATGTTATAATCAAATCATGCTTATCCTGATAATTGCATGAGTTCATCAGTGCTTTCAAAGTAACTGTACTTTTT
>JANZLQ010000037.1:14310864-14365142 GCA_026212715.1 Elanus axillaris | reverse complement strand
TCATTTCTTCCCCACATAGTGCAACTGCATGCAGAAGTTAATAAAACTTCCTTAAAAATAAATTTAGTACTAAGTTTTGTATTAGAAATCAACTGTAGCTTATTGATACACTTATAAACTCCTTAAAGACTTGCAAAATACAGTGTATTTTATCCTAGCACACTGATGATAATCCAGTAAATAATAAAGACAAGTCATTCTTGCTTCATGTGACTCCTATTCAGTTGTTTTAATTTCAGACATATTGAAAGGAATCTCTTCCTTGTTTGTGGACAGAATATTGATTGTGCTGTTGCTTCCTGCAGTTAATGTTCAAAGATGGTTTCTTACGTAATGTAATCTGACTACTTACTACTGAATCTTTGAGTGGCTTCAAGTGAAAAATGATAGCATACCAAGCCATCAAATTTACTTTATGTAAAAAAAACAGTTTGGCAAGTTTGGTAATAGCTGTACATGTTGCTTTATGGTACAGTTCTTCCTCTCCCATTCTGCAAAGAGATGGAAATATGAATTTAGTTTGAGCCTCATCCTCTTTTGCGTTCTGTTCAGTGATTGATCCGATCAGCAAACAGGAATTTCTTCAAGGCCATCCATCACTGCTGACATCAGCTGAGCTAAACCTTGTAACTTGCTGCTATCAACCAGTCATGTGAGATTCCTGTCATAAACACTGAATGTGCAAACAACTGTTCAAACTAGCTTTTTTCCTTTGCCTTTTCTTTGGAAGAAATTTAAGTAGAATTTTAGATAATTTGTTAGGTGGCATGATTAGACGAGTATCACCACAGTAACAATCAATGTATTGATCTGCCTAAAAAAATGGGTAAAATAGATTGTGGATGAAAAATTTGGTGAAGCATAATAAAATCACAGCTAAGGTAGAAAGCTTGTAATTTATGCAGCCTTTTTGAAGCAAATAATAGCAAAGCTGTTAGTAATGCTGAATGTAGCTATCTGTTGTAAATGTAGTAGCCAGTTTTTAAATCTTCAGTATTACAGATTTTGCTACCTTTCTGAAAAAGGAAAAGTAACTCAATGTCTGAAAAAATATTTGTCTGTAAAAGAAAACAGCATCTGGCTTGTGTTGGCATTATTGGTTTAATTCCCAGTATATGGACATGTGCAGGTGCTAGCACTTCTGCTTGGCACTTTGACAAGCACACGAACATTCATTCATTCTCTAAAATACTGTAATGCCAGTCATTGACATACTTTATTTCTGATATGGGGTTTTTTTTTTCAGTGTTGGGTATCACATGAAATTCATACATTGTGTTTTACAGCAAATGAGTAGAGCTGTTCATGTGAGAAAATAGACCTTCAAATCGTACCATAGCCTCCAAAAAAAACCCAGTAGTGTGGTCTGAGATACCAGCAAGGATCAGAAGCTCTACTTCTGGTTATGTACGGAAATATTATGTGGTCTTGTATGAGACCCTGTAGGTTGCTGAGCCTTTTTACCCCCAGTTCTCTCATACAAGTTATGGGAGTAATTTATCAATTTATTTTGAAAATATATTTTGAAGAGTTAACTAACTCACTGTTGTATGATATTTCTAAATATATGAAGTGATAAAAATAGGAGTTATAGTAAATTTTAAAATCTGGTGATTGATCAAGTACATTTTCATTGATATGCAGGCTAGTGCGTGCTGATAGTACAGATTTAATATTTGATGTATTATGCTATCACTGAATAGAGGCCAGTTTAGGGAGATAGCATTTTTTGATGAAAAAGAGAAGTTTCCCAGTTTTGCATTTGAGCATCCAGACAGGACAGAAGATAGTAACAAAAAACTGTGTTCAAATTAATATGTAAAGTGATCCAACAAGTTTAGTGGCAGAACCAGAACTTACTGATCCGTTGCTGCAGCTCTTTAAGTCATGCCATCTGTCTCAATGATGGCAACTTCATAGTGCTTCAAACTACTTGTTTAAATCTTTGGGTGGTAAACAGCTATAAATCATATGTGGCATACTTTGTACTGTATGGAGGTTTGAGATCTCATGTAAGATCCCCCTCACCTCTGAGACCTGAAAACCTGCACAGCAAAAATGCAAACTGTCAGTGATAGCTGCTTCTCAGTCACAGAGAGTCCTGCTTCCATAGCCCAGAACTTGGTGCATGATATTAACATGCCATGGGACTGTGCTTTGTTGCCACTTCCAAGAATTAACTATGTCTCTTTATTCTTCATAATGTTTCAAGCTTTTTTAAGGCTCAGCTGGCAGAGTGCTTATCAACAGATTTGCTCAATTAGTATCCCACTGTTCATAGTCAGACTAACTTTGCTTGCCAGTATCCTACACCAGCTCCAGAAGGCATCAGTGCTTGTTATATTCTGAGGGGAGCACACATATTTTAGAAATATTTATATTAATAAGGAATTATTTTTCTGGTAAAGAGGTTAATCTTACAATATGTACTGTAGTCAGTTATTTTGTCAGACATGGACTGCTTTATAACCTTATTTATGTTTCAGTTAAAAATCATTATCACAGGGAAGTAAGGGTGAAGGGCTGTTACCTGCCGTCAAAGAACATATGTGTAGTAAGGTTTTAATTTTAAAATATGAAATGATCTATTAAACGTTATGTTCTATAGTGTGAACTGTAAGTCCTCTGCTTTTTTCAGTAAGTTATTTGTCAGGTCTTGTGGCAGATAGTTCACTTGAGTTATGTTATTTCGGTATTTGTACATCTTTCCTTGTACTTGATAGCCATTTCATTTGAAGCATGGACAGAGAACATTTTAAATTTAGTATATCCAATTATGAATCAGGAGATCAATTAGATGATCTCATCTGCACAAATAGTTTGGTAGATATCCAAATACTTTCTCTGTTCTGTTGTCACTTTGCAGTGTTTTGTCATCTATTTATGATCCTGTTATTTGAGAAGAAGTGGAGTTAGTGATTACAAACACCATCCAAAACTCTTAGGTCTTCTTTTCTGTCATAAAGATGTTATCTGTTTGCATTCTTTGCAAATCTATCATCAATTAAGTCTTATTTTTAATTTTCTAGCTTACCATTGAGTAGAAATAAAATATTACTTAAGATGCAAGAAAAAACTTTTAAACCCCCAAATTTAATGTTGTTACAAATGTGAGCTTTGGTAGAAATATTTTGGTACAGACCTGTGTTAGATGGAAGGAAAGATCTTGTCCAGATGCTAATAATATCCTGAGTAGAGATCAATTCCCATTATAGTACTGCTTCATTCTGGGTAGCAACTTGGAAGAAGGTAGAAGTGAAATTTTCCAGTGGTATCAAAGAATAAAAACTATGCAGCTGGTAAGTAAATGTATAAAATTTATCCCACTTTGGCAAGAAACAAAAACTTGCGTGAAGGTTTTTGATACTTACTCCTCTTCAGGACTGTTGGAATAAACACTGGGTATTTTTGTTTTAATCAAATTCCAGTTATTTGACTTTATATCTGGTGTGATTTCATTAGTCAATGGAATTATTCCCACAGTTGTTTTCTCCCACTATTTGTAGTTTCATGAAGATGCTAAGATTTTTTTTTCCCCTCAGTTTTCTCACCACCATGTGCTGATAGGAAAAATTGAAGGAAGGATTTCAACCATTCACAGAATCAGATCATAGTTGAGGTTGGGAAGGACCTCCAGAGATGGTCTAGTCCAACCTACCTGCTGAAAGCAGACTCAGCTAGCGCAGCTTGCCCAGGACTCTGTCCAGTTAGGTTTTGAATCTTTGCAAGGACAGCTACTGTACAGTCTCTCTGGGCAACCTGTTCCAGTGTTCAGTCACCCTTACAGTAAAAATCTTTTTTTGTATGTTTAAACAAAATCTCTTGTATTTTAATTTGTGCACATCGCCTCTTACCTGTTCTTTAGATACTGCTGAGGAGAGTCTGGCTCAGTCTTCTTTATTCCTTCCCATCAGGTATTTATACACATTAATGAGATCTGCCCTTGAACCTTCTCAAGGCTAAACAATCCTAGTTCCCTCAACCTTTCCTCTTAGGTCAGATGCTCTAGTCTCTTAATCATCTTCACTATCCTGTGCTGGACTTGTGCCAGGATGCCCATGTCTCTCCTATCACAGAGCCGAGCACTGGACCCAGCACTCTGGCTGTGGTCTTAATAGCGCTGAGTAGAGAGGAAGGATCACCTCCCTGGACCTGCTGGCAATGCTTCTCCTAATGCAGCGCAGGATGTTCTTGTCCGCCTTTGCTGCAAAGGTGCTTTGCTGGCTCATGATCAACTTGTTGTCCACCAGGACTCTCAGGTCATATTGTATAAAGCTGCTTTCCAGCCATTCAACCCTCAGACCGTACTGGCGCATGACATTATTCCTCCACATGTATCGGACTTAGTCTGTAATTTAAAGTTATTACTTTGTATTTTAAATTTAGTTTGGTTGGGGGAGGGTGGTGTTTATGTGTTGAAATTAATCAGAATTAAGGCAGATGATTGGGTTTTGTTCACATTTTTTGCTAGGGAGAAGAATTTCAGAAAGCTTGGGAATAATCAAACACAGTTGGTAGGGGTTAGCTTTTGAAAATCTGGCATTTTCCTAACTCTCTTTGGAGTGACATCTCAGAATTAGCATGGCCTGAAACCACAGCTGCAGTTTATTTTCACTCTGTGTGGAGTGATGATTTTGATCATACATAGAAGCTTAGTGGGTTTATAACATAAAGAGATGCTCTTGATTTATTGAATAAATGGGAACTCTGGAGTTTCAAACTCTGGAACATACCTGATAAGGTTTAAGAAGTTTTCTGTCAAAATTTAGCGAGTTATGTATAGAGGAATCTTTAGGGGGAAGGGGCTTAAAATGTCCACATTCCTAAAGTAGTTGTACTTGTTGATAAGAAATTTTATTGCAACGCTTGTGAACAGCACAGTATAATGTAGATTGTTGTACCATATTTCCTTTTTTCAAACAGTTGTTTCTGTAAATATAAGTTTATTACTTTCAATTTTTTAATAACCAGAACATAGTAGATTTTACATGCATAGGTAGTTTATTCATAGACAATACAATAGCTTGAATTTATGTGAATTACATGCTATCATAATAAGTCATCATTTTAGGTTTGCTGACAGATATGATAAATTATTTGTGTTAATCTAAGGACCCTGCATGTTTTCAGATACGGAACAATAAAAATATGAATCTTGGTTAGTCTTGCAAAACTTAGACCAACTTTTTAAAATTAGAAGCAGGACAGATGCTAATTCTATCATGTACTTCTGACAGTATTTGAAGATTTTAGATAGAGACAGAAGGTAAACTTTATTGAACAGATTTAGCTGGAGAGACCATTTGAAATTCTAATGTTTAGTAGCATGAGACTTGCTCCTGGAATTTTTTGTGAAGCATGAGTGAAATACAGAAACATTCTTAAAAGTATTAGGGTATGTTAAATTCCATAACTTACAAAGGAGATTAATTCATATATTTGAAAGTAAACATTTTTTTAATAACTCTGCCAGTCATCACTTTCACTAGAGTACAATGCAGCATGGGTGGTAATTTAGGAAACAGATATCCAAAAAAAGATATTCCATGAACAGGGTGTCCTTATTCCACATGTAAAAAAGGATTCATGCAATTATTATAGAACTGATATCAAAATATACCATCCTAGTTTAAAATTATGTTGCTGGTTAGATTAGCCAGTTGCTCAGAAAGGAGATAGATACTTGGTCTGAAAGAAGATAGGTATTTTCTTTCCCCCTGGTCAGGATAAATCTGTTACCCTTATTCTGCAAATCCTTCTAATTTTTCACATTTGATGACTTTCATTGGTTCTGCAGCTGTAAAACTGTTCAAGTTGTCATATGAATAATTTCATTACTTGTTCAGTTAATCAGTATAAAACATCAGGCATGGAGAAGGACTTTTCCCACTGTTGATCTTCTATTTTAGAGCTTGAACACATCCATATTTACTTTCTGCTTATTGAAGGAATTTTTTTTTTTTTCTTTTTTTCCCCTTGGCCCCAGAACTTCTTCAGAAGTATATACTTCTTGGTATTTTCCTCCATGGCTATCAAGATCTCTAACTACTCCCTAAAAATTTTTGTTCTCTTGAGTCCCCCTTAAGAGTTTAATTATCAGTGTGTCCTTCTCCAGTACATCTTTAGGCCATCTGGATTTTCGTGAGTGTTTTTCTCTGCCCTTCTTGAGTCCTTAGGTGTGAGTACCATTTGAGGAATCTTTCTCTTCCAGGAGTGTTTCTTTCAGTATTTGAATGTGTACCCTCTCTGTGCACAGTGTGAATCAGTTGTGTTTCTGAAAGGTATCAGTCAAGGAATTAAAGATTTTTAGTCTTGGTTGAACAGATACAGATGTGTACCAGATTTTCTTTTCTCTGAGGAATTGAGTATGTGCTCCACCCAGAACTTTCTCAGACACTGGAACTCTTTTCCTTCAATGGCTATAGACTGTGTTTAATGTGTCTTCTGCAGAAGGCTCTTTGCTTGGATTCCTGCCCCCTCCCCACCCCATTATTTTGTTGCTATAAACACAAATATTCTTAAGAGGGTAATTTCTTGTTTCTTCAGTTATTGAAGGGGAGAAGTCAGAATAAATTTCCCATATTTTTCTAAGAAAAAAACTTCTGTTAAAAACTATAGGTTCAAAATTTGACAGTGGACAAATTTACCAAGGTGAGAAAGAAAGAAATGATGATGGTGCGGCTGAATGAGCATCCTGAAACACTGAGGAAATTGCTCACACCTGGAGATCCAGGTTGCTAAAAAGTTAAATGTTGTCATCTTCATTATTTTTTGATAATCTTTTCTATAGTATCTTGTCAGAAAGTTTAGGTTAAAAAAAAAAAAGACCTTGTACTAGAGTTAAAACAGAGAAGACTAGCATGATACCTTATTCTGCCCAATACATAAACTCTTCGATTCTGAATAGCCTATGAAGGTTGTGAACTACTTGAAGTTTTGATTTGTCATTAATGTAGGTAGAGAAGAGATCAAACTCCAGTGGCAAAGTAAACCATGAGCTTTCTGCCAAGTTAATGTTTCAGTAAGACATGGTAAAAAAAAAAAGAGAAAGGAGGTTGATTAGAATATCCTGTAGTTGTAATTATGTTGAGGGTTTAAGGAGACTGTCAATGTGGTATGAAAATCTACTTGAGTCAACTCTTCAGAGTATCCTTTGGGTTGATTGGAAGCCTCGATGGTTACTGTTTGCCTTAATGTGATTGTTCATGTCTGTCGTGGTTTAACCCCAGCCAGCAACTAAGCACCACACAGCCGCTCACTCACTCCTTCCCTGCCCCACCCCACACCCAGTGAGAAGATCAGGAAAAGAAGTAAAACTTGTGGGTTGAGATAAGAACGGTTTAATAGAACAGAAAAGAATAAACTAATAATGATAATAATAATATAATGATAACAGTAATAATTGAAGGATTGGAATGTACAAATTATGTACAGTGCAATTGCTCACCACCCGCTGATCAACACCCAGTTTAGTCCCCGAGCGGCAATCCCCCGCCCCCACTCTCCCCCAGTTTATATACTAGACATGACATCACATGGTATGGAATACCCCGTTGGCCAGTTTGGGTCAGCTGCCCTGCCTGCGTCCCATCCCAACTTCATGTGCCCCTCCAGCTTTTTCAGTGGCTGGGCATGAGAAGCTGAAAAATCCTTTACTTTAGTCTAAACATTAGTTAGCAGCAACTGAAAACATTAGATTGTTATCAGCATTCCTCTCATACTGAACTCAAAACATAGCACCATACCAGCTACTAGGAAGACAATTAACTCTATCCCAGCTGAAACCAGGGCAATGTCTAAATAATTCTCACTTTTTAATTTGCTCAGCTTAATTGTGACAGTTGTATTTGTATAGTGATCTTAGTCTAGCGGTATTGATCTTGAACCCTTTAAGGAAAGGAAGTGAAGTAGTGGTGGGGCAAACCTGTCTCTTTTGCAATTGAAAAAGACAAGGAGTAAGGCTTGTTTGCCTATAAAGAATACTGCTGGCATGGTTGTGATAGGACATACAGCAATAGTGATCATATGTAAGAACAGAGTTAGTGAGATGCACAATGACTCAAGGGTTTCCAGCTTTATGCAGCAGCTGCCTCCATATAGATATTTTCTTGCATATGCAATTGCCATTTTATAGACAACATTAAGACTTCAGCTTATTCAAAAAGAAAATTCAGGGATAATGCCTCAAAGTTTCATCTCTTTTGAGATTTATTCTTGACAGGAGGTGTGGCAACTTGCATTTTCGCTTGCTTTTCTGGAGATGCTTGCATACACATGATAGGATGTGCAGACATTGAAGAAAATGTCATGATCTGATTGGATACCTGTAAGATGTCCTGTGTTCCTAGCTACCAAAGAGTAGTGCATTGCACTGTTACAGATGAGGAGTAAAGCAAGTTATTTAAACAGGCAGCTGAATGCACATAGCAGTATATAATCTGTAATACAGAGAGGCAGATTCTGCAAAAACTTTAAATTGGAAAGATGGGAGCTGTTTTCCATACCTTTATTCTTACCTTAACTGGTTATGATCCTTTTAAGGAGAAAAAATTCCCATATAGTTGGTCAAAATCAGCATAGATTATTCCTGGTATTCTTTTTAGTCAGGTCTTTATTGGCAGGCTTTCGCCATGAGCTCAGTACAGTTGATGATCCTTTCTTAAATCTTGCCACTAACATTTAGACATTTTGTTTTATTTTAAATTGGTATGCAAAATCATTTCACTTGCTGTTCTGACCCTGAGATGCTTTCATTCTCTTACTATTTTCAAAAAGGGATCAGAGCAAAAATGGAGGTAAAATAATTTAACTTATTGGAACACTATCGATTGGTTTCTTAAAAGAAAAGTGTGGTGGGAGTCTAATAGCATAGACTTTATGAGGATAATTTTGTTACATCCTACAGGAAATTGAAGAATGTGTTTAGAAAACAGTTACCAGCTTTTCACTATAAAGATAAACTAGAATTCTAATTTTAGGTAAAACTATTACATTCTACTAAATATTTAGTGACAAGTAAATTGAAGTCTGGGAAGAAGGAATACTTAGTCACAGATTATGATAAGCCAAGTAACTATATTTAATTTCAAACTAGAGGAGATGGTTTGAATCAGATTCTGAGCCAGGTAACTTACAGTGGTCCTGAATGCAGGTTCTTGATTCGCCTATTAAAAAAAAAAAAGAACATTTTCAAAATAAATTTACAATTAATATTTGTCCATGGTATGTCTTGAAGCTTGTGAGTTGTTTTAAAACATCCTAAATCTAGATGAAATCTGATTGTCCTAATTAATGCCTTAAACCAGTATTTTCCAGTGTGCATCCTTCTGGTGATATGGTAGAAACTTCAAGGTAGTATTCAACAACAGTTTTTATCTGCAGACCAGGAGCCAAGGCAGGAGGAGTCAATGTGAGAAGGCAGAATAAACATGAAGGCAGAGGAGGGCTGCCGAATAGGTAATTAAGAGTGGTATGGGAAGTGGAGATCATTTCGGCAAGGAGGGGAGAGTGGAGGATGGGGGCCTCTTCTCTTTCCATGCAACAGTCTCATTTTAGCAGATCCCTTTGGGACTGCTAATGGACAGGTTTTCCAGCATTACCTTTTACAGAGAAACAGAATGATGAACAAAAATACATTTCTCCGGCTTGTTTCAGAAATAGCATATTGCTTCCCCCTCCGACCAGAGTATATTCGTCCGTCTGCTAAGCTCAAATTAGATACAGTTTGTACAATGAAGTCAACAGTTGTCACAAAAAGGAGTATTTACTTCATCAGGCTATTGCATCCTCTGAGGCTGATGTTACAGGATTGTGTTGAGTTTGTAGTGTCTGCCAGTGAACATCTAGTGTAATTGCTTTTTTGCAAGTGCAGTTACAGGCAATCTTAATTTACTATAGCACAATACCTTTAGCCTAGTAGGCTGATGAAACATTGTCTCTAATCTGTACAGTTCCCCCTTTTTCCACTAGTCACTTTAGTCCAAGATCAAGATCATTATCCTTCTGTGGTGCAGTATGTATGCATAACTTTCAAAATGCCCTGAAAGTAATTATTTTAACCAGTATCACTTTATCTTTGTTTAAATATACCCTGGATCTGTTGGAATAGATGGGAGAGATGCTTTGTTTAAGTTTTACCTTGCTAGGTAGTGAGTCTATTGTAACCTATCATATGATGTGCTGTTAAATGAGTAGAGTAAATCTTATCTTGGTGATAGATGATGTCCTGGTGATATTACAGAATAAATTAATGTCTTCCAGGACTTCAGAGAGAAGAAAAGTAGTAATTATGTATATTTTGGTTGGATCAATTTAGGTAACATGGAGTAAACTGAATCCTGTTTATGCTTGGTTGGTAGGGTTTGTAAGTCAGGTTTTTCATATGCCAGATAAAGTCAATGCATGATCCAGTGTTAGCAAGAAAACTTAGTTTTGACTTTTTAAAGGGCTGACTTCTTAGTGATTGGAATAAATAATTTAAATGTGAGAAATATGGCTGTACTTAAGAGAGCTGTTGCATACAGCATGTGCAAACATAACGTTTTCTTTGCCTTTGTAAACATGAAAGGACAGATTGTCTTTTTAGAATAGATAAATTCATGGAAAGAAAAACAAAGTGCAAAGAATAACAGCCAATAAACTAAAGAAAAGAGCCAACAGAATTAGTTCCAGGCATAAATAACTTCATTATAAGGGTAATTTGTTTAGATTCTTGAAAAGTAGGCACTAAACTTTCCACATATTAATACTCATTAGAGTGCTTTGTACTGAACAAATTAAAAACTGTTTTCTAGAATTAGGGTTTTCTAAACCATTTGGCACAGTTAGCCATGCTTCAGAGGAGCAAACCACCATGCCTTAAAATAGAATTTACTAAATACTTGAGAGTAAGAGACAGATGTGCTCATTTCAAAACTGAGGATGTTAAAATACTGATAGAAGTTTCTAGAATATATGTTATGAATATTAATTACCACTTCTAGAATTATTTTTTTGAAACACGTGAAGTTCTAAGAGTCATGAAACTTTCATAATAGATTATCCTTGATCAGTGAAAATGCCAGGTCATTCTTTCAGTTGGAGAATTGATTGCAATTATGTCTATCTTGTAGGGAGAGCTCAGGAATCTCCAGTGCTTCATAACTGCTCATATTTGGAAAGTTTTTCTATTGTAGCAACCAGAGTTGATGATTCTCTTTTTGCACCTGCCACCTATATTACTGTCTTTTTATGGGTACTGTTTAAGGGGACTTTAGTGTGGGTTTTTTCCTTAATTCTGTCCAGGAAAACATTATCAACAGAAAATTCCAGTATATAAAAATAAAGCTGGTTCTTCACAACCTGTTTTCTAGGTCTAGATGACATATCAGTCTTTCTGATCTCTTACTTTGTAGAGATTTGATTGATTTTCAACATAACTAAATCTGTTTTTTTAAGTGCTGAACACAGTGCTCTGGATTTCAGATGATCAGGCAGCCAGTTCAATAACGTAGTATCTCCTACAAGACCAATTTACAAGTAGCGTGTAAAATAAAGCATGTGAAGTACAAGACTGCTCCCGAATAAGGAAACTTAAGAATCTGTAAGCATGGCAAATCAGCTTACCATTGCTATTCCTTTGTTTTTCTACCTTTAAAATGGACATGATGATGATACTATCTGATGTTTCTGAAGCGCATAATTTTTGTGGAGAAAATGGCACTACAATTGCTGAGTACTAATATAATAACATACTATCAGTTAAGCTTTAGCAGAGGTTTCTATCTGGATTTTGACCAAGATACAAAGATATTTCCAGTAATAATAAATTGTGTGGAGTTGCTCTTTGCTTAGCAACATCAATGAAATACCTGCTTTCATGTTTGGTAAACTTCCAGTTTAAGTCATTTACAAGGAGAAAAACACTTTCATTTTAAGAACAAGTGAGCCTGATAAATGAAGCATCCCTTTAACAGTCCAGCATCATTTTTTCTAAGTTCATTTTAAGCCTCGAATTGAACATTAACAAATGGTTATAAATTATTATACATACAGGAGCAAAGTGAATAGGTAATCTGAGAAGATGAGTTTATCTGTACTCTTGGGTAGTGCTGCCATTTACTTGCAATCTCACTATAGTTACCATTGTGAGGAGAATAGTCAATCAAAGTTGAAGATATAAAATAAAATTGAAAATTGAATTGGAAGGTAATTTTACTTTCAAATGGTTTTCAAATGTAGATGTTAAGTGTGAAATGAATGCAGTTAATGACCATAGCTGGGAGAGTTATGCACCTGCTGATCACAGGAATATTATTATAAATGAGGTTGATTTTTCCTGTTGACTACCTCATTTTTCTCAACGTGGTCTCATTACTTTTCTATCACATGTCTGACCCTTAGATATAAATACTCAAGCACAGACATAATAAAAACACATTAACTCCTATATAGATTTTTTTTTAATGCATCTTTGAAAATCAAGATGTGTGCTGCAGATGTTTCTTGCCTTAGTAGGTTTAACATAGGTCATGGGTTTTGATAACAGAAAAAAAAGGGTGAGTTTCACTGTGAGTACCCTTGAGTCATTTTAAAAGTGAGTTCTAATGTTCTAACTCTGGTCGTCTGAATTTTTTTCAGAAAATAGTTTCATCAGAACCTTGTTTTTATTTTTATTTACCAGGTAGTAATGTAACAGAAAAGTCTGAAAGTTAGACCAACTCAAAAAATTACCCTTCTTCTCGCAGGAAATAAATTCCGCTAGAGAATTTTAAGACCATCTTCTTTCTCTAATTTTGCCTGTTCTTCAAGTGTTTAGCCTACTCTTGCCTGCAGAATATAAATATTTTTATTGTTTTAAATTCATTTACTGAAATAAATTTTAAACTTCTTTAGTTGTGATTATAACTATATATCTTAAGGTTTGCTGCTTCTTTAGAGCATATATACCATTACAAAAAACATTTTATTTTAGACTTATATGACAGTCTGATATAAATGTGTGTATCTTTATCTAAATTAATGTGTTTAGTATTGCACTTTGGAATGTAACTGAGCTGTACAGTTACTAATGGCCTTTTTATTGCTAAGGTACCTAATATTTTTTAGGGGGAAGAAAGATAAAACTATTCATATAAAAATAAATAATAACATTTTAACATAGTGAACTAATATTATAAAGTGAACTTAAGTTTTTATTGCCAGTTGTCTGGAGATATGCATGACTTAAGTCTAGGCTCCTACTGCATTGTTGTAACATCATTTAAAGCTACATTTGCCATTGAGAATTACGCAATTTAGTTTCAGCGGGGATAGTATTTTTATTTGTGTTTCAGCAATCAGGTTACCACAACTACCTGGTTCTTCAGCACAGTTGCTCAGCTCTACACATAACCACAAGATCTAGGGGAGTTTCAAACCACCACTACTACAATTTTTTGAAGTTCCTTGGTGCCTAAATTTCTTAGCACTTCTGAACATAAAGATTTAGAACAGAGTGGAGAGTTTCTGAAAACTACATCCACAGGTTTTTTATTAAAGAGTATATGAGAGGCAAAGTCGTGGATGGAACTAAGCCTTGATCTGGGGCACAGGCTTAGCTATGCAGCCAACTTGATGATGATCTTAGGTGAATTCCTTAACATCTTGCTTAAATTTCTTCAAAAGAAAGATCAAGCCCAGAGTGCTAGCATTGCAAGACACTGACGTCTTCACTTTTCAAGGACCTGATGGTATTATTCATCCATCCATAAATATATGTGCAGCTGATACTGAAATCTGCTTTATCAAATAATGGCAGTGGTAAGGACGTAATGTTCTTCCTCTGGCACAGTAGTGAAATTTCTGCCTTTGAAGTGCATGTGATTTATGAGAGGAACTGCTAGTCTTTCAAAATGAAACAGCTAGTAGATTCGTCCACTTAATTTTGATTTGCCCACTCATGTTATGAGGATGAATAGATTAAAGATCAGATTGTTTACAAGGGAGAGGAAAGAATCAACAAGTTCTGGAAAGCTGATGGACTTTGTTTTGCTTTGCATGATGGTCTTAATGACTCTGGGGAAACAAGAAGGCACTCCTGTGTCTATCGCCCGTACTAGTAGAACGTTTTGATGTTGCAATATATTTTGTATTGTCCTTGGTTGAACTCCCGAATTGCCAAAAATAGCTGCAGTATGTAACTTGCTCCAGAGTTAATGCCCTCCTAAGATGACCTAAGGAAACCTAAGAATGTTTTAGGCTGTTTATCTGCAAATTTTGGGTGACTGTTTCATTAGTTAAGCTACAGATAGTCCTCACTAATGAAAAAGTGTTTTCAGTAATAAAAAAAAATAAAAATCTACAGGGCAGTCTCACAATTTTAAGGTAGACCTCAGCATTCAAATATAATTATTATGAGTAATTATTTTTAACAACACTAAGTAGTGTCAGAAAGTTGTTTATTGTAATTATTTGTCATCTTCTCAGATGGACTGTGAATTACAGAGGAATACCCATCTGTTAGAAATAGGCTTGTTCAAAAAAAATAGGTAAATTAATTATTATTTCCCCAATTTGCAGCCTTTGAAGTAATGTCTGTTCTCCAGTATAATAAGGTAGGACTGCTGGGGAATATCAAGGTTGTGCTGCTGTTGTGGTTTAACTTCAGTAGGCAGCTAAGCCACACACAGCCGTTCTCTCACTTCCCCCCACAGGGGGACAAGGGGGAGAATCACAAGGATAAAAGCATAAAATCTTGTGGGTTGAGATAAAGACAGTTTAATAGGAAAAGCAAAAGCTAAATAAGGCATCTGCTATTTCTCCTTGGCAGGCAGATGTTCAGTCATCTCTAGGAAAGCAGGGTTCCATCACATGTCACGGTTACGTGGGAAGACAAAAGCCATTGCGCTGAATGTCCCTCACTTCCTTCTTCTTCCCCCAGCTTTACATGCTGAGCATGACGCCATATGGTCTGGAATATCCCTTTGGTCAGTTGGGGTCAGCTGTCCCGGCTGTGTCCCCTCCCAACTTCTTGTGCACCCCCAGCCTATTTGCTGCTGGCATGGTGAGAGAAGCAGAAAAGCCCTTGACTCTGTGTAAGCACTGCTCAGCAGTAACTGAAACATCCCTGAATTACCACTGCTGTTTTCAGCACAAATCTAGAACATAACACTATACAAGCTACTCTGAAGAAGTTTAACTCTCTCCCAGCCAAAACCAGTACAGCTGCTCATAAGACTTGAAGGAAACATAATGTAAAAATGAGCTTCTTTATCAGTTTAGAGGAAGCCTAAACTTTGTGATCATGGCTGTGGTCTGAATCTATTAAAAGTGTTCAAATTCAGTGTCCTTGGTGGTATTATGAGATGACCTGAATAGCGAGCAATAAACTTCCGTATTGTAATTCACATTTGAAGATGTGTGCTCAGGAATTAAAACAATCAATGTCTTGTGGCTATCTTTAAGCTAACAAAGAGTCTATATAAAATGACAGAGGTATTTTTAGGAAAAGAAAGCAAATAATGTTTTTCTAGTTAGCAGGTGACAGTGTGTCCCAAGATAACTCAAGTTTAAGGGCCAGAAACAAGTGTGATTATTAAAGGCTACTGGGTTCTCAGTTCATACAAATTGAATTCTTTCATAGTCTGAAGGGCTATGGAAATCTAGCAAAGAGTGTAGACTGTTGAAATAAAATTAGCATGTAAAGTGATTTTTATATATGCGGGAATATAGCCACAAAGTTTGAATTTGAGAAAGAAATCTTATTACTCATCTTGTGAAAGAAGTAATTCTTAAATTCTGTATTTGCTATCACTGACATAAAGGTTCTGCATATGAATAGTTTTTTTTGTGATTGCACAAAGATACTGCATAATTGAATTGACAAAGATCTGTTCCATTCTCTCCTGCTTTTTTCTTTTATAGGATAACTGATTTAGGAAATATTAAGAGAAGATTGTATTTATCAACGGTCCACAAGGAGTTGTCTATAACCCCTCTGCATGCAAAAATTCCTCTATTTACAATCAAGCGCAAAATAGTAAGTACCTTGGAAATATTCTTTGAATTGTGGTTGAGCATGCTTTTTTATCAGAAACATATTATGTAAGTTTATAGACCTGTTGAAATTACTGTGTGGTTTAGAATTCGGATCCTGCTAATTCAAGATACATGTGTATGTCCCCTCTACTGGAGGGTATCAGAACCACTTAAGACTACTCCCCTTCTACCCTTCTTCTAACACTAGGAGTTCATTCTCATTTTCCAAGATTAATGCTGTTTGTGATGTGTTTATCTCTTGCTTCTGCTGTCTATTCAGCCTCTAAAGTTCTCTGTGTCCCTGATACTTTTTTTTTTTTGTCATTATCTGACTTGTCTATTGGAAATGTCTTATCAGGAATGGATAACATTTATTATAAAAAAGTACTTTTAAGATGTTATGATACATTGGGATCTTGTCCATACTAGAAATTTGCCTGATAGTTTTCGGTGTGGAAGGGGTGCAAGCTTTGGAGAGGTCTTTTTTTTATGAATCTCAGAAAGAAATCATCAAAGAATGTCCAGCTATAGCCTTTGGAGCACTTAAGCTGCAGTAACTTTACCTTATAAAGTAATGTTGAATAACAGGGTTGGGTTTTTTTTTCCCAAGAAAACTTTCAATAAATATACTTTCTCACAAGTTAGCTGGAAAATACATTGTGGATATGCTAGGTAACAGAGCTCACTGGGGCTGGCAGTCACGAGGTCATATGTACTGATTTGTTTGTATAAATAATTGTTGTAAGTGGAAATACAGCAATCTGGTTTTTTTAATATCAAAATGTTATGCATTGTGAATCACAGCCTGTACAGTAGTAGTTTTCTGCAATGATTAGTGTTTCGGTTTTATTAAAGAGTATTGTTTCTCTTTTCTAGTGGTGCAATATGTGTATTGACTTGGTAGCATTCACCAGTGAAATATTCAGAGGAGCTGTCTTCCAGTCTTTGGATGGAATTATTATTTCAGCTAACTGTAAACTGAGAAAGATCTTCACTTTAAAATCCAAGCCTCAAGACACAGCTGAGGAAGATGGTGTGTTATAATTACAATGTAGTCTTAATCATAACTGTTCGTATTATAAAAACAAAAGGTTCTTAATCATCAGATTGCAATTTGAAAGATTACATGATTTCATGAAAATTAAAGTGGTAGGTAGTACAGCATATTAAATCAGCTAGTGGTGGACTTCAGGTGACAAATATATGTGTACTCCTCTGTTTTAAACATTGGCTTCCTTATAAGTATTTTATTGAAGAAATCCTGGCAAGATTTATGAAGTAGAGAGCTTGTTTTAATGAGGATATCCTATGCTGATAGAAATCAGGTTTTGGCCAAGAAGAGAGTGTCTGAAAGGAAAGAGAAATACTTGTTTTCTCTAATTTTGGACATTAGCAGCTGATGAAGGTTTTCTTCTTTAAATAATCCAAGACAAAACTGTAACAAAACAGTATATGAAACAGAGCTATGAAACTATCATAAAAGCCTCTCTGTGATCTTTAGTCCATTTATTCTAATGTGTCTTTGTTCATTGGGAAAGTAATACTGGTGGTGAGGTGAAAAATAAGAGATTATATTTGTAATAAAGCAGGATATTGGTCAAAGGTTTATCAGTCTCCAAACTAGCATCATAACCCTGAGTCATTATTTTCTAAGGGAGAAAACTTCATTCCTCACTGATATTTGCAGTAATACAGGAAGAATTGAAAAGCACAGCTGGGACTTTCTTATTTTAGAGGAATCCTAGGTATAGTTCCACTTCAGTTTCATTCATTTTTCATTTTGTGGCTTTTAAAGAACACACCTGAAAAAAAGGGTTCTGGTTTCTAAAGGAGGGATAGTTAGCAATATTGCAAGTGTAACAAAATGCTATTTGGAAAGCCTAAGCCAGTTAAGGGAGAGTATGTGATCGTTGTGATTATACCTTTTTTTGTTGGTGAGATTGGGAAAAAAATCAGTTAAAAAATTACTACAGAGATAATCTGGTATATTCTCAGCAGAAACTGCAGTTAGAGGCCTCACTGGCTTTAATTTAATTCCATTAGTGCATTGTTTTCTCTCTTCCATTCTAAACAGTTTTTGAAATGTGCGTAAATGTTCTAAATGAGTTCCAAAATGTAGTTAACATAATGAGTAGACAGCTTTAATAAACTGTATGCATGGTAAAATATTGCACTTTTAATTACTGGATTATCAATTCTATGATTATTACACAGCTGGTGGGCATTAGTATTTTCTGTATGCTTGTGAATTTCCTTATCTAGGCAAGTCTTAAAATTACGCTACAGCTCAAGGTTTGGCTGTATTAAAATAACTCTATACTTCATATGCAATTACAGAAAAACAATAGTAGTTTTTTGTTATTGTTAATTAACTTTCAGTTAACAATCATGATTTGATAAAGCTTTTTTCCTCTTGGATGATTGGACCAGTTAGTTGAGCTCCACTGAATGCAGTGACATTGCAACTTGTCATGAGGTTCCAGTTCTTTGCTTAAACCTCCTTGGTGGTAGAAGTAGTGATTTCAAGGTGCAATGTGTGTGTTATTCTTTCTTAGTAGCTTGTATACAGTATGTTTTGCATTCTTAAAATGATAAGTGGAAAGGAGAAACCACATATACTAAGAAATCATTTCTGTGGGAGATCATTGAGATAGAAGAGGAAAGAATTAGTCTTCTCTGCTGCATGATATTGAGGCATACATGCTTGATATATACCTAGCTTCTGGTTTCCATAGTAATCCCAAGGTAACGTATGGAGTTTTTTAACACTAAGTATTGTTTTATAGCAGTAAGTACTGTACCAGCTTAGTGAAAAAAATGGTTGAAAAAATACATCCACTACTAAAATATAGCATGGGACACTTGAATTTTTCTATTAGGATGTCAGTAATTGAGCTATTATTTGTATTTGGTTTTGGGGTTATGTTTTCCTTTTCTTGTCCTTGTAAAAGAGGCTAATATTCATTAGCTTACTATATTCAAGTCTTAAAAAAATTTGGAATGAATTTGTGTCAGAACATCAGGAGCGGTTCTAACTCTGGATGCCTTTCTTCATAGGGAATAACTCATAAATTCAGTCTGTATTTATTATCAAAGGGAAAGCAGAGACAATCAGATCACATTCTACTATTGCCTGGTGTCACAAGAATAGATAGGTTGACAGCTTTTTAGTTTACTGTGAAAGTGTAATGGTGTCCAAAGTCTGGAATTAAAGCTTGTCAAATTCTTTATTTACATATATGGGACTTCTCTATTTGCTACTTCAGTCCCACTGATATCAGTACCATTTTCAGATGTTCATTTTGTCTGAAAATCAGTATATCAGTATTAGAATTAAAGCTGAGTTATAATAAAAAACAACAAAATGTATTTTGTGATTCTGTTTAACTTGTTTACTTGGCAAATCAAAGTTGTTGATTTACTATGGCTATTCCAGCTATTGGTGCATATTTCTTAGTTTAAATGTATTCAAACTTTTTTTCCTAAAAAAATACACAGTATCATTTTAAAATTTACATGCTTATTGTCTTAAAAGTTGCAACAATTATTTCAAATTACCACAATCTATTAAATTGTTATAACCATATGAACTAAAGTATGTGTAATCTAACAAATAATGTAAGTCGAGTTTAATTCCATTGTATCATGAGTGAAGTCAAGCCCATGTTTTTTTGATTCTAGATATGTGTGTTCCATTTATGCCGTATGAGCTCACAGATGTTATTCCTCGATCCTGCCAGCTAAATACAGATGTGCCACAGGTTACACAATTGCTGAACCTCACTAAAATTCACAAACCAGAAATAAAATGCAGGAGATATCCAGTAACAGTGCAAGAAACAGGTATTCTGTTGTATTAAAATACTATGGATACGATCTATACAGTATGCATACAAATAATGGATTTTTTTCCTAAAAGTGCATGTTAAGAGTTCCAGTGTCTTAAAATAAAACATGACAACTCTTGCATAGCTGTAATATCATGAGCAACAGACACATCTGTTCCATAGTTTGAGATCTATGTGCAGCCTAAACAATTCTAATTCAAGTGTGGGATTATAACAATGTTTAAGGTATGTCTTCTGTATGTACCTTGAAGTGTGGCTGTTCAGTTGTTACACTTCTTTTTAAAGTATGTTTACATTAATGAAACTCTTCCAACAATATGACCATGCACAGTCTCCTCAGCTTATACTTTGAGAAAGGAAGTCTTGTCTTACTGGTGTCTTGGACTTACCTGAATGTTTCTGTAAGCTAGAAGATAATAAAACATATAATTTAGAATTTGACAGCATTGTATAGAAGAGATTTATTAAAGAAGCTAGGCAGTCATATGCCAAGATACAAACTATTAACTTGGATAAAAACTAAGAGACAGAAAGCAAACCTAGGATCAAATTTTAAATTTTTGTCATAACTGAAGGCTAACAGCAGGAAGCCTCAGAAGTTTTTTGTTCTAGGCTCTGTATTGTTTATTACAGTTATGAATAATTGCAAAAGAGAAGTGAATAATATGGGAGCAGAATTTTCATATGATACAGATACTAGTTCAGTAAAGAGTGGGACCTCAGAGAGTTTTAAAGTTGTAAGATGGGCAATCACCTATGTACTTTTTCAGGAAAAACACTGCAGAGCATGTAAAGTACAGGAAACATCATATTTTGCTAAAGAAATTTCTAGTTTACTGTTTTTATTTCTTGTGGGCACAGTGTTGAAAAATTATGAGCTAGGGACCGCTGTCCTAGGTAAATGTGTAACATGATACCATGTAAGATTTAGCTTTGATAAAAGCAAAGGATTGTACATTGGGGAGAAATGTTAACTACAATTAAGCTTTAAAGTGTCAAAATTAAATGACTCGAGGAAGGAAGGTTATCATCACCATACATACAGCTCAGTGGAATTCTCAGATTCATATTTAGCTACATTTTAAAAAAAAGTACTGGGTAGCAGGAAGTTCAAATCCACAGGAAACGGAAAAGGTATCAAACCTTTAAATAAATCAGTTTTGCATTATTATCTGAAATACTTTATACATTATCAGTTAAACCATCTCAGAAAAGATTTTACAGACAGAAGTGATTCAGAAGGAAGCAGCATGAATGAAAAACTCTCATGTGAAGATATGCTGAAAACATTAAAAATTGGCTTAAGGGAGTTTATAAAGTATCTAGTGATACAAAGAAAGTTCAATAAAAGCTGTTTTTCCTATCCCACGGCACAAAAACATCACATCATTTGACGTGATGATGCAGTTGAAAATTAAAACCCAATAAAAGGAAATACCATGTTACACAGCATATAATTAAAATATGGAATCCACTGCTGTAATAAGTTGGTGAAGTAAATAAATATGTATGATTCCGAAATCAGTTGGCCATTTATATGGGTAACAGTAATGTCCATGTTGTATTTAGCATCCATAAAATGTGAAGGGAGAATTTAATCTTGTACTTGGTTTTTCCAGTCTTACTCTGTGTCGAAGGCAGATTATTTCATAAATTCCTACTGAAATTACATTGTGCCATTTCTGAAGCATTTGATTTTGGCCATTCTTTGAAACTGGATATTAGACAGATTATTGGCCTGTTGTAGAACAGCACTTCCTGTGTTTTTATATTCAAATTGGTATGTCTGCGTAAGATTTGTAAACAAAGAAACAAGATTTGAATGTGAAATTGCTTAAATAGACTTGGGTCAGACAATTTGCTTTTTACTCAAGCTGCTATTTGCTTTAAAACTATGTGTTGCTTCTTACCTGCAGTTAAAGTCAATAACAAAAAGTCACTAAGGCATATGTCTTTACAGTCTTTAACATTTTGATTCAAAACAATGAGTATCTCTTTAAAACAATTTTGTAATGAGAGATCGTCATTAAATAACAGCAATAGAATAAGAGACATAGATTGTGTTCATTAATGGAACTCTGTAGTTGTAAAATTATTCATAAACACTAGTGGTCTTAAGGTAACTATGTAAAGAATAGAATAAAATTTTCAGCTATTGACAGGTTTTTTGTGGTTGAACAAAATTGGGGCTTTTAAATCAGTTGTTGAGGTTTGAAGACATCAGCTACATTTCCAATGAGGAAATAAATCAATGTAGAAAAAACCTGTATTTTTCAATGGTGGTACATTTCATTGAATAGAACTCTAAACATATCAAAAATATAATTTCCTCACTCCTAGGATATTACTAGTTTTGTAAACCCAGTTGCACATAACTAATATGTACTTTTTATTATTATTCTGTAGATCCATTTGCAACAGTAAATATCCTGGAATATATGCAAGCACTTTTTAAAAAAAGAGAGTTAAAATGGATTTTAAAATAAGAATATTTTGTATGGTTGATTTGTGTCCTTCATGGAGAACTGATAATTTCACCCCTTTAATGTGTAGAATTGATTGTTATTTTCAGCTTAATCTTGAGAAGTACATAAACTTCTTACTGCTAGAGCTTAGAAAAATACAGGTGAAATCTCTCTATACAGGCACCCTCTTCCTCTACTCTATTCTTGTATTATTGTTGGCTTCTGTATGACACAGAAGACAAAGCCTTTAATATGGCCCATATAATAATTGCAATCTGTTACTAAAGTTTTTCATTTTTCCCTTACTATACACCACCTTTTATGAGTCATTGATTCATCATACTAAAAGAAGGGTAGTAGAACATCTTTTGAGAAGGAGGTAGGTCTGAAGTAGCTTAGAAGTGGGTCTGAACAAGGAAATTAGATAAAGAATCCATTTCCCATACATCTTTATCATGTAGGCAATGTTAGAAGTGGTGCTGTAGGTAAGGAAGATACATTTTTATTCCACTGGTTTTGGTACTTTCTCAGACTTGAGGATTCTCATCTTTAGTGTTTGAATTCAGTGAATAATCATTTCCACCACTCCTGTTAAAATGCTCTGGAAATGCAGGTGCAAAGTATTGACTAAAGGAATAAGATAAATTAAAGGGAATGATAACTACTGATGAAGTTTAATACTATAAAAGACAAGACTGTTACAGCTAATAGTAATAATTAAGGTGTAGCATCACATGAAGCTCTGAAGAAAAATAAAGTTTGAAAAAAGTATTTCTGTGAGAACAACTTTGAGAATATGAAAGTTTTAAGAAAATACTTTTTAAGCTACTTTTCATCTGCTCTACCAGAATATGAAAAAAACAACTCATAAAGATTTTATCTGCACTAAGCTACCATGCTAATGCTTTTTCAAGTTGTTAACTTTTTCTCTCGATATACCTCATTAGTTAAGGCAGTCTTTGTCCTACAGCAGCTGAAATGAATAGGAGGGGGGTTAAATTTTTGCTTAGAGTTAAGACCCTTCATGAAGTTACTTATTTAAATTACATCCACCATTTTTACATGCAAGTACTATTTTTGTAATATTAAAGGGAAAATAATATTTTTAGAGTGTTACTGCCCTGCAAGTAGTCAAGCCAAAGTTCTGTTGTGATGTTTGATTGTAAGTTTGCTTTTGAAATAGCAGAGGAAACTCTGGAATTCAGTTTCTCAGTGACTATTAAAAAATCAGTACTTCTTGGCTGGATTGTCAAAATATGAGGGTCTGTAAGGCTTAAGTGAGTACAATGGTGTGAATGATGTATCTACACAGAAAAATGAATGTTCATTTAAAACAAGACTGAAGTTTTACCATCCAGAATCCAAGGATATATAGCCCTTAGGTATATATAGTAAAATAATTAATGATAACTTCCTTGACATGCAGGAAAATGAAATACCTTCAGTTTAAGGTTTAATCTTGATTTTTAACCCCATTTAATGAACATAGCATGTGTTCTTCCAGACATGCTTTTCAAATTTCAGAAGTTGGCCTTCTTGAAAATGGAAGCTTTGCTATGTTTAAATACATTTTAATTGGAAAATGTTCTTTTTACTCGCTAAACTTTTTGTTTATTTGATAATCAAAAGCCCAAATTATTTTTGTTATCATCCACTTTTAATTACACATATTATTTCATTATGCCATCAACACACTGTTATGTGTAGATGTAGGTAATTAATTGCAGTCAATTAATTTGTTCATAAAGAGAGATTTTCATGCAAATCAGCTTTTATAATTGGAGCTAACAACATCCCAAGGTAGTCAGCAAATTAAAGAAATTGATATTAAACCAAGACAGGTCATCTAATTTTGTGAAATGGCAGCTGTTAGCAGCAACCAAATGTCACATCAGTAAAAAGGGAAGGCGGCAGTGGCAGAAAGTGGCTTCTTTTGTGCTTATTAGTACAGTAAATAATGATATTTGGTGGCTAATGCATGATCTTCTTTTACTTCCTTGATGACACTGGAAGTAAAGCAGATCTTGAAGATTAAATAATTCTATGGAAAATGCTTAGGAGAATTGACAAAATGTTTTGTTTCTACTTTATGAAGGTGTCAGATCTCTAAAGTGAGATAGCAGTTTAACAGTGAAGTTGTAGCAAGAAAGAAATCTTCAGACATTGTAAATTTTAATTATAAATTAATGTGAGGATACCCTTTATCAGCTCTGGCAATTATTGGAGAATTTAAGAAGAGGAGAATAGATATTACATGCAGTTCTGCAACATTGGTGATAAAATTAATACATAGCCATTTTACTGTCCTTCCCTTTTAAATTTTTTTAGAATATTTGCTTGCATTCCATGTTTACTTTTTGTTTGTCTTGCAACTGGTTGGCATTTTCTGTGCTTGAAAGGAATTGTAATAATATAGCTACATTTTACACAGTAAAAAAGTAAATAATGAAATGGGTAGAACATTTTAACAGGAATAGAGTATGTTTGCAATATTAGGGCTCAGCCCTGGTAATTAGTTTCAGCAATTTCAAAAAGCAAGCTATAGGTAAATAGTTCTCTGAGCTGTGATTGATACTTTGACAGTCTTGCCTCACTTTTCTTCTGTTACTATTTTTTGTTGTTGTTGTTATTTGTGTTGTTTTTTCTTCCAATCAGAAGTTAGGTTTTCACTGAAGTTCTAAAGAAATCATGCAAAACAATTTTTTTGTTTGTTTATAAATAGCCCCTTTTAAAATAAATATTAAAAGCAAGGAGATTAGAAATAATGTCTATATAAAATACCAAAAGTTTCTTGCATGTGTGTTGACACACTTTTATAAAATGTGCATTTGCTATTCCTACGTATTTCTAGGGATTTTTCTATAAAGGAAAATAATTTTTATGTATGTTTAGTATTCATAATTCTTTTCTTTCAGTTGATTTGAAAAAATTATTAATATTCTTTGTAAGTACTGTAATATTTTAAAAAATATTTTTCTTAGGTAGCTTGGTTAATAGAGGACAAGGCAATATACGCAGCAGTAAAACTCAGCATGTATCACATATTGCATTTGGATCAAAGATCCTTGGGCCACCTCCGTCTTCAAACAGAAGAGTCAGTGCAAGGGTATCTGGAGAGGTAAGAAGGCTTAAATACAAAAAAAAAACCTGCTGGCACTTCCGTAAAAGAGATTGACAAGCAGAGAGGTCACATTAATTTTTTTTTTCCAGAGATGATGTGAGGCTGTGTCTGGAGTACTATGTTTGGTTGTGGACCCCCAGTGTGAGAGAGACTGTAACGTGGTGGAGGGCAAGTAAAATGCTTGGGTGGCTACAGGACATAACATGGGTTTTTTCAGCCCACAGAAGAGAAGGTGAAGGGCGAATCGATTTGCTATTTTCAACTAATGCAGGGCTGTAGAGAAGACAGGCCCAGATTCTTCAAAGAGGTGCAGTGAAAGGGCAAGAGGCAGCAAGCCTGAATTGCAAGGAAGCTCTGACTGGGTATAATGATAAAGTGGTTCAGTACTGGAACAGGGCCACAGGAAGTTTGGGGAATTTCAAAACTTCCAAAGATAACAAAACTTTACTGGAACAGGCTGATCTAATCTCAGCATTAGGCCTACAGAGGTCTCTTCCTACTGAAATTACTCTGATTTCTTATGATTCTTATTTTTCTGATTTTTTTTTTTCTAGGGTATTGAAATTTTTGTGTGTGTGTGTGTGTAAATATTTTTCCTTATGATGAGAACTATGATGCAGAGCAGAAACTCTGCATTTTGGTATGCTCTAAGTAGATGATAGTCAGCCATACAGTAGCTTGTGTGATGCTGTCAGTTACAATGCCAGGGAAAACAGCTGATCTCGCTCTGCTAGCAAACATGAATATTTTAGGAATCTCGTTGGGACTACAATTCCCAGTTTAACACTGTGAATAAAGGACCCAACCAAAGGAATTAGGCTCTTCTGTACAAAGTCAATTGAAAGCTAAGATGTAAAATGAGATTCCTTTATCCGAAGAAGAAAGGACTCCTTCTGCGGTCTAGAATAGCCACAAGTTTCACTGTCTTTTTATCCAGATAGTGATTTAATTTTCTTTCCTTTTCTTTGCCTTGTTTCCCTTTCACTCAGTGAAATAAACCCTGCCTATTACTAGGCCATAAAGATTGAAGATACCACACAGAACTGTACCTACCGTAAAGTTTCCTGAAAAGATAATACTTAAAAAAAAAAATATTTTGAAACATTTATTTGAAAAATAAGCTTAATTAAAAATGTGCATTTACCTTTGAGTATTTTGAAAGCTCTTATGTTTTTGTCTTTAACTAAGAAAATAATGTCTTTAAAGGTAACAAAGGCCTGGTGTAGCAAAAGTAATAGATCACGGCGACTTCAATGTTCAGGAAAGGGAACTGAATTTGTACAAGACCTTGAGAGATTGGAGCTATCATTCTCACAATGCAATAATTCTTTAGATCAAGGAGGCAAAAGAAATACTCCCCAAACAACTGAAGATCTATGTCAAAATGGTAAGAACATAAAGAATATGCAGAGTTCAGAAACTGCCAACATTTTTGCATTATTCTGATTTCAGTATGTAAGACTTAATTATCTGTTTTTCTAATCCTTTATCTACCTTGTTAATTACTGAAGACGTTTCTATTAAATCATGGCTTATTCTCCTGTATGAGCTTGAATAAATGTGCATTCTCTCTGCAGGTATTTGTATTGTGTTTGAGCCAGGGATCACCACCTGCTGGCAGTAACCCCAGGTTATACATGTATTTCACTTTTCCTCATGCTGTGTTTATAACTGGGCTACTGCAGTGGTTCTTGATTATTTTGCAGACTTTTGCAAGCCTGTTTTTTATAACTTCTGTGGTTCGCCCTTTTTCCCTACCTAGTGTTAAGTTTTTACTTTCTTATGACTGTCATATTCCTGCTGCCCTGCAAGATTTTTGTGTTGTTTGGAAGATGTTTGTATCCCAGGACTATGCTCCATATGCTGTTTTTCCATGCCTCAAGTAACAAAAGTACACAATATGAGTGTTCAGAGGCATTTCATAAGCTTCTGGATTGTATTTCAGACCCTGCAATTCAGACTCAGAAAACCTCTGAGAGTGGAAGAGCAGATTTTCAGCTCGCCTCACCACAAGGACCCTTAGCAGACAAGTACAGTCATAGAAGATTATCTCTAAAAAATGCAGCCAAAAACACATGGGAGATAACCAGCGGTATAGTGCTCATTTTATGTTATTTTACATCTCAGTTATGTTTGGCATGGGGGTCTATCTGTTGTAAATTTCAAAGGACCCAAAAGCAGTTCACATAAAATACAAATGCCTGTGTTGTGGGGGATTATGGAAATCAAACACCCTGCAACAAAATTGCTTTTCAGCATTGATAAAGATTTGCAGGATTAAGCAGAGTACCAGAGCAGTGAATGAATAAAAAAAGAAAAATTCCATGCTCTCATGATTAAAGGGAAAGAACTAAAAATAATTTATTCTTTAAATCCCTATTAAATTTAACACTAAAGACTCCAGATATTGAATGTATGAGAAAATTTACTTGTCCCAGATAAGAGTTTAGGATATTAATTATGGCACCCGTGTAATATCGGGGGGGTGGGTTTGTTTTTAAAGTTCAGTGGTAAATTTACTTTTTTTTTTCTCCCTTATTCACAGAAAGACACTTCAGCTTATGTTTTTTTTCCCCTTTCACACCTGTCTGCCAAAAGTTGTGGATATTTTTTGTCATACAGTGTCAATTAACTCGCTTTTCATGTGTCTGGAAGGTACATTATTGTGGCAAAAATAGTTCTTGTCTCTAAAAAAAACTACTGTTACTTTCTATTAAAAGGCATAGCCACTAACTTGTAAAGTGGGCAGACTACTCAGATCTGCTCAAAATTGACCTCCTTCGCATTGTGAGTTATTTCCATTTTGTTTAATCTTTGGGATGTTTAGAAGCAATTATATACTATGACAGTGTCAGTAATCCATAATTGCTATTATGGGTTTTATAATTTGACTGAAACAGATGCAAGATGCTTAGGCAAGTAGAGCCTTCTGGAGAATTTTTAAATTACTTCCTATTTACCTGAATTTTGAGGATTCAGGGGCAGGAATTATTGTCTTACTTGTTCTTCATCTAGAACATCAGGACGCTTGTCTAGTGCTAGAATTTCAGAAAAATTAATCAACACTTGTTATTTTATGTAAATATAAGTGATATGAAAACACAGAGACTTAAGGCAGTAGACTGGCATGGCTAAATGCCCTACTGTAAATTCAGAAGCCCAGAACTGAGGAAAAAGCTATATATAAACACTGCTATTTTACTGTTTGTATTTGTGAATGAAAACTGTTTCTGTATAGTCTTAATTGTGTGTATAGACAGATAAATGCACAATGTGACTTTGTAAGGTACAATACTCCAAACTTTTTTTTCCATACTTTGATCACTTGGCACTGGTAGCTCAGTTTGCACATTTCAGTTTTTTTTCAATACATTAAGATGTCTAACTGTATATAGATGACTTAATGGTTTCTTTATCCGGTAGTACTGGATTAATCTGTGTTGAAGAGCTTCCTATAGGCACCCTCTTTATCAAGGAAAGTTCTCTTCTATGCTCTGTTCTGAACTTCTTCCAAACTCAGATAAACTTCACCTCAGAGAATGATAGGCGTTCTTTGAGGAGTATTCACAGGGGAGGGGGTGGAAATTCAAAGCCAGAAATATCTAGCAAAAAATGAGGAACCTAATGCTTTTAAATAAAACTACACCATTAAACATATACATCCATATAAAATACTGTAAAAATCATACAAAAGAAAGTGAAGTGTACATTGACATCAGATGAGAGAACAAAAAACGCTTCTAATCATTTCTGACCAAACTGCTTCATGTTTGCATTCACATTTTAAAAATAAATACCTTTCTAGTAAAAGCAAAGAAATTATTATTTCTCTGATAACTTGTGTTGTAGCTGCAGTTTGTGCACACTGTCAGGATTGTAACCCCATAAACCTCAGGATCAATGTTCTAGTCAGGAATCTCCCAACAGCTGATCTTGCCCCATAGTGAACAACCACAGGCTTGGTTCAGTGGTGATGACTCGGGCAAAAGCATAGTCCTGACACTTCTGACAAAGTGTTAATGTACATACACCTATGACAAGTCATTGGCACAAAACCATATTCCCCAAGGAAGTGAAAGCTTACATGGTTTCTGGCTGCCTGTTTATACTGTGGTAAAAACAAGTTGTATCAACAAGAATTTATCATACACTACTCTTTTCTTATCACCAGTCATTTAGTATTCTTGAGCCTCGTGCAACCATATCTATGGTGATCTTGGGCCACTACTGCGCTTCTGCCATTAGCTTTAGTAAATATTAATTTAAATTTAATGGGAGGAGGGGAGCTTGCATAAGTGATTGCTCTTATTACCTTAGAGGTTAGTCACTGCTATTTATAATAATATCTTTTAGATTTATATACACCTCAAATCAGCATGTCTTCTGTAGCAGGTGTGCAGTACCTTTACCAAGATAAACTGTTTTTAAGCAAGGGAAAAAATAAAATGAGTGAGCATTGTTTATAGTTTGCCAGTCTTATTTATGCAATGCTGAAATCTTCATTAAAATGTTAGGCTGCAGTTAAAAGCTTTAGCATAAGTCTGACTGTGTAGAAGAACTAATTAAATGCAAGAATGATCACCTAAACATCTATCTTGTTTGCTGTAATGTTGTGATTACATAGTAGTTTGCATATTTTGCTATGAAGATACTCCTAATTGTTCATTACAATTGACATGAAAATACTGAGTTAAAAAGAAATTCCAGTATAGTTTGTGGTGGAGCGATAATGGGATTTGGTTTGGTCCAAAACACCCCATATGTTTTGGCTTGTAGACTGTTAACAAAATGCTACACTGACTACAGGTTACAGAAGTTGCTGAACTCTGTAGCCAGCATAAAATGTCATCTTAAAGCCTTAAAGACTTTTCTGTCTTCTGCATATTTCATTAAGGATAAGTACTGTGGTATGTAAACTAATATTTGCATTTATCTTATTACTAAGCTAAGTATATTTCAACGTTATCTCTGGAAACGAATGTTGTTCTTTACAGAGAAGGTTAGACTAAGAAAGCAGAATATTCAGACTGAATGTTATACAGACACTAGATCTTTTAAAGTAGTTCTTTATTTCTGAAGTACTTTTGATCTGGATAAAGACATTGCCTTACTCACAGTGGTGAGTAAAGTGATATGTAAGAAGTTTTTGTATGTCTCTGGCAGAACCAGGAGTAGGAGTCAGGAGTTTCAGCTTCTAATTGCTGCTTCTTTAAGCACTTGACAAAAACTGTTACTTCAGATATCTTTTTCATATTTTGATATTTCATTCAAAATTGACTTTAAATCTCAAAATCCAAGTGGTTTAACACCTTTTTTTGCTTCAGAATTCATTATAAAATTTTATCTGTAATGACTCTGCAAATTAAACAGCAACAACTGCATCAGAAGTCATTCTAGAATGAGAATAGAACAGATGAGACTGCAGTTAGGGAAGTGGTTATTATTAAGTCACTAGGCCATAATAAAAATAAAGCCACTCCTCTCTACTCATTCACAGTCCTTTGTGCATAAAAATTAGCAGATTCTTGTGAAGTAGGTTGTACGCTAAATGTATAACTATACCATAGAGAGCTTGTTACAGTGGTCTGAGCTATTAGTACATATTTGAAAACTGCAAAGACAGCATGATACATGTCAAATCTAATTTCATGATGGGGGAAAAGACCTTCTGAATACTAAAGTATATGCTACACATCTTGGTCTTAGTCAAGCTACTGCCATTGAAACCTAGTAAAACGTGTATAGATGAAACTGTGGAAGGGTGGGTGCCAGGCTGGTCACAAGATAGCAGAGTGCTGAGATAGGAAAAACTGGAAAAAAAAAAATTCTAGGTAAGTTTTGGAGATACTTATTGTTTTGAAAAATGCAGCAAGTTGAAAATTTTAATATCATTGCCTTAGGAAAAAAGAGGTAAGAGCATTTTAGACTTAGCATCCAGAACAGCTGGGGAAAAGATCTTTTTACGTACAGGAGAGCTGTCCAGCAAATTGAAGTTTGGGGATAAGTAATATTTTTGTGGCATTTCTGCATAGCACTTTCTGGAGTTGCAGATGTGTATGTAAATAGACTTTTTAATGTCCAATAGACAATGATCTACTAGATTGTTTAAACCAGCATGATTATCTAACATAAAAAGAGTTTTCTTGAAAAACCTCAGGGCTTCAGACTATAGATGGTCTTCACGTAGAAACTGAAAAGGTCTCTTCTGGAACAAGTACGTGCAAGCCATGAATGAACAAGGTGTGTTAAGACCCTACTTTTCACTGGTTCCCAGGACAAACTAACATTTAGGATATTAACTGGAGTTTGGTAGCTTTAGCTATCATCGGTAAACTGGTAAAATCACAGCAACACAGTAAGGAGACAACTGTTTCTCCTGGCATCTCATTCGTTTTTCTTTTGCCTTCATTTATGGTGGTTCGGACTCCGTGCCCCCCCCAAAAAAACTGCTGAATCTGCCTGAAATGGTAACTATCCCTAACAAAACTAGGAAGAGTAGAATACCATAGTAAACTTACTGTCTCCTGTGATGGCAAGCATTTTATTATTGCAGTACTACTTTATTATTACGTTTTTAGTATTTTTTATTGAGGCTTTTTTAATGTGGTTGCTGGCAACTTTGTTTTATGGAGCCAGAAAGTTTCAAGATGTAGTGAATAATCCACACCACACTACCTTTAATGAAGATAAGGGAGTATAGCATACTTGAGCAATTCTCCTTTTCTCAGATGCTATTTGAGATTGGTTTTAATCAATCAAATTGACATATTTTTCTATACCATCATTCCAAACAGTAAAATATAAGTTAACAATAAGACTATAAAAATGGCCTTTTCATGTTTATCTGGTGCACTCAATCTTTAAGTCCATTTCTGTAGTTTATTGTTTGTTTTAAAATTGGCAGATTAGTACTGCCGGTATTCGGGGAAACTTGGTGAAACCGATATCTTCATACATTTTTCTTGTCACACTATTTTTCATCAGAGCTGTAGTTTGAAGCTGAGATTTAAACCATAAGTTCTGGACATAAAAGAAAGTGTAGAATTTCAGCAGTAAAGAAGCAGCAGATTGTAATATTATGAACTTTCCACCAACTATGTGTGATTATTTTTTTTTAATGTCAGCCACAAAAAATGCCTATAGAAAAAGATCAGTAGCCAAATTTAATAAAATTATGTTTTCCTAGAATGAAATTCAGTTGAACAGTTTCAAATCTTAACAGCTAAATAGTTTCAGATTTTGAAATTGCAGGCTTGCACGTCATATATCATAGCCTGCAGTTTTTTTGAGCTGTGATCTGGAAATGTTTTGATTACCCTTGCCTCACTTAGAAAGCAGCCTGATCTTCTTTGTTGCATCCTCGTCACTCTTCCAACTGTATAAATCTGATAAGCAGAATGTTCCTGTATCAGAAAAACTTATTTTGCTGTACAACTTCCAGAGAAAATGAGAGTGATCAGGGTAACATACAATTTACATACTTGGCATTAAAATAAACATTGTACATTTCAGATGAATGGGTGTTTCCAGAAAGTTTCACTGAGAGTATTCAGGTGGATAGGAGTGAGCAGTTCATAGCTGCTGAAGATTCAGCCTGCCATAATTTAACCTCACCACAGAATGTCTCCATTGAACATCACAGCAATGAAACAGGTGATCACAAAGTGAATAATAAAGATATTTTCACATTTTCATCAAGACCTCGATCAGCTCCTCATGGGAAGTCTCCAAATATGTCACCAGAGTATTGCATTTTCCCTTTGGATTTGAAGCAAGACAGTAACAAAGTACATGGGAAAACCCAAACTGAAGATAACTTTCAAGGAACTGACAGCAGTGAAGAGGTAAGCCACTTCATACATGTAATTCCTGATAAAGTAGTCTTCATCCTAAAACTGCTAGGATGAGATTCTGTCTTCAAGCTAGACAGAGAGGATAAATCATCTTTTCCCCATACACCTACAGATGTAGGTTTGTCTTTCTCAGGTTACTGTATCCAGCTGGATACAGGACTGAAAATGCAGGTATATCCTCTGTAACAAGTGGACAAAAGAAACCTAACTCTACTTTAGCCCCTATGCTAACACAGATATGTGAGTATTGTGCATCATTACAACAAAAAAGATTTTAGGAAAGCCTGCATTGTAGATTTGAGCAAGATCTAAGTCCATTATGGTTGAGCAAGAGCACAATAAATAAGGCTTCTTTGTGCCTAAAACTGTAAGCAGGGACTCTTTTGCTCATAAACACTGTTGAAAGTGAATGAAGAAATTTCAGGTTTTTAATGTCATTTAATTGGTATTTCTGCTTTATGCCCTGTCTGAGCTGCGTCAGCATCACCAACTTTTAATTCTTTTGCAATGTGGAAGTCTTTCAGCAATAAAATTAAAGAAAGAAAAAAAAAGAAATATTTTTTAAATAAATGTATCAGCTGGTACAATACAGAAACTCACCAAATTGTCAATGCACTGAATAGTTGCACTGTGTGATTATAGTAACTGCTGAAGTTTCTGCCTTTATGAACTTTATAGTGTATTTCATTTTTAATTATAAAATCTGTCTCTTAGCATTCTAGTCTGTTGCTCATAGCTGAGAAATAAAATGCAGCCAAGTTACATAATAGCAAGATGGACTGAAATTAACTGCTTTGTATTCTGTATTTCTGAGAAACCAAATTGCTGATGCTAATTATAAGAAGTAATAATTTTCTCGGTTTTTTTCTGTAGTTGTGGGCATTTTCCCATTATCTGGGGCAGTGTATTATTTATTAACTGAAACCCATAAGACTTCGTTATTTCAAACAAAGTTCCAGAATTTCAGAATTAAGTCAGTTTAGTCAAGCTAATGAATGATTCATGAGCAATGCTATATGGGATACCATTCTGAAGATACAGAACTGTTTGGATTTCAAAGACCTACTTTGTCTGTTACGTTTGTGAAAAGCCAGAGAGATTACTATAGAAGCTAGGTTAAGGAAATATTTCCATAACCTAAGAATTATGGAATCTTTCCGGTACTGTCATTTACTCAGCTTCAGTAGTTTCCAATTTGATTTCTGCTTTTTTTTGGGGGGGGGAGTGGGNNNNGGGAGTGGGGGGGGGGGGGCATTAAAGTCCTTTGTAAAGATGTGTCTCCAAAGCAGTGTCAAAATGGCAAATGAACATTTCTGAAGAGGTACCAAACAGTAAAGGCCATGCTATGGTAAGTGAGTGAAATAAAGTGTCTTTCAAAACACAGTGCGTATGGCATACTTAACTGATGAAATATAAAGCAAGGCAAATTTATGTGACTTAATCAAAAGCTAAATTAATCATTAAACTTTGCTGGTGCTTAAGTCTTTATTGAAGAAGATCGCTAACCATCCATGTCATCATCCTATCCCAGAGATCCACTGCTAAGTGCACAAAAAGAAAGCAGTAGCCAAGTACTCCTGCTTTTACAGCACTAGAACAACATTGGGGGACAACATTAATAGGCATTCTAGAGGATTGATGGACAAGAGACTGGTAGAGGATCCCTGTCTTCTTTAAACAGATTTAAGGTATTATATAAATGAAAAACTTTTCTTTGACTATGTGCCAAAGGTGTGCTAGGGAACAGCCTTTGTTTCATTCATTATCCTTGGATGCAAACTGCATTAAATAATATCAGCACTGCAGCTGGAGATGCACTAGACTTATAAAGCTAGAAGATAATTACCTTAAACAAATATACAGCATGCTAGCAAATTATCAAGAGGTTTTTTCTCAGTCCAAGTACTACATTAGTAATTCATAGTTAAGCCTTTCTTTCATATGAAAGAAGTCGCTGAACCAACAAATTACTTAGCAGTCATGTTTCACCCATATTTATCCTTTTCCTTGTACAGAGTCATTCTATGTTGCTTCTTGAATTCAACTTTATACTGATAGTCTGGATACACATTTAATATTCACATTGCTCTACTTTGCATTACTGAAGTAAACTAGAAAACAGTTTTATTTCAACCACTGAAAATATACAAAAGAGCATCCTGGAAAAGGCGTGACAGCTGAACATAAAACTCCTAACTTAATAATATCTATTTTAGCACAACTTAAAGGTATCTTTGCAAAATTCTCAAAATTCTTTAGCCCAACCATAACACGTTTCCCAGTCTACTTCACTTACATGACAAAATATTTGACTAATTTATGCTGAATCTTGCAGTGCTTTTTACAATGCATTCATCTTACATGCTGAAATAAGCTACATTGTTACAGGTTTTCACACTGTTGTTTCTCATGATCATTGTATTACAGCTTTCTTTGAAATTCAGATTTATTATGTCTGTGTACACGCTCTTGAATCATATCAAATAAGATAGATATCTCGACCTAAAATTTAAGTAATTGCATGTGAGCATAAATTACCTTTCTCCTGGAAAATATAAGTAAAACTTAGTTTTACTTTAAAAGGGGGGGGGAGAAAGTTTTGCATATCTTTGTAGTTTAAATATCTCATACTGGTAAAAAGTCCAAAAGTTCCAAAAGTTCTCCTTGGATTTTTTTTATGTCAGTTCATTGTTAAATTAAAAAATTACCATTAAAAGGGCTAAATCCATTTCATCCTAGTCTACACTTGAAGTTAGTGGAACTGCAAAGGAGAATTATGTATTACTTTATTAAATCTGAGGAAAATCAGTATTATCTACAAAAAAATTTACTTAATTGTGAAATATAAGAGGCAGGTTATGCGTCAGGATAAATTTCAAACAAGTGAACATTGACTATGTTGCATATGCTGAGACCCATAGGATATGCACAATAACTGCTAGAATTATACGGGTTATTTAAGTTTTGGCTTTGGGGAAAGAAATGTTTCATTTTGCAAACTGAAAAGAGCAAGTATTTATAAATTCTCTTTAGTGATTACTAATTAGTCACTGAAATAGTTCAATGCTGTTATTCAATTACCAGAGTCAAATAAGCAGTAAAGGATATAACTTCTTTTGGATTCATTCACCACCAAGTGACTTGTTTTGTAATTATATGAATGTCTATGCTTTCAGCTCAAATTTCTGTCAGAGACTTTGTATAATTAAACTTGTCATGGCAGCATTTACGGATTCTGTCAAACCTAGAGCAAAACCAAGAACTCTTGCTGATTGCAAGAGTTGTGTGACTGTGGCAGGTGTGACCACATGTCACATAATGCTATCAAAAATGCTGTTTTAAGTGTAACAGGCAAGTTAATCAGTGAAGCCTTCAGTGAAGAAACTGAGAATTTTTCTCTCCTTATAAAATTCAAAGAATAAAGAACTAAGATTAAATAAGATAATGTACCCTTACAAAGGCTGATAGATAATTTCACTTTGATACCTCACTATTAAAGCTTGGTGTACAAAGGGACTATATCCCATCTGCTCCTAGTAGGTGACCCTATAGAGTCATTAGAATGATCTTCTTAAAATTACAACCCAGCAAGAGCAATCAGTTTTATGTATCCAGAACTGCCCATCTGCGTGTTCCTTCAAGGAATACTGTACATCAGTGGAAGTGCTCATTCCTGAGGAAAATCATTCTCATCTTCAGTTTACATATGCTGTACCATAGTTAACCAAGCAAACTTTATTGATGTTTCTGGCACCATTTCATGATTTAAATATGTATGGCGGAAAAGACATGGAAAGGTGGGAGGGATTTAAGCTGATAAAGTTACCAATTTATCTCTAATGTGTGGGGAAAAAATAGTATTTTCTCTAGTAATCTTCCATCTTAAGTTAACCTAACTTAGTATGGGTTTCCAGCACAGATTTTAAGAGAATTTATGACAAATAAAAATCTATGAAAAAGAGGGAAATACAGATTTGTGTTTCAGGGAAATTACTAAATGAGAGAATCAAACTATAAACTTCCAAAACATGTATCATTAATTAAATTGAGGGATTATTTTCCTGAATGTGCATTTCATTCTGTGTAATCCAGCCCTGGACTTACTGAAGTCAGTAACAAATTGGATCGCTTTCATTTGCAGTAGGACCACACCTTGTCTGAGAGGCATACTGAAGATGATATTTCAGTGTCTCACTGAATCTTGTGATATATACTGCCTTACATTTAGTGTGGTAGCATATGGCAGAGGACCAGCATGATGAGATGAAGATGAGAACTCTCATCGTTTCTTAAGAATAAGAATATTGAGGCTAACACTAGATGTGTTTCTGCATTATTTTTCTTTCCATGTGTTCAGACTTCCTGTTTGTTGTTGAGATGGGCTATAAGTGAACATCATAAACTTGATTCATGGAATATTTTGCAGAGACATTATTAGAAGCATGAATATAAGGTTAACAAACTAACCTCAAAAATTCTTAAGTTATACTCAAAGGGTACTGAATATTGCCAGAGGTGAGCAAAGTGATCTCAGCAGGAGTCAGTTCTTATACGTTGAAGTTGCAGATGCAATGTAAAAATACAGAATATTAATTCAGTGGAAAGACATCATTATTGTGAACTTTTTGCTTGCTTTTGGTTTAGAGTTGTATTAAATTTTATTGAAATTACGATTATCATGTAACACACAGGTTTGGGAGGTTACCAGCATTCTAAATTTGGGCTGATATTTTGAAAAGTGTAATCTTGTCTACCTCTCCTCCTCTTTGTACTTTTCACTGCTCGAGGTGTAAGAATATGTTTATACTACACTCATAGTTGCCAGGAAGAGCAGCTGGTTTTCAGAATCCTTGCAGATTTAGAATTAGGCAGGAGAGATTAAAGAGCCATTTTGCAATGTTAAGGTTATGTAAAACTGTATTGTGTGATGATGATGGTGAATTGCTCTTGCTTTGTTTCCTAAATTTAGGATGACAACAACAAATTCATCCAGGGTACTGAGAACCTTGAGATCAGCCACAGCAGGCAAGGAACATCCAATTCAGCAATTTTTAAAGAGATCCCATTAAAGAGGATATCATGGAGAAATGAATACTGGAAGAATAAGAGACACAGCAAACATAACCTCGAAGAGACCATCTTATCAAAACCACAGAGTACCACTGTGAGAAAAACAGATTCTGTTAGCTTTCAGGGAAGCTTAAAGCCTACCCTTTCTCTTTCTCCAACTGCAAGTAAAACTGAATTCTTGAAAGCAATTCCAAATGGATCTGAAAGATATGAAGGAGTTTCTGGTCAGTTAAAAAGATCTGTCAGTAAAAAGTCTCTCGAGAAAATCTCCAGAGAAAATTCATGCCTGACAACACAGACTTGCGTAAGTGATTTTTACTTTGATATTGAATTATTAGATTGTCTAGAGGAGCTTTATTAGATATACCCATTTGCACGAAGTGAGAAATAATCCATCTTTCCTCCATATGTGTTTTGGTTTCATCATAACAGTATTTACTGAGCTCAGTCTGTTGAAAGTTGATTTTGTAGTATTTTGTGGCACACAAAATAGTACTCCAAATAAAACAGAAATTACAGAGGTTTATAGGTAAAAAGAGGTGTCATTGAGCAACTCACATTTTGGAAATATGTGAGTTAGTAGTTTGGGGCTGAAAGATTACAAAGGAAAATTTACAAACTTTGAACTGGTGTATTAAAGAGTGACCATAGAAAGAGCATTAATCTAGGTACTTCATAGTCTCTCTGCAACAGCCCTGAAAAATAATTATGTGATTGAGGGCCAGCAGTAAGGCTGTGTCATAGGCTAAATTGCCAGGCTACTAAAGGAATTGTTATATTCACTGAAGCCTTGGTTTATTCCTAGTTTTTTTCTTCCTGGATTCTCCATATAGAAACATGCAGTAATTTGAAGAACAAGTTTGTCAAAGCTAATTATGTTCTTAAATATTTCCCAATAGCTAATTCACGTCTTTTCAGCTTATAATGATGTGCTTTGAACTGTGCTTTGAATCAGGAACTGGAGCTTAAGAGTCAAGTGTATTCTGTAAATCACACATCAGTATGTTCCTGTTCCATGTTTTTGGATAGAATTCTTTGGGGCTTAGAATTACTGCAGATCCATATCTTTTAACATGTGACCTCTTCTCTAAATTTGTTATATTAGATTTATTCCTCAGCATCTGAGAGTAGAACAGGCCAAACTTCTTCCTCAGGCTTCAGCGATCTTTTTTCAGATGTCAGCTAATACCCTATGAGACCAAAGACTTACATAGCCAGTACCTTCTGTCCAGCAGCAGTCAGTCATAGATGGTTAGGGGAAAAAAGACAGTGCAAGGACAGAGCAAGCATCCAGCAATACCTCGTCAGTATGCCCTGCAGGCTGCCTTCCAGCAGTCCATAGCTTAGCAATTTCTTCAGTGAAAGGTGTTGTCTTTGTGGTAAATAACTGGTGGTGGAATTTTTTTCCACAGATTTGTGTAGTTGCTTTTTGTATCTATATGGCCTTTGCCTTGTGACAATGAATTTCAGAGTTTAACTGCTATTTGTGGGAAAAAATATGTATCTCATTATTTTTGTTTTGAATGCACTGTTTCATTCCTGGTGCTTTCTCATTCTTGTGTTTGTTATAAGAAACAGTGGATAATTTTTTTTTTTAATTATTATTCCTACCTGTACCACTTACTATTTGATGGCTGTATATCATATTCCTCCACAACTGTTTCTTCTACAGGTCATGGAGTTTCATGGTATTTAGTCCCAGGATTGCTGTTTTGTTGATTTTTTTTGGTCATTTTTACACAAGGATGTTGAATCTAGCTACTGCATGATCATAAATGTAAGAGTGGGTTTTGGATAGTAATATCTTGAACTAATTATTGCATACTGCTGGGGACCAAAAGAATAGACACTTCTCTTTTTTTGTGGCTCTCTGAAGCAGTTATGTATTCTTTGGAAAAATTTAGCTACAGTAATATCTTGCAACATGATATATCTTCTTTGCATGAACTAAATGGCCATCTTCCATCACTATTGTGTTTTCTGTCCTTGTAGCTTGTCTCACCTACTATAGGTTACTGCAGTCACCATTCCAGTCAGGGGGATGTGCTGTCATTCTGCTATGGGAATTTTAGTCTGTAGCGATTCTGTTACTTGTTGATACAGTTAATTTTAGTTATCTGATTTGACAGCATCTGTGAAAGGGGAAGCAGGAGTGACTACTTTCATGGGGCAAGGCTGCTACTGCTGGGGCAGGGTCATTGTGCTGAACACTTCTACCTACCTACTTTCAGCTGCCATGGCTGCTGAGGATGGACCATGCTGCAGCTAATGGTGGATATAGAAATCTGGGCGTTGGACTGAGCAATCCAAACTGGGCATCACATTAAAGAATAGTTTCTAGGAAAGCATGTGTTCCCCTTTTCTGTGTATCGTTGGTAGGGAGATGCACATACTGCCATACCACTGATGCTTCAGTGCTTTTTTGTGAAACAAGTCTCTTTTAGTACTGGTGCAGGGGTTGGGTTTTATGTATCTCACAGTTCTATGAGATATTCTCTCTGACTGAGTGTTCTAGAAATCTCTTCCTGTATTCTGCAAGTAGGTTATTGGATTATATAAAGGCCTTGCACTTTTCCTGATAAAAACAGAACATCCTTTTCCATGAAGGGTGTGGAGACTGGTTTTCTTTGGGAAGGAAGCACATCAGGAAGAAGCAAGGGGAATGAAATACAATAACGCAGGTGAAAGTCAGAAGCAGTGCTGAGACCTTGTGGTGATGAAAAATATTAGTGGCTGGTGATCTTAAATACAATAAAAAGAAAAAAAATTTCATAAACAATACCAATAGCAGCATATGTTCTATGTATTTATTATCTGGAAAAGACATTAGAATTGCACCTAGTGATGTAGACAGTGTGGAAGAATGCAACTTATGTTGTCTTCCATATTTGGGAAGAAGTAAGATAATGTTTCTGTCATTTTTAGTGATAAGAAAACTCCAGCTGATACTGATAATCTGATTCTCTGTTTCTTAGATGTGTTAATAGCCATGTATCTGTCTGTAAGGGTATAATAAAATTTGTTTACATTTTACATTCCCTTTACCTCCTGGTTTTATCTATAGGAATTTATTTTTTCTAGTTTCCAGTAACTATTCACATTTTTGTGATTAAATATATTCCTCCCTTGTGTCTTGATTCTTTTCAGTTTTGGAAAATTGTTCCACTTAAAATTCAACTATGTTTATTACTAATCATAACTGTAATCTATTTGTCCATAACAAATGAAATATGTTGATTGCTTTCCTAAAAGATGTTATCAATGTTTAATGCAGTGATCAACTTTGTCCTGTAGAATGTAACTAAATATAGACTACCTCGGTGGACTGCAATTAAGTTTTTAAAGTGTTAGGTATATTTTGCAACTGGTTTGTGATATTTTATTTTAAAAGATGAAGGAGAAGAGCTATCATTTTTCCTTTGCTTGATAAATCATTGATTACTAAATTAGACAGTAGCATTATTACCATACTGTTCTTGTAGCTATAAATGTATTGCACATGTAATTTGTTGCTTGTGAGTATTTTTTTGCAAGGACAAAGACTATAATCAATGTATAGAAGCTCAGGAGTTAAAGACTTTGTTTTATTGCCTCAAAATATAAGATTAAAGTATTTGGTAGATTTAGCAGATTAGCAAGTAATAAAATTTTCCCATCCAGAAGCCTTTCCTTGGAGTTCTTTGATACTTCTTTTTATACTATGCGGTCAAAATTTGAAGCCAGATTTGAGTGCCACTGACTGCCTTTTAACAGTGGTTGTTTATTTTTAGAAGGTATGTTCACCTAGCACTTATAGAATAAAGTAAAATTATATTTTTATTACATTTTATTAATTATATTTCCAATAATTTTAAAATTAATATAAAAAGCTATTTGAATGAGGCCTTTTCTGATCACATATATATGTAAAGCTTTCTTTGTGTCTGCTGGAACAGTTTTGCACAAAGAAACTAGTATTCTAGGTCCCCACAAGTTTCAAGAAAAGAAGTGGTGACATATATTTTTAAATACAATGAAACAACTCTGGAGGATTTTTTGTTGGTTGTGGGCATGTAATTATTTTATTTCTCTTTTGAAACACTGTTCATTGTTTTAAGAATTATGTATGAAAGGATATTTTTGTATGAAAGGGTATTAGTTTACAGAGAAGTAGCGTCTTCTAATCTGCTCATATGGAGGACTGGTAAAGAAAAAAAAATGCTTAACCAACTCTTCCTGCAATCGATTTGCTAACTACTTAATACGCTTTAAGGACCTGGTTGCTTGCAATGTTTTATTCATGTTTTAATAGAGTTCTTTATTATTAAGTTCAAATATTTTTAATTAAGAAAGAAGCACAGCCCTCTGGGTAATATTGCAAGCATGTAGATAGCTGGTAATTAAAGTTTTCTGCACGTATAACTACATTCAAACAATTCTGAATAAATCATTGGAACCTAGAAGAATGCAAATGTCATTATATATGAAAAAGATCCTTTAAGCAACAGGTTTTGTCAATCTAGCACAAGTTTTAAGCATTTAATAAAAATACTTTCTCATAAGGGGAGGATATGCAAAAAAGACAAGATAAGCTTTTAATTACTAAATGAAATAATAATTTTAGACAAATTTATGAGTATTTCAAAATTACTTCTTGCATCAAAAGTTTCTCCTAAATTACAAAGTGAGCATAATTTCAAATTCAGTTTTCAAATTCCCTCTTTGAAAATTGGCTAAGACAATGTAAAATTTATAAAGAGGCTTTTTTTGTAGTAGTCATCTGAAGCTACAGAATAGATAGTCCAAACTACTTCTCCTTTATTACCTCTTTATTAACACTGAAAATTGTCATGACATCTGTTCTCCTTTCTGAGTATAGTATTTCTAGAGTGAGACCATTACAAGAAAAGAAAACAGAGTGACATTTGAAATAAGCTGGGGGGGGGAACAAATGTTTTGAATTGTTTTGTAAAAATTCAAAAAATCTATGCATCTTTCTTCATAGACATAAAGGAAAAGACAAGCAGGTTTGGGCAATGTTTTGCCTTTATTAAAAAGAGAATGAGAAAAATGTTCTTTCAATGCTTAGTGCTTTTATTTTGCATAGCACTAGTTCATGCTGTCATTTTAATGACTGCTTCTTATATGAGCTAAGAAAGATAAGCCAAAGCTTCTCTTATAATAATCAAATAAATGCAGAAAGCTTCAATATAGGAAAATGAACAGGAAATCAACACCTTCAGTAAGATCAATAAAAGTTATAGCAGCTGTAGACCTGGTAGAATACTAATACATCAGAGCAGAGCAGACTTTCCACATGTAACATAGCAAGCTTCATATGAAGTGGACAAATAACTAATAGTAACTGAGCTATTAACATACATTCGGTAAGGATCTAGAGGAAACATCCCATATTATTTTAGGATTAAAAATGGTAGTAATAATCATACTATTCAGGATGAAGCTTGGGCCTCAAAAGCCAGAGCTGAAAAAGGGGTTAGCTTGTGCTAACAGCTTCTGTCATCTTCTTATACCTTGTACAAAATGGCAGACTACATTTATCAATGCCAAAAAGTGCTTGAGGTGATTCCATAGGAAAAATCTTGCAAAGACATTGGACTTAAGAATTTGAGATACATAGTAAAAAAAAAAAAAAAAGTTCACAATAGGCGTTAGAGTTGTCTTTTTCACATAGATTTGCATACTTGCATATGCAACTGTTACCATGTGAGCACCCTTCAGTCATAAATCTGTTTCATGTGATATATTTACCTGCTGATTGTCAGCTTGCAGGCACACTTCCCATCAAAGGTGGTTTCCTTTGTTATTTCAGTGCTAATTTTCTTTTTGACCAGTTATTTGCAATAGATGGCTTTAAGTGAAATCTAATGTTGTGGTACTCAGAATGAAATGTCAAAAATATGTGATAGAGTTGCTGCTCCCAAAAACTTAATGTTAGGCAGCAATCTTTACTGAATGATACTTAATTTCTTAACTAGAACTAAAATGGGAAGTATTATTTTACATAATATTGAGATAATAACTGTTGTCTCTTTTATGGCACCCATGAGGATATAAAAATGTGCTACATATCTTTATTCTAAAATTATTTTAGCAAATAAAATATTCTAGAGCTTGAGGTGAAATTGAGGTTCTGTTCATTGCATGATGCCATTACATGTATTATTAAAAAGGAAGGGTTTCTTCATCTGTCCTTGATCCAAAATTCCATTCCAGTGTGCATTGTATTGCACATCCTATACTTGGAATTCAGCACTGTGAATGAATCTATGAGCATATCCCCAGTTAAACTTCTGGAGGGGAAATAAGTAATGTAGTATCCTTCATTATCTGGGTTTGCTCTTATCCCAGGGACAAGAAAAGCTGGCAGGAAGGGGATCAGACAGACAATAATGCTTTCCTGACTCCCAGAAAATAGTTTTGTTAAGGTGTATGGAACTCCCTAAAACAGGAAAAAGTACTGTGTCACTGAAAATAACTTCCTTTTTCAGCAGTGTTGTCATATAATCTTTGTCATGAAAGTGAGTACTTTGCATGTGCAATACTAAGCATTATGTATGAAAATCTAGGATATATACATATCTTTTTGCATGATTTCCTAATAATAAGGAAATCAATGTCCAATGTATAACATCTTTTGTGGGCTGTATACGTCATATGTCTGTGGAGCCAAATAACTGAACCTATATGATATTTTATTAATCACTTGCATATATTCATGAGTGTTTTTGAAAGCAGATGTCCTGTTTGTGTGGTATCATAACCTGAAGGTATTGAACGTTGCTGTACTATTTCTCTTATTAAAATAAAGCTGCAGTTCAAGTTTTCCTATGTCTCAGGTGTGACCAGTTTATAATTCACATAGAAGACTTAGATATGTGTCTTGTATACATAGGAAGAAAGCAGAGGAGGTTGTAGTAATAATCCCAGCGTGTAATATTTCAGTGTGTCTTCTGGGGGTAAGCTGACTTTTATACCCCCAGAAGACCCACTGAAACGTTACACACTGGATTTCATAGCTGGAAAAGCTATCAATGTTCATATCACTAGTACTGCCAACTTGCATGTGTTCTTCAGGTCTTCAGTTACCCTGTATATCCACAGAGCACCCTATGCCTACCCCGCCTCCTCACAGGCTGTGAGATTGCCCCTTCTGCCAGAAACATCTTAAACTCCTGGCGTAAAAGCCCCATTCTCTTCACTGGGATCAAAGCGCTCTCCCTCTTTGGGATACTGTTACGTAGTGTCTTGCAACCCACTGACCATATTCCAGTGATTTAAATCCTCTGAAGTCCTGGTCACTACTTGGATTCATTTTTCAAGCAGAAATGCTTTGTAATTCCATTCAGAACCAAAATTAGAGGCCTCAAGTATTAGAGCTGTTCCTTTGTGAAACAGCAGTCTGTGTGGACCCTTTAAAAAAGGGGGAAGTTTTTCTTAAAGAAGGGGTCCTTTAAACGAAGGGGATGCCGCAGCAGGTTGGGTGAACTTAAACAATCTTATCGTGAGGTTTTGTGTGAGGCATAAGTACGAACTGCAAAATAGTTGGGACATGTTTTTAGCTTTTGGCCTGTGGATCAAGTTTGATACAACAATTAGAGTTGCATTAACAATTCAACCAGTGAGTATAAAGAAAAATGAAAATATAGTGATGTTTATTTTAAAACATATACACTAGCAAGTTACCAAAATAACTTTTACAATTTAGTGCTGACATGTATCTTTCCAGAGAAATTTTATGCTGTGCTTGACAAATAACTAAATGTTATGTTGATGGTGTTTATGATACTATGATAACTGTGTGAGTGGGTTTATTTCAAGATTTGTATTTAATGCTTAATTTTAGCTGCTGGATTTTTGAACTTCTGAAAGCCTGCTTTTATCTTCTGTTTTTAATTGCAGTGGAACAGCAACTTCATCAAACATCCTAGATCCAAACTGCAGTCCATAACAGTGTTTGTGGTGTTCTTCCTTCCTGTAATTATGTGTAAATATGCTTGATCTTCATAGAATCATAGAATCATTTAGGTTGGAAAAGACTTTCAGGATCATCAAGTCCAACCATCAACCATGTCCACTAAACCATGTCCTGAAGTGCCTTGTCTACGCGCTTTTTGAATACCTCCAGGGATGGTGACTCAACCACTTCCCTGGGCAGCCTATTCCAGTGTCCGACAACCCTCTGTTCATAGCTGAACAGAAATCTGTTAGCTAATCTTTTCTAGTAAACATTGTTTCTCTTTCAGTATTGTAGTTTCTTGGAGATTCCACAAGAGCTTCTCCAAGGTATCTGTTTCATTCATATATTCTGTTCCATGTTCCTGTCTGTATTGTTGATTTTCCCATTTTATTTCATAGGAGTATGACTGGAAAAACTATCAGTCAGATAGACTGAGTTCATCTGAACTACAGATGCTGGCTAGCATGAAGAGGCAACAAAATGAAGAATTACAGGATACTGGGATCTCACATGGGCTGAGCGCATCACAGATAGACAACTGCAATGTTAGCATAAGTACAAGCAGTGATGATACAGTGACCTGGAACTCTGGTTTCCCACCAGTAAGTCTAAAACCACAGTATTTTCTCTATATAGTTTCTATCAATTCTGAGACTCAGGGGTCTTGAATATTAACATTTCTTTGAGTAGATTTGAAATTTACGGTATCATTGCCAAATGTTTTTAGAACTTATCAAGTAAAACATGCAACCAAAACACATGCACTTCGAGCAGGTTCTGTAGTACCACCAAGGACAAAGAGCAAATCTACTATATATTCTTTCCTAGAATCCTGAAGAATCATGTAGGCTGTACAGCTTGTCACAGTAGTGGCTGACAATGTGCAGGTGTGTGATATAGAACTTAAAAATAGTTCCAAAATGAATGAAACACAGATATACATCAGCAACTGCATTACAATGTGAGTAATGGAAAATAATTGCTTCTTACACTGATAGTCTCATTACTGAAAAGCTAACTGTTTAAAGGACTGAAGCAGGAGAACAGTGGCAAAAAGCTGCAGTAGTTCTGAGCACTTATATGTGATCCTTCTGTATTTTACACCTGTATCGTTATTTGTCCTGGTACAAAGTGGTACAAAATCACACACAGCTGCACTGTGTGACAGAGTACTGTTATAAGAAGCAGAGGAATATTTGTTACAGTCCACTGAAGAGTATTGAATGTATGAAATCACAGAATAACATTTCAGCAACTATATAAAGGTACTTGCAGGAGCTGCTGTAAAACTAGATAACCTCATATTCTATTTATATCTCAGCAACATAGTTCTTATTTTATTATAGGTGAAACAATAATAAACAATGAATGTGGCTTAAGTAAAGCTCACAACACAACTCTCAGAGGCAGATCCAACGTTAGAAGAGTAAACACTGCTGTGTTGCCCCAGTATAAACTATTGTAGAGTAAATGCTCTAAAATTTTAGGTGAAAATTACCTTCAGGCATCTATAGGGCCCAAATAGAGACCTGTAATACCAATCTTCCATAGTGAATGATCAACATAGCATTGGAACTTTGTGGTACCCTGGTAAATGAAGGTTTCAAATGAGAAGAGATGTACCAATAAGTGGGTAATTGTACGAATAAGAACTTGGTTTACAGAGTAATATTTTTCAGGATATCAAAGAAACATTAGTTAGTTTTAACTATTTGAGATACATCATTACACATTTAGTCGATTTCATCGTATCTTCAATGCATTTTCTCAGTACTCACTAAATAGACTCAAACATGGTGTAAATCTGCAAGACTGGATAAATGGAGCTCAACCAAAGAGAATAGCAGTCTCATTAATTTAGAAAGCAAACCTAATCTTTCTCAGAAAAGGACTAACAGCCTAGTCCCTTCCTACAACAAGACTGCTGATACTCAGCTTCCACAGTCTTTCGTACCCATATACCTCTGCCTTTATGCAAAGGGACTCTCTGAACCAGCAGAATATCAGTTAGTCGATAGTATCTATTGATTCACTTCATATTTTCCTTTCTGAGATAGCTGCCATGGCACCAGCTATTCATAGATGAGGTATAAGGTTTTGGAGTATGGACTTCTGTGTTTAACACTGCTTGAGGTAACTGTGTTCCAATATTTGGAAAAATGAAGAGTATTCATGCGAGAGTGATAATTCATTTTCTAGACCTTTAGTATCTAAGAAGATTATAAACAACATTTATTAGGGAGGGTGATTATTTAACCACCCCAAGTTGTTTTAACACAGAATCTTTTAAAAGAGTAATTGGGGGCATTTTTGTTATACTGGTGTTAAATTTTAGTAGATTTTGATATGCATTTCAGAAGACTTTGAGAGTAGTGATGCCAGTATTCAAATGGGTAGCTGAAATGAAAAAGTTAATGTAGGCCAGTTAGTCTGATCTCATTTTCAAAACAATGAAAAATCTGATGTGGGATTCAGTTAAGAGATCTAAAGGGTCTTAATATTGTTAGTGATAGTCAAGATCATTTTACAAAAAATATATCCTGTTCAAAAAATCTAATTTTATTGATAAAGTTATAATTGGTAACGAAACTGCTTAGATGCAACATGCTAAGACCATTGTAAATACTTGTTTAAAAATGAGCAGCATACAATATTGATAAAGCACACTTTGAATGATCAACTGACAAATATCAAAAGCAGTCAACAGGGAATTATCTGTGAGTAGAGTATGTTCAGAGGTGGTTCATTCAGTTCTATATATGATGATGTTCAGTGTTTTTTATTGGTGATCTATGGTTTAATAGCCTGTGATATACATATGATCATGAGTTGATCTCATTCTTCCCCCTGGCTTTCGAATCTGTAAGTCTGTCAGATAATTTCATATAGATGTTTTCAGTGAATCCCCGCACATAGCATTCACACATGCAGTAAATGTGTTACTGCATGCATAAGTAGTCAACATAGCTGAGAGATCAAAATAAAGCCTAGCTGGAGTGATTAGAACACATTCAGAGTTCTGGGTTTCAGTCTTCTGCCATGCATGGTCTTGCTGTAAGACCTAAAATCATAGAATTATCAAATAATTTGGGTTGGAAGGGACCTTTAAAGGTCATCTAGTCCACCCCTCCTGCAGTGAGCAGGGACATCTTCAAGTAGATCAGGTTGCTCAGAGCCCCGTCTAACCTGACCTTGAATGCTTCCAGGGGTGGGGCATCTACCACCTCCCTGGGCAACCTGTTCCAGTGTTTCACCACCCTCATTGTAAAGAAATTTCTTCCTTGTATCTAGTATAAATCCACCCTCTTTTAGTTTAAAACCATTACGTCTTGTCCTGTTGCAACAGACCCTGCTAAAAAGTTTGTCCCCATCTTTCTTACAGGCTCCCTTAAAGTACTGAAAGGCTGCAATAAGATCTCCCTACAGCCTTCTCTTATCCAGGCTGAACAACCCCAACTCTCAGCCTTTCTTCGTATGAGAGGTGCTCCATACCTCTGATCATTTTTGTGGCTCTCCTCTGGACCCACTCCAACAGGTCCATGTCTTCCCTGTGCTGAGGACTCCAGAGCTGGATGCAGTACTCCAGGTGGGGCCAGAGTGGAGCAGAGGGGCAGAATCACCTCCCTCGACCTGCTGGCTATGCTTCTTTTGATGCAGCCCAGGATATGGTTGGCTTGCTGGGCTGTGAGTACACATGACCAGCTCATGTCCAGCTTTTCATCCACCAGTACCCCCAAGTCCTTCTCCGCAGGGCTGCTCTCAATGCCTTCATCCCCCAGCCTGAGTAATGTCATCGTTTCTTCAGCTTCCAGTTTTTATCAAGAAGTGTTCCTTATATGTATACTTATTCTTTATATATATTATGTAAAAAATGTGTAGAATAAGAGCAGGTTTGTTTTTATGTCACTGATCTTTTGAGTTGAGTCAAGACAATTTGCAAATGATCAATCCTTCCAAAATCAGATGTACAAACTGCAGAAAAGTTTATATGTATCTGTAGCCATCTTTCGGTTGCACAGGCAAATTATGTTAGCAGTGCATTATATAGAAAAGAAATAGAAATAATCCTCATATCGTAGTTTGAGAAATTAAGAACAACTTGAAATTCTTGTCATGATTAAACTTTCATGCTTACATGTGTTTCCACATTGTATCTTTCTGATTATTTAAATCACTAGTATCTATTGCTTTCTCTTACGTTCTTCAAAGATAAGTAAGGAGTATTTTTATTCCAAATTTTCATTCATTTTATACATTTTTGTCCCTTAGTGGAATCTATGACAACAGCACCACCAGAAGGCAGCTTTTTTGTGTATCTTTCATTTTGAAATACCTATGATGTTTTGCAAGGCAGGGCAGGATATAATTATGTTAGATAGTGAACTTATGTATCAAAGTAATATTTTATATATAAAACACATTTTCAGTGAGTTTATTTTTTTTATTACTTGCCATTGTTAGTCTGACTTCCAGATTCATTGAAAATTTTCATGTTACTGACTAATGAATCTAAGAAACCCTTCTGAATGTAAAGGCACATAGATCAATCATATTGCTAAGTTGCAGTTCGAACAGATGTCCTTAAACAACTATAGAACAGATATACTAAAACTGTATTTTTATATCCTATGATAGTTTACCAAGAACTGAATATATGCTGTCAGTAGAAATTGTTGAAATGTAAGTTGCTTAGCAGCTGCTGTAAACCATGACAGCCAAAAAGGAATAAAATAGCTTTGAATATTATACATTACCCAGCATAGCTATCAGTTATAAATATGAAAAACTTCTATTTTAAAATGGATTTACTTCAAAGGAGAATTGTAAACCTTTGTAAAATGTGTGTGGGGCACAAATGAATAATATGTGCATGCAGAACGAAATATTTTGAAAGACTTTATTTGACCATGTCTTACCTGAATGATTTTCTAAATCTTAAGGTCTATGAAATTCCATATTAGCTTTGCAACAATATGAAAGACACAGTTGTATATATTGCAGAGTATAATGTGAAGTTTATGCCCACACATATGCACATTATCCAAGAAAATTTGCAAAGCTTACAAAATATTTCTGCTTAAATGCCTTGTTTTATTCTAGGGATCCAGTAAGACCTTCCTGCCCTGTCAGGGAATTGGCCCATTCAGTTTCTCGGATAGCTCTTACCACACTTCAGATACCACTTCTTATATAATACAGACATTCTGGAGACAGGTCATATATAAGAGCTTTCAGGATATCTTATTGCATATGGTCCCTGATTCTCAGTCAGAAATACAAAGGAGAAGGAAGATTCTCCTACATCGCTCACTGATATATCCTAGAAGCTTGTAGCAGTGTAATGCTCTATTAGCAGACTCCAAAATATGCTCACCACTAAGACCTATCTTTTGAGTAAGGAGTACTCACAGAGAAGAAAGATTACTTATTCCCCAAGCAACTTCCTAAATATGAATTCAGTCACATAAGCCTTGATCTGCAAAATATTTGAAAGAGTACTTCCAGATACATACCTAATTTGTGGAAGGTTTTCTGGCCTCCTTTGTGATGTTTTAGAAAAGAAAGCCACTTAACACAAAAATGGTCTGGCAGAACTGAAGCCTGACAGACAAGAGGAGTGATATTTAAACCCAGAATTATTCTAACTGAGAGCTCGGTTTGACAACCCCTGGAGGGATCTGTTCAAATCAAGTCAAACTGCAAAACTGAGGCAGACTATTCTTTACTATGAAATGAGACTTAAAATTATTTAGACAGATATTCTGGTTCATAGACTGACTAATTCACTTTCTGTCTCATCCTCAGTCATCCACTAGCCATCATTTGGGAATTGTACTATCCACTACCAGGCAGTGACTCATATTTGGCAGTAGTTAGGATGTCATTCATCCCGAACATATATTTTACAACATCCCTCCCTCCTTCCTGAAACCATGAGAACATATTCATTTTTATATTGATTTCTGTAAAAAAAGCAATCGCTTTCATAATGCTTAGTATTTATTTTTAGCATTTCTTGTACTAAATTGTAGAAGTATTGTTAATGAATGCTTCTATTTTCACTTCTTTTGCATTTGCTTCTGTGATTTGTTTAGAACTGCTTTGGAGGTGTGTGGTAATGGCAGGGGGGGTCTCTTCTGGAAGCACTACATACATACTGAGAGAAAATGTATTTCTGAATTTTAGAATTCTTGAATTTTTATACCGGTTTATGAATATTGATCTTTCTTGCAAATAACTGATTTTAATGCCATAAACCAAATATAGTTTGAAACCTTTGGGGCACATTCTTACAATGGGTAGGTAAGATTCAAAGGCTGTGGAAAATGATCATCTTTTGTATTAATATCTATACAGTCCACCATTAGCTATTCATGAACAGCTTAATCCACGTTTCAAAATGGCAGTGCCATAGAGAATCACATGTGCTTCAGCTAAATTTGTTTAGGACTGCTAACATTACTGTTAATGGTTCTTTTGAGGAGGGGATCCATGCCTGCCAGCCCTATTAGCTCTGGCTCAGTGTTGTCTAATCTTAAGAGTGATTGCTTCTGCATAGATCCTACTAAGAGTTCCTGCACCATGCTTCCTATACACATACAGTCCAGACTCTTCTATCAGATATGACTTTGCCACCCGTCCCTCTCTGAAGTTTCCTGACTCTGTCCTAACACTCTCACAGGCAGTAGAGAGATGACCATGTGGTCAACTCCTTAATTCACATGCATTTCCACCCAGACCAGAATAATCTGTTAAATTGTACTTTTGCACAGTTAGGATCTGAATATGCATTTTAAATTTCACAGATAAGAAAAAAGACTGTAAAGTTCTAATATCAGAACCTGCAAATGGGTATGCTCATAAAAGATCTCTTACATATTTCTGAACATTCTGAAAGAATATTTGCAAATTTATTTTCTCACTATTATTTTTTGTTTTCCATAGCCTGTCAGTCAGGAGCATCACTATCAGAAAGAAATGAGCCCACTTTCTCATTCCAACCCACGGTAAGATTCCATTTATAGCCCAGGCAGTAAGGATTCAGTTAGAGTGTTCTGAATATTAAATGTGACATTCTTTGATTTAATCTTAAATCTATTTTCAATTGCAACCTCCTCTGAGGGCTTTACTATTACTTGTTTTAGTCATTGTCTGCATTATGTCTGCATTGCCCTGGAACACAGAATGTTTTGGATGTACCACTGTGTATTTAAAGTAACTGACATAGGCCTTGCTCCTACATCTGCTTTGATGCGTGATTCAGCAAATCTTCCTCATATGACATACATACCCTCTCACCTATTTCTTTCTCCCTCTCTCCCTCTCTGCCTTGAAAGCTTAGAACTAGAATTTTGTATGTGACTGTAGGTGTCAGGGAATCCGTTTGTTAAAAAAGATTTTAACGTTACTTATTTAGACAGTTTTTTTCAATAGATAGCCTAGTCAGGAGAGGGTGTTACAACACTGTGGGATAGTTCAAAGGGATCCTGTCTACAACATATTTTGGTTGTCAAGTTTTTAGCTTGTTCTGTTTTGTTTGGAATCAGCAACAAAATCCCCGTGGCTTTAATATAAGGTGTGTCATAGTTTAACCCCAGCCAGCAACTAAACACCACGCAGCCGCTCACTCACTCCCCCCCACGCAGTTGTTGGGGGAGAAAATCAGGAAAAGAAGTAAAACGCGTGGGTTGAGATACGAACAGTTTTAATAGAACAGAAAGGAAGAAAGTAATAATGATAATAACACTAATAAAATTACAACAGTAATAGTAAAAGGATTGAAATGTACAAATGATGCACAGTGCAATTGCTCACCACCTGCCGATCGACACCCAGTTAGTCCCTGAGGAGCGATCCCCACCCCCACGCCACCCAGTTTATATACTAGATGTGACGTCCTATGGTATGGAATACCTCGTTGGCCAGTTTGGGTCAGCTGCCCTGGCTGTGTTCCCTCCCAACTTC
>JANZLQ010000037.1:14131134-14310764 GCA_026212715.1 Elanus axillaris | reverse complement strand
CCTCGTTGGCCAGTTTGGGTCAGCTGCCCTGGCTGTGTTCCCTCCCAACTTCTTGTGCCCCTCCAGCCTTCTCGCTGTCTGGGCATGAGAGGCTGAAAAATCCTTGACTTAGTATAAACATTAGTTAGCAGCAACTGAAAACATCAGATTGTTATCAGCATTCCTCTCATACTGAACTCAAAACATAGCACCTTACCAGCTACTAGGAAGACACTTAACTCTATCCCAGCTGAAACCGGGACAGGTGAGATGAAGACAAGGGGAGAGGGTGGCTAGGGAGAATTAATCAGATTGAGACAATCAAAATTAATTGTCCAATTTCAGAATTGCCTTGTACCTGTGAAACCCTAACATCACTTTGCCATTTTTTTAACAACCTGAACGAGAGGTCTACTTACTTTAAAAAGCAGTCCTGTTTCACTTTCACTTGGTGTCAATGTGGATTTTTCTTGTCCAAGTTTTAACTGGACAATGCATGTGTATTGGGAAGGATAGGAGGAGAAGACATTTCAGATACAACTTCCTTATCTTTTATCAACAGTCTGAAATGTTTTATGATAACACACTGCCAGTCAGTTGTGCAGGATAATATGCATTTCTCCTGATAATAACACAGATGTTTTCAGTCACTTGTCTCACTTGCCATCCACATTTTTATGGATTCAAAATCTTCTTGTTAGATTTTATGAAGTGAACGCTATGAAACTTGCTGTGCAAGTTCACCCAGATGCATCAGTTGTTGCAACATGCAACCATATGTCTCCTAGTGCACACAATATATTACTGGAGTTAAAGTATAACCCTGGACTCCCGTTCCCTTATGTTGGTCTAGAAAACCTCTCTGCCTTGGGTGCTGGTTATCAAAGGAACTATCTCTATCCTTGTGAATTGTTACAGTGGATGAAGTGGATAGAGACACTTGACTATAGTCCACAGAGTAAGATATCAGGTACCTTGTGACTGACACTTTGGACTCTTTATTCCAGAATCAATTTCATAATTCTGATGGTATTAGAGTTGCCTATATTTTAGCGGAAGCTACATTGTTTGTCTTCTTTTTGCCCATACATTGGTTGAGTCAGGTTTTATTAAGTTATTTTTATGCATGTGCTAAAGCAATTTGGTACTCAGTACATTTTACATACTGAAAAACAGAATAAACACCATTATCTGTAAAAATAAAGCTTTTCATCATATCAAGTTAGTATGATCAACAATGAAAAGTTGTATTTCCATATAATAAAATTTTAAACAAAATAGTATAAATTACGACTTAGTTCTTATGCTATTTTAATCCAGTTCACACAGTAGACTTAAATTTCTCTAGAAATCATTTTCGAGAAATGCAGGCAAAGTATTCGTAAGATACCTGACTTGCAAGTGCCTCATAAATTCAGTAGCCCTTGTGAACTGCCAGAAAAGCATTATTAGGCTGTAAATAAAGAAAATGACAAAATTATGAGGTCAGTTTGCATCATGATATAAAAACTGGAGATGATGTGACTTGAATACCATTATTCACATCATTACCTTTCATTTATAATGGAAATTCTCTAACGTTTTTCACAGAGGGTGTGTACCTAAATGAGAGGGAGATATAATTAATGGTAATTCTATAACTTAGTTCCTAAACGGTTTTTAAAGCCACTTTTAACAAGTAATGTATGAGCAACTGGAAGATATCTTAAGTCTTTATAAGCCTACTGTAGCTATGTAGGGGAACACACAGAATATTTGAAAAATTGATATATCCTATGTAGATGAGCAGGTATAAATGCCATGGCATGGAGACAATTACATGATGCACTTACTGAAACAACAAGTAGTTTGTTGTAAAGAGTGATAAAGAATTTGACAGGTCTCAAGTAACTTGAGAAAAGTGATAGTAGTGATATTTTCTGGGAAATGAAAAGAGAGCAATGTGGAAGGTATTGTCCAGTAAATGTAGCTTCTGTCCATAATAAGATAAAAGAACAAGCCAGGAAAGAAAGCACCTGTGAAGATAATGGAAATGCAGTCAATAAAAAGACCCAGCGAGACTCATTTTCCATTGGTTCCACTGGGTAAAGGTCGTAAGTCTGCCAAGAATATTGCTACTGCAATACAAATCACCTCCACATCATGCTGCTTTGCAAGGTGTAGAACCAGTTAATGAAAGGAGACAGGCTGACTGCAGAGGTTACAGAGCCAGATGAGCAAGATGATGTTCAGTGTTTCAAGCCTTAGCTATGCACTTCCCCCTGACTGATGTACTGTATGGTCCTAGCTGAACTTCAGAATTGCTCTCTTCTCTCCAAATAGGAAGCTGTAGCTATCTTCTTCCACTGCAGGGACTGGAAATTGCTATGCACTCTGCATCTACTTAGTAAGCATTTGTCCTCCAAAATATTTGTGTGTTGTAGAAGGTTTGGAAGTTTCATTAAAGGAAATGCTGAAAGAAAGTATATATTCTAGAGGAATTTAAGCCACACTGAACTGCAAAATGTAGAGCTGCTCTCTGAAAAAGATCACTTGAGCCTAATTTTATGAATAGATTTTCTGAACTTCTACAGATGCTCTTGAGAAAATTTATTTCTGAGAAAAGCTGATTTTTCTGCCTTTGAGAGGGTTTTTTTTGTATAAGTTGAAACCTATTGTTATAAGCATTGCCTCACTAGATCCTCTCTTGACATCCTACTCAACTCTTCCCAAGCTACCAAATAAAATTCGTTCCTCTGAAGCTCCAACAGCTGTTTCCCAGAAATCTCACCAAAGTAGGACACAAATACTTCAGCATTTCGTTGGGTATCCTTTCACAAGAAGTACATTTTACTTAAGTAATTTTCTATAAAATGTACACAACCAAATTTTCAGTTAGGTTTTACCCAGACATTTAACTCTACATGTTAAAAAAATGTATTCCTATAGTGAATTGTGGGCACAGAGATTGGATGATAATAAATGTCTGCCTGATTTGGACTATAGCCAAGAACATAAGATCTGCACATAAAATACAGGCATCATTTTATGAGAAAGTCTATTGATCAGTGGTCTCAAACTAAAAAATGAGTGATCAAGCTGTTTTTCATTCACAAATGAAAATAACTGTTAAACTGAAGTGTCATTTGTTGTCCTTATTAGTGGGTGGCAGGTTTCATATGTTAACAGCTCTAAATTCAACAACCTTCCCAAACAATTCTATATATGTGGGACTGACAGCTTTTCCAAGGCTGGTTGGAACCTGCAGGAGTTAATTAGTGTATCAGTCAATGAAAATTATCTTTTCAAGTATTGTCTGTGCATCTGCTGTGGGTTTGGTCAGGGTTACCTGCACAGAATTATCGGAAATATATAGAACTGTACTCCCTTGTTAGCTGCACCTCTGTAGGCACTGCTGGAAGCTCACGCTTGCCAGGCTGATATGTGAAAGCATGCGTATACATCAGTATATAGCGTAGCCTACCCATTCAGCCCTATGTGTTGGAGTTTGCCCCACCTGATGGAGGATCATGACCCAATGTGGGGACGGGAGGGGAGTCTTAAACCCCCTTGCTGACACTGAGAGTCTATCTGTCGCTGATGATGTAGACTGTCAGCCCCCAGATTCCACCAAGAATCTGAAGAAGCAATGAGATGTCATTTTGTCAGGCTCCCATCTACCCTTTCCAGCATCTTGTTCTTCTCCATGACCACCTGACTTGCATCCGTGGAGATTATCATCTCCATAGGTTTTGCTGTGAAAAGTGTTACAGTTGCTCTGAAGTGGGTAAGATTCAGGACCATCCTCAAGCCAGTCCAGTAGCTAACTTTTAAAATGAGCTAGATTCATCTGCTCTGTACATGCAAGTCAGTTGATTCTCTAGTGGGATTTTTTGTGTTTAAATTAGATTCTGTCGGTGGGTTTGTTGTGAATAAAAAAGAAAACTCTTAAAACCAAGGAGTATACAAGGTCCCTAAAATTTTAAGGAAAACCAATGATATTGCAAAGCGTTTACTAAAATTGCTAAATGGAAGTATGATGCAATTCAGGCCAGATTTTTGTCTAGATTTATGTTTTATCTATAAAAGGTGTCACCGCTGTACTGTGGTATAAGTCCTTTGTAGCTTTGCCACTTCTGCATGTAATATAAAGTTCCTTGTATCTGTAATTGGCTGATAAGGGCCCACAGTCTTTGACAAATGATTAATAGTCACTGACCTCACTTCACATGGGCTTGGTACAGACTGACTAAAGCAAGCTGTCTTGTCGTTGTAACCTACATGTGTTACATTAGCCTGATCAGGATGTCATCATTCTTTTTTCTCTACAATCAAAAAAAAAAACAAAACCCACCCCAAAAACCAAACCACTCCCTCCCAAAAGAACCCCAAAACTGACCCCCAAAAAGCTAATAACATTTTCTTCCCTTCTATGGTAAAGGTATCTCTCCAATTATGATAAATGTTATGATTTTAGATTTATCATCACAAAAGAAATGTTTCATTGCCATGGAGATTAATGTGTTTGAGGAGGACAATGACTATAAACTTCTCAGAAAAAGTTGTAGGTTTTACCTTAAGAAAAAAAAAAAAAAGAACCCATATCCTTAATTACTACTTTATCAATGTCATTTTCTTATTTTTGTAATGATATGGATGCACAGTAGTTCAGATAATGAATCATGAAATGGATAAACATTTTCCTTTAACTAAATACATTTTTAACTTCTTTTCAAACTTGATTATTGGTAGAATTGTGCTTTATTAGTTAAATATAATGAACACCTTTTTCTATGCATAACTCTGACCACTGTTGATTTTAGGAAGTAAATTATTACTTTCACTTTCATGAAAAGTTTCTGCTAAAGAAGTCTTTTTTTAGAACCTGTTGTTGCCATAAATATTGCCATTATCGTGGCACCTGAAATTTGCATAATATATTAGTGATTCCAGCACAAAAACACATCCACTGCAAACTCTCAAGTATCAAAAGTATGTTCAGCTTTGAGACTACCATTCAAGTACTCTCATCCATCCCACATGAAAACTAAACATTCCAATAGCTGATGCATGTGGTGGTGTATCATTGAGAGATTCAGTAAGATTAAACTCACCTACAAAATGGTGCAGTAAAAGGATTGTAGCTGTAACATTTATTTGCTGTACACCAGAACTTCTCCAACACGCATGCTGTGAAATTCAGACGCAAAAGGTCTTTGTCTCCCATATTTCCAAGCAAAGGTTTAAATAGCAGAATAACTTAAGCACACTTAAAGGTTGAGTTTTGCAAACAAAGAAGCATATTTATTTTTATGATTCATTACAAGATCAAAGTCATACAACTCCATTACTTACACAAAACAGAAAATATTCCATTATGAAGTATTATAAAATTACACAACAGTTGTCAAAATAAGTGAACAAGAACAATGTATCACAAAATGTACTTTCGTTTTTCATTGTACTTGTGCACTTACTTTACTCATCCACAAAATAGAGTAATTTGCAATAGGTCTCCCAGTCGTTAATCTGAATTAGCAAAATTCTGCTGCATTTGTCAGGCTATAATATGCATGAAAAAGAACATGACAAAAAAAGCAAATGGCACAGGAAACATCTAATTGAAAAGGTTAAACTTTTTAATCATGATGGTAAAAAGCTTAGCTGCAAAAGGGTTGTTGAGAACCAAGTGGCTAATGTGTAAAAGCTTGTTAAAATAATTCAAAAAATGGCTTTCCCTTGTATGGGAATCTGAGAACATGAAAACGTGGCATCATGTATACTAAGGGTTTGAATATAAAACATGGCAAATGCTTTCAAACATGCTGTTGCATCTATGTTAATACAAGGTAGTTTATCTCTTTTTTTTTTTTTTTCTTTGTAGCTTCAGCACTTACTGAGAATATTTTTTTTATTGGTTCCACTGTTTTTCTGAATATTCCTGGGCCATTCATACAGAGTTATCTGACCGTACTTATAGGTAGAGATGGAGGTTAAGCAGTAAAAGATTTTACATACCTCAAAGATCTCTGAGATTGAAAGGAAGAGATAGGTGTTATCTTCTAACAAGTCTGGGATTCCCTGTTGACAGAGTGTTGCAATGTCTCCTTCAATACCCAGTTGAACTGTTGCTATGGCCCTTTGCCAGTGCATCTTCTTCCAGGGGATCTCCAGTGTTTGTGGATGACAAGACACTTCGGTCCATCCATAAGCCAGCATCTAAGTTCTGAGTCCAACTTCTGACAGTTCCTAGAGCCTTGGGATTTTAGGCTAGTTCACGGGGCAGGCAAGCATCCAAATAAGTTTGTACCAGTTGTATTGTTCCCTTTTCTGGAGGGAAAAAACTCCCTACAGCTAACCAGCCCACCATCTATGAAAATACACATTTATTCCTCCATCCTCCTTCTGAACTGGAAGCTTATTTAAATACAAGCAAATCAGGCTCCTTGACTGACATCCCATATGCATACAACATTTTCTTACAGAGTAAAACTGGGTTTCCAAGGGCACAAATGCCCACCTCTCCCTTCCCTGCTATTCCAGTATCATTTGTGCAAGAGTGTTGGTTTTGATTCCTTTATGTTATTTTACATTTTTTATTGACAAAACTTGATGTTTTTGAAGAATTAAACTGAGGTTGCATAATTCTCACTTTGTGGTGATGATCAAGTTTCCAACTTAATGCTGTACCATTTATTGCATCAATATACTAAAAAGAGTTTTCTTGCGTACTTTTTTTTTTTACTTTTCTGAAAAAGAAAGGTAGTTTTCACAGACTAGGAACATTCAACAGCATCACTTTTAAAAAGTTTAATATTATCAAAGTTAGTGCTCTGTTGAGTTATGTCCCTCCATTGATTTTTAAAAGCCCACTGGCTCCATGTGATCCATTAAAAATTAATGGGATGCAGTCTACATCCAAGATGCACAGAACAGTGAGATGCTGTTGGTGGCTGGCTGTGGTGAAAAGGAATTACTTTAATTGCAACAAGACTCGTTATGTACTAGATTCAGGTGTTTCCTGAACTGGTGGAATACTAAAGTAGAATTTTTAAAATTAAAGGTTTATTTAATTGTTAAAAATATGTAAAAAAGGAAGTACACCCTACCTAATGGACACTTCATTAAATGTGGAAATCCATTTGTTTCACTGATCAATGAGTATCTGATGTAGTTATTTGAATTTACTTGCTTAAGATTAGAATAACATGAAGGAATTTTAACACACCTTTGCAAATTCATTTATACAGCTTTATACAATTTATACAGCTGATCTTCTGATAAATGAATCAAAACTAGCAAAGAAAGGGCTACTATTTTACTTAAATTAGGTGACAAAACACTGGTTTTCTCTACTAGTGTCATTTATATTGCTAGTAAATATCAAGAATATAATTTAGCCAGCAACCTAACATGGTGATGAACTAGTGGTTTAGTCTTTAAGTAAATTCCAATGTTACTGTCATTTAACAGAAGCTATGATAGAAGTTTCATGTATTTAACTATAAAACATTGACCAAATAGCATAATATATTAATCACTAAGCTGTTAAACCTCCAAATTCAGGTTATTTGTATTTTTAGACTTATGTAGGAGACTATATTTTTATAATAACCTGCACAAATTTATCATTTGAACTTTGATAATGAAAGAAAAACAGGATAGCATTAACAGGTCAAACTTTCAGCTAATACCATTCAGCATGATTATACTGTACACATTTGTAATAGCGCCTTACACTATCTAAATACCTAGTTTAATAAGTAGACTTCACATCTCCTTTGTTATCCTTGAATCCAATCTAGCACCCATAAGCCAGTTCATTTACAGATTTAAGACTTTAAGAGCAGATTCAAGTCTTCCATGCACAGTTGCACTTGTACTTTTTATGATCTTTCCTTTAGCTACTAATTCATTGAAAATTAAATAATTTTGTTTTTTAAGGAGGTCTCTCTGCCCCCTTTAGAAGTATGGTATTTGGGAGGCTGGACTTGCTGAAGTGGCTTGGAGGAAGGAAAAAGGCATTCTGGAAAAGGAAAAAGAAAGTTCCAGTAAGGCATAGTGAAAATGAAGATATTATGTATTAGGGATGGAATGAATCTGTCACTTTGACGGATTGTGAGGCAAAGAACATATTAACAGATTACTCATAGTCAGAATGCGGCTCACTGTGAAAAATGTGCAGGAAATGATAAGTGTTGGTTTGTGCTGATTTAATGATACTTTGAAACTACAGTAACAATCCAGGAGAATACCACGTAGCTCATGGCTTGCATTTTTTAAATCATCAATGTATTGCCAGATTGCCCTTAAATACTTTTGAAAATAGAGCTTTCAATTCATGCAAAGTCATATGGACATGTATATTTATGTTATTTTTCAAGATTTTTGTTAAAATATGCATTCAAAAATCCTTGATTTGTATCTATAAGTATACTCCATATTCTTTTGGTAGTATATCTTATTATTCTCTATACTCACTTAGTTTTCCATTTTTTAAAGATACTGTTTTTCCCACCTGAGGCTGAGTAGCACTAAACAGTTATTGATGTATAAGTTAACATTTAATGTTTCTTGGTTTATGGCATATTTATGTAAAAACTTCAGGAATGTTCAAGATTTGAAGTTTTTTAAAGCATTTTAGGTGCAATAATGGACAACTTAAGGCTCAGATGACTTCACAATTATTACAGACAAAGGTGGTGGCAGGACCTGAAATTTTATTTCAACATTTTTTTCAAATATTATGATTGCATTTTGTACAAAACACAAACAAATCTTATTATTAATAGCCTACATAAGTCCTTGCTTCACTACTGAAACTACTATTGAAGGGTTTTTTTCTATGGAAATACTTCTATTAAGGTGAAAACACCTTCCATTATGCATACATCTTTAATATATTACAAAGCAGAACCCAAATAGGTGTGTATAGGTAATCTGATTTAAGTTAATGAAGTTACCCATATGCCTGAAGTTCAGCAGATACATAAATAATTGAAAATGCAGATCTGCTAACCTAGTGGAGCCTAACAAGTAATGCATGCTCCAAAAAAGGTGTAGCAGAGAATAGGTGAGGAGTCTTACAAAGCTAGGTGGCTTTTTATTGATTTATGTAAGAACTGAGTTAGTCTCTAACAACATTTCTTAAATAGATTTAATTAAAAAATCCAAACAAGTGATAAAAATAGGTCTTCATCTTAGCTGAATTGAATATTTAGTCTATACTGAACCATACTTTTGATATGAGCTGGCTCTTTGCATTCAGTGGATCATGGTAAGGTATTACTTACTTTGAGCATTTGCAAAAGAATTTGCTTCATGTGGTATTAAACATTACTAATACAACAGAAGTATGTGCTGAGATTTTAGTTGATAGTTGCACAAGATGTTCAAAAATTGGTCCTTTTTTCCTTAAAATATTTTTATACTCTTGATTCATACATTGGCATTCTCTGGCCCTCCACAGAGTTAGTCAAATTATCCATTGTAAAAAATAATTCAGCAAATGTGCTTCTCTTGTTATCACTCAGGCACAAGCCAGTTCTCCTCTCATATTCATAAAGATTTACAAAGTAGTTTATGCAGTTAAATGTCATCTTTTGTGTTCTTTATTGATTGTACTCTACAGATGCTTAATAGTCTGTCCATTTGATGTGTTCCTAATGATAGAAAACTGATGTTTTTTCATTCCTTGGTTTAACATAACGTAGCCCTTGCCTTGGATTTTTTAAGTATACTGCCAGGCTGACCGAATAATTTGAATATTCCTTTTAATTCCTGTATAGATTGTTGGATGAAACCATACTAAAACTTTGAAGCATTTTAATTTTGTTAATAATGTGGATTAAATGTTCCCATTGATTTAAGTAATGCAAATTTTATCTGTCCAAAAAGAAATGCGATAAGGTATGCTATCTCAATTCACAGCAATGTTAAAAATCTTTATACAAATTGATTTGCCGTTTTCTCAGTCCAGGCAATACGATAGACTAAAAAAGCCAAAATATCTGTAAAAAAAAATCAAAGTATCAGAGATATTCATTAAGATTTAAATCAAAACCTTCTGATTCTTCAAATTTCCATTTATAGTAATAATTTTGATACATTGTTATTGATAAGTGCTACTTAATAAAGCATCACCAATTTTCTCAACAGATTTTACTGATATATGCCATTTTCTGCAAAATTTAACATGCTGTCATAAAACTGGAAACAATGTTCATAAGTACAAAAGATTGTTTTGCTTTCCATCACAGTTTAGCTATTGTGATAATTTCAATATATGACAATTATTTTCTGAAAGTATTTTTTTAAGAAAAAAATGTAATATAACGAGATTATATAACATTTTTTATTCTATTTTGGTATGAAGAATAGCTTTCAGAATAATGAAGAATTTCAGTGCAGGAATTAAAGGTGCATGATAATTTGAATGGGTGTGGAAGCTATTCTAAGCCTTCATACAATGCAACTCACGATGTCAAAAGACAGTACTTGGCATTCCATGTTGTTATCAGGAAAGCTCTAGATAGTTTATTGCATGTTGATTGTATTGATTACAGCTGGAGGCATTGATAGCATAAAAAGAATGTCTTTAATTAGTCAGAGTGTGTGATTAGCTTTTCTGTTTTAAGGAGATAAACTAGCTTCTTAAAGAAGTTCCCCCCAAAATATTCCTTATTCAGTCAGAATAAAAACACAATAAAAGGGAACACAGGCCAGTCTGAATTTCTCAGAATATTGCTGGTTGTCTCCATGCTGGGCTCTACTTTTAGGCAAGGTCTAAAAATTTTTCAGGATTTTTTGTTGTTGTTGTCGTTAAACAAACTCATACACTCTCTCTCACACACACAAGCTTTAGCTGCTTCCTAAAAGCAACTTCAGACTTCATTGTGGAAGTCTGTCTTGACTGCTAGACTACAGCATCTACCAGAATTACCACTGTAATCCCACTTTTCAGAATTTTATTAATCAACTGCCACTATTTGCCCTCTACTGCTATTTGGCCAAGATTTCAGTACACATGAAATTTTTTAAAATTTATTTTCAGTATTTTAGGAGAAGTTGATTTAGACATTGGTAACTAATTTGTGGAAGTAATAAACCAGTTTTTAATGTATTTTGTGTAAAATGTTTCAACTTTAGAAGTAATATTAAGCCAACAATGAGTCCCTAATACTATAGTGTTTTGATTACTTGCCTTGGTGAGAGGGGTTTCAATAGCAAAACTATTAGTTTTTCTTGGGTATTGAAAGAAAAAAACATGAACTGAATCTTGACTGTCTTATTAGGAAATATTAAACTTGCCTACACATCTTTGTTGCCTCTCATAAATAAAAAGTCCTTTGCCTCCCTTTGGAACCATCAAAATCCCTAGATCTTACACTTGCACCTCCTAGAGAAAATAATAATTCATCTGCTGAACCAGATGCATCAAAATAAATATAAAGATGAAACTGAATAGCTCCTTTACACAAGAATTTACTCCAGTAAATGAAGGACAAAATCAAAGACAAAAGCATCCAGCTATTCACAAATCATCCTATCTCTGATTTCGCAGACTTGATCTTTCAGGAAGACCTTCCAGAGATGAGACTTCAAACTAAAATTCATAAATTTTCTAATAAGAACTATTAATTTAACAGAAATAGTGGTTTAATGACACATGATTACCTCTCTTCTTTTATGTTCTCTAAATGAATTGTCTCTTTTCCATGAGAGCTAATTGCCTTATTATGTTTCCTTCCTTCTTACTAACATCCTCTCTGCTTTCCAGGTACAAACTATTTTCGTTAGAAATTCTCTGATACTTATTTTGTATGAAAAACACGTATCTTTAAACTCTTCCAGTTTGTGCCAGACCTGTAAAAACTGCATACATACTTTAAAGCTTCTTTACTTTTCTAACCACATATTTTGGTCTGACTGAGATAATTCTCCTTAGAAGCAAGCACTGTCTTTCCTCTGTACTTGCACCACTTTTGCTTAAGCAGTCTTCCTAGCAGAAATATTCTAGTTCTTCTCTGGATCTCAGACATCACTGTCTTTTAAAAAAGCTGTAGTGAATTTGCAAGAGAGGGTAGCTTGGGAAGCGGAGATGTAGATTACCACTAATAGTTCTTCCTTACCTTCTCTAAAATTGCCAGTTTCTCCAAGGCATTGCCATTGCTGACACTGTGTTTCAGTGTGATTGTAGAGAATCAGGTAAATGATAACACTTCATGCTCTCTGACTACATCCTAGAGCATGGTCAGAGTCTAGTGTTAGAATTATGCTGGCTGATTCTGAGGCAGCACACACCACACATGCAAGTGGCAGAAATGGAAAATACTTTCTAACATGCCACTGGATATCATAGCATGCATTTAACTGTTATTCCTAAAAACTTTTGAAGCTTTGGTGTGAACAAAGAGTCTTTGGCTGTATTCAGGGAATGCAAATATGGTGAGCAACAACTGAGAGAGCTAATAATGAGATGTCTAGGCAAGCATATTGCTGGTGGATTAGTTGTACCAGTTCTCACTGGCATTAGCTGAACAGAAGAGGAAAAGGATTGGTTGTGAAGTTAGCCATATATGTGAAAATAACATGATGGTGTAAAAAAAATAGTGAAGTATGTTTTTTACATATTGAAATGATGGAAAATTCAGTATCTCTTCCTTTAAATCTGCTATACTACTTGCTGGATTTCTACACCAGCAGTTGTGTTTCCTGAGGCAGAAAATTAGGGTTTTTTTCCATTTTGACTGAAAACAGACAGGTGATTGTCCCCTGATTCACCCCAGATTATGCATACATGCCAACAGGAGATGATGTGGAATCAATAACAAGTCCAGAAGTAGCAGAAAAACTGACCCAAAAAAAAGCAATTGGCATATTTTAGCAATTAAAACACATGACTGAGCCGTGCCAGATTTCTCTGTGAGAAGCAGATCTTACATGAGATCATCAAGGCTTTTCAGAAAGTAGAAGTACATTACCTGTTTACTTGGTGTTGGACAATTGAGTTGAGACAATTACAGTCTGGCAACATGAAGAAATCTGTCAAGCTTTGGAAAAATTCATCCCTTGTAGACGAAGCCATGGATGTTAAAGTTCCCTCTACAGCTCTGGCTAATCTCCCTGGCCTCTAGCACAAGTTCGCATGCATGATGTTTTAGTGCCAGCTGTTGGAACAGCCATGGCCAGACGTAAGTTGTATCAACCCCAAACCAAGTTTAATTTACTCTGTAGAGCTGCACTGTCTCCATCAGCATGAAGCGAGCATAAGGGAATTTAAAGACCCCTTTTCCCTTCCATTCCTCTTGTCTTGCAGTGAAATAGGTTGGTCAAAAAGAATGGATCTGGTTCTGTCAAAATGAGATGATTTACTGAGGCTCATCAGATTCTGTGTTTAAGTGTTAACTTGCAATTATTTAGTCTAGTTAATGGTTATATGGAAGCTTTAATGTGTTACAGCTCTTTACCGTTGAAGAGGAGAGATGGGAACTTAAGGAAACATCAGCTATGCACAGTGTATAGAGATTAATTTCATATATGAAAAGAATTACAAAACATGGTCACCTGCACAAAGAATGTCTTAACTTTGTGGCTTAGATGTGTTCTTCCAGGGCTATCCTTCTCTGCTTGATAGTATAATGTGACTTTTTCAGTGAAAAAATCTGCAGTTCAGTTTGCAACAAAAAGCAGTAACAATAAAAACAACTGTTCTGTTTTCATTTTTTGAGCTGTAACAAAGACAGTGTATCATAAAGTGGTGTATGTGAAATGAACTTTGAACTTTGCATCAGTGTATGATAACGTGAAAATCATTTTTAAAAGCTATCACAAAGTAGTGTTTAGGAGAGACATAAATTGCCTATTAAATTGAGTAGGTGAAGAAAATCCATATTCCCTTCTCTGTGATAAAGATCCCATCAATTTTTTTTTCTTTACAGAAGCAAAATAGGTGCATGACAGCTGTGATGACTCCTCTGTATAAGTCTTGCCAGTAGCTAAAATCATGTTATGCTCAGTAACAAATTTTTATTTATAACATGTATACATTTTATAACAATAAAAATTTGTTATAAACAATTATTTATAAGGTATTTACACAACAAAGTTTTTTTCCAATATCAACAATACTAGCAACAATAACATCCTGCTGATCCAATGTTTCCTTCTTCTTAAAAACACTAGAAAACTGTTAGTAATATTATTCTTAGCTCTGATCGCTAATTCCATCCCTTTATTGAAAAATTTAAAAGTTAAATTAAACTGGAAAGATTAAATTATTTAATACAAATCAGCTGTCCCACAGTTCATGACCACTGAGTTGGTATCACACTGTTAGTGGCATCCATTTCATGTCTAAGCTGAGCTCTAACTTGCCAACCATCCACACTGTGAATGACACACTACTTGCTATGTCACCCCATTAACAGGGGGCTCCAAGCAGTGCCAAGTCAGTGGTAACCAAACATGTCTCTTGTGATTGTCTTGAAGTCTTTTTCCTTAAAGAGGGTAAGGATTTTTAATCAAACTGACCCCCACGGTCCCTCATCCCAGGTCTTTATTCCTCAGAAAAAGACTTTCATGAGTTCTGTAGGCTTTCAAAGTATAGCTTTGTAGATTATGGATCACACCTCATGTAGACCTTTTTCTGAGGGAGCAATACCAGCTGAAATCTGCAAAGCAAACCTGATGTTAAAACACAGATTTTAGTGTGACCAGAGCAGGTGAAAAGGCTGAGGAAGGAAGGAAGCCTTAATGTTTAAGAATTGTATTAACTCTCAAGTTTATTTTTATAATAATAAAATCCATTTTGATTTTGTTTCATCATGCTTAACATCCTGCGATTTCCTTTGAATTTTTTTTAATAATCAAAAGAATGTGAACAAACAGGAACACAAATTGTGCTTTTAGGAATGATATTTTGGTTTATGTTTTTCAGGGACTGGATGAACCTGTTCAGTCCTCCCATCATTCCTGGAGGCCAACAACTGGAAGAGCACACTAAATCTTCAACAAACCAGAGTATTCCAGGTAGGAATTTATGAAGACAATGAAAAGGACCTGGGTAGAAAGACATTTCTAAATGTTGTTTCTGTACTGTTGGTGCTGCCTTTTCGTAGTTTTCTATAGTGCTACATTTTGGTTCCAAGTTCTGTTATTTATTATTCTCAGCTCAAGCTAGCAGTTTTCCATGCAGTATTATTTGCGTCTGATAAAAGAATAACGTATGCAGTTGCAGTTTCCTAATGTTCTGGCTCAATGCCGGTTAACTCATAAAAACTGCATCTTATTTGTTTAAAATAAGGAATTTATGCTGGGGGGAGGGGGTAAACCTATGAAAGAAAGACTGCAAAGCCTAAACATTCTTATTCAGAAGCACAATTACACTTATGTAAGTGATACTTATCTTAGGAAGAAAAATTTCAGATTTAGCCTTAAATGAAATCTCAGTGTGATTTCCTGAATAAAGACTGTTGTCAGCACCTAAAGTGTTGTAAATTTTTGTTTATTAATGGTGTTTGCTTAGAGAACAGCAAAGAACTTAGCTGAAACTGGAAAGTCAACAAGAACAGAAAAAACAAATACCTTGTTTTCTTCAAATGCCCTTTTTTATTATCAGTTGGCTTAGGAAACAGGGTAGATACCTACATTTTTCTTCAAGTCTGGGGAATTCAATGTGAACTCTCATAAATCTGACCTGTGTATTTTGGCTGCCCAAGGGATGAAGATGTCTCAGTGATTTACTGTCTAAGATAGATTATGACCCTCAAATTATGAATGTTTTCATAGATGTATATTTGTAATTGTTTATGACAGGAAAATTCTATTTTGCTGTCAGGAAGGGACCTTGCTTTGAAGAATCAAATAATATGTTTTGTTAAGGGTCCTTAGTAAGCCAAAGAGAGTAGGACAGTAGTCCTTGAGTTAAAGGCATGTTGGATATAAATTTGTGATAGGTCTCTGAGAATTTTTTATGTTAGTATTATGAAATCCAAGGCTTGCTGCAGTAAAGCTAGAATTTCTCAAATTTTAAAAGTTGTATTCTTATCTTTAAAAAGCTTTAAAAAAGAAGTATAGTTGGGAATTTGTTGGATTTCTTGTTATTCACACTAGAATTTCCAAACTGTGTCATCAGTTGTTCCTAAACTCATTTTCCTTTAAGCTGAAATTTTTTACATCATGTGTCCATCGTTGCACATTTGGAGAAGAGAAAATCTCTATATACCATAGCTTTTTATTTTGGCCTTTTATTTTTGTGCCTTTATGCAGTCAAATTAAATTCTGGCTCATGTTTATGCATGATACTGGTAATGTTGATAACTTCACATAGAAAGTTTTCTGTCTCCAAATACTCCAAAAAACCTGCCATAGTGTGTCAGGACCCAGACTGGACAGACCAGGGAGTCGTGTTTACTTTAAAATTCCCTCAGGCTAAATTAAGGTGAAATGACACTAAACAATCAGTTAAAGATTTTATTCATGACAGAAGCAAACTGAGCTGGGGAGGCGTGGTAGTAGGTGGCACAGTTTCTCACAACAGGAATTGGTGTAAGATTATTTTTGTAACCCAGGGTAACCATATACATGGATTCAGGGAATAATTAGATGCCTCCCATTGAGTCATGAGGTTCAGAGCAGAGCCCCTTGCTCTCTAGACTCCTCCTCAGAGAACGGCCCGGGGGCGGCTGGATCCCCTCTTGGTCTCAGACTTGGTCAATGGTTTATGTCATGAACAGACAAGGTGTAGGGACTGTGGAAAAGGAAAAGGAAAGAAAGATAGAGAAAAAGGAAGAGAGAAAGATTTCACCGGTTCTGGGTCCAGCGCTGGCTTAGTCAGCCAAGGGGTCCAGTTAGCCAACGGGTCCAGTTCCGGTGGGCTTGTGGGCCCGGAGCTTCAGTTCGTGTCCTTTTATCATCCTTGCCCCTCCTTCGGGCAGGCATCAGGTTAATGAGCAGTTTGTGAGCCTTTGGGCTTGGGGGTCCTTTGGGGAGTAACTTCTCCTTCCCTGCAGATGTGGCCATTGCTTGATCTTTGTATCAGAACAGGGAGCTGCACACCCTCCAGCACGACCTGACCTCCCCCTCCTGTTGCTGATGTCTGAGCTGATGGGCTTTTCACCTTGGTTCCTTGCTGTGCAGGGTTTGTCTTTAAGCAGAACTTGCCCCACCACAATGTTTGAGACATTAGCTCTTTCAGCCTCTCACATAGTGGAAGGCCTCATGGGCAAAGTAAGAGGGTACCTCTACAGTATACAGTGTCTTCAAGCAGCTCCAAGCCTCCCTTTCTGATTGTGTACAGTCCTTGGAAAATAATGTCCTTGCACTATATTAACAGAAAGCTGACATGGTTTTGCTCACATAAAAGATACCCTTAAATGAAACACAGACCTTTGGACATAATATGGTGGTGTGTGAAAATGCAGTGCCATGTCATACATGTAATGCCGATCAGATCAGATTGTATCCATCAAACATCAGAATCGGGATGTTTTCCTAGAAAACTGTTTAAAAAAATCTTGATGGACCATGGTAACTTAGGTGGTTAGGGGTATCATTTTTTAAAAGATGCTAAATAGCTCATGTCCTGTGATATATCTCTAGCACTTTGAAAAAAACTTTTTTTTTTTCTTAATCACTTCACTTGCAGTTAGTTATTTGTGTGACAGAAGAACTGTTTTACTACTGACAAATAAGTACCAGATCTGATCAACAAACTGAATGCTCAAATGCATTCCAGAAAATTCTGCTGCCCTACTCACTTTTTTTTAAAAAATATCACATTAGAAAATGAGTTATTTCTCATCTTGGGAAGTGTCTTAAGTGTCACAAGATTATTTTGTGTGTGTGTGTGCAGTTTTCCAGTATTCCCAAGTACCAGAGGATAGCAAAAGCATATTATCAGTACTGAAAATCTGCAGTGAGTCATAATGTATTCAAGATATTAATTTTATCTAGAAGTATCCTTAAAGAAAAATAGATAGTATAGCATTAGTATATTTATAAAGATTTTTAAATTCTTATATTTAGAAAAAATCTTTTAAGTTGGGGCATAACTTTGGGGAAAAAAGGTGATTCATTTCTAAGAAAACATTTTATTCTATAGTTCCTTTCTTGACCTTTCCACCATCCATAGTACATAGTTAAATAGGGAGATCTAATAAGTAGTCTTCTATTCAACAGGTTTCACAAGGCAATCAAGAGGAAAATGTAGACTCATAAATATGATAAAGTTCCATAGATTTTTCCCTTACTGGGCATTGATATTTCTGATTTACAGAAAATTCCATTTATCTTGACATAACAAGTCATACAAGAAAGTTTCCACAGTAAGTGACAAAGGCAGAGCCATAAATTCTCTGAAACTTTGTTGGATCTTATTACTTGTCGTAAGATAGTATAGTGGTCTAGGAACCACAGTACTGAATAGTCTTCTTTCTTGGACTACAGCTGTTGACAATAGTCATATGGTAACCCTGCAGTACATAATTACAGTATAGATTTGAGCACTGCATTTCAATGTTCAAGGATCATATCGGAGAAAATATTAGGAGTGTTCTTTTCAGTGTCCCTTCTGCTGATAGCTGATCCAGTGCAGTTAACTTGTATCAGGGTCAGAATATGATCTATGTATCTTAAAGTGAGATTTGCTACAAGACATTTTCTAATATTAAAACTTAGAATACAGTGAAAATACATTTCTGTGAAAAGGGAAACTATTTATTTTAGTTCTCCAGACTGTGGTGACTATGTAAAAAATAACACAGTAGTCTGTATGTTTATTTCAGAGCTCAGAAAAAGCTGCTATATGCCTCCTCCATTCTTTGTTATCCAGGTTTAGACATCTTGAGCAAAAACCTTTCTCCATAAAAACAATAGCTCCCCTGATTTCAGTGGGGCAGCATTTCATTTAATATGACAGTTATTCAGAGGTACTATCTCCAGTCTTCTTTCAGCTCAGAACTAAAAAATACTCATCCCTCTATAATGTACAGCACAGACTTCAGTTTTCATTTAAAATCAAGTTATTTTCTAGCCTCAAATACTGTTTAATTTTATAGTGATTTAAGAACAAATGCTTTGATTTTGCTTTCACCATGATATTCAAATTAAACTGTCAAGAGCAGCTTCAACCTCAAAAGCTTGGATCATGGCAGCATAAACAGCTATGGAAATTTTCTTTGAAAGTGACTTGTTTATCAGTTAATTTGGCCCTGGAAACTTCATTCGTACATATGGTCGGGTTGTACACAATATACCATTTGAAAGTAGAAACATGCCTTCTAACACAACCATTACACATTAATTGAGCGTTGTAGAAGAATGTCACAATTCAATTAGTACTTCTTTTTAGGAAGTAGAAGAACAGAAGTGAGGTTTTCATACCTTTTTTTAGTATGTTCAAAACTTAATACTCCATGCTTCCATTGGAATTCTGTTCCAACATCTAGAAATACCTTAAAATGCATTTGCAGGTATTGTGAGATGCTAAAAGAAAGAAGCCTAACTTTAAAAACAAGATACATCTAGAAAACTAAGTTCTTGTTCATATGGAAATACATGCAAGGAATTACTGCTGCAATCTAATTCTGATTTGGTATGAATTCAAGGCATAAAGGGATAGAGGTATACCCCTGATGAGGCTGAAGAATTTGTTATTCCTAAATCAAACCAGGGAGTATATGGAGAGGCCAGTTCCAAGGTAAAGAGGTAAGGAGATTTAAGCTTAGAAAGGAAAAGAAAATCATTTTGAAGAGAAGCATAGGCAGGGAAAAGCAAACTAATAAAAGGAAAAATTCAGTGGAAATAACAACATGGTTTCAGGTGAAAATGTAAGGCTGTGTGAGGGAATGAGGCATGAGTACCATTTGCTTGTGTGCTAAGATCTGAAGTGTAGAAAAAGGCATTCAGTTCTACGCCTTCTTTCTGCACTGCATAATTTTTCCCAAGAGCTATCCAAACAAAATATCTTAGTTAACCTCATTTAGCTTACCAAACCTTATGAAGTACCTACAGCAGGGAGGGCAACAATTTAGCTTCACCTTTTTACCTTTGGTTACAGTAAAAGTTTATTTCTGATGGCATTTGTTAGCGCTACTGAGGAAACAAAACCGAAATCTCTTCAAAAATGATAAAGTGCACACTTCTTCTGTATGCATTAAATGCACCAACCTACTTTCTGGTCTCTAGATAATGTAACCTATATATCGTTGTGTGATCCTGGCTGTAAACAGATTCTGAGCGTTGTGAAACTGCTGCTGTTAGCATAACAGGCCATTACTTATTATGACGTGTTAGGGCATACAAAGCATTGAGATTGTATTAGCAGTCTGAGAACAAGATGAACATTTATGATGAAATTGAAGATACAGATTGTGCTCAACTGCACATTATTTCCTATCAAAAAGCTATAGATCATGTAACTTAGATTTAGCGTATATGAAAGGCAGGTTTAGAAAAGGAGCTACAATACATAAAGTGTCTCTAATAAAAGCCTGTATGGCTTTATCAGGGTATTTTAGGCTAAGGATTCATTTCTGTTACCTGAAAGCATTCTTGCATTTTACATAACTTTAGATAACCTAGATTTAAAATTCTTATTGTCTGAAAGAATCTTACTTCCTCTCTGATATTGAAAGCTCTTTTGTACGTATTTACCTATACTAGACATTTAGGTGACATACTGAATACCAGACATTCAGATTCTTTCATTGTTACAGGCCTTAAGTATGCACTGACTGTCTTTGTTTATTCTAAAACATTACAGTTTAAGAAGGTCATTGAGAAAAATACCACGTAGGAATACTTGGATGCACTATCAGTAAAGGTACTTGTGGTGACCTGTTCCATTGGACTTTGTAAAGTCCAGTTGTTAGGCAAACTCTGACTGAGATCATTTCACCTCAGATAAATTCAAGTCTTCAGAAATATAATAAGAATGTGAATTGCAGTTATCTTGAAGGTAACAATTCAGAAGTCAAAAGATTACACACTTCAAAGAAAAATTCTGTCACATCTGACAGGTGTTTCCATGTTATTGTCGAAGTGAACAAGAGTGATTTATTCTTACTTTTCCCACTTGGCACAGGTGAAGACCTCAATGCTGAAGAAGATGAGGAATTTTTGACTCTTTTGTATGATCCATGTCTGAACTGTTACTTTGATCCAAATTCTGGGAAGTACTACGAATTGGCATAGTTAGATCATGAGAGGATATAATTTTGTATTCAGAGTGGGTTTATCTTTTAACTGTTTGTAAAGTGTGGCTGAGCTGTATAATTTATCATGTAACTTAAAACTTGAATTAACTAATAGTTTTATAAACAAATAAATATATATTGTAAATAGTGTCTTATTTTTATAGTTTTGTATTAAGTTGTAATGCAGTGGAAAACCATATAACATAAAAGTTCCTTGTGACTAATACATCTATTTGTAAGTCTAATTTATTTCCAATATTCAAAGATTCTATATGGAAACAAATTAAGTTGAATCAAGGAGGTTTGTGGTGTTTATCTGTAAATTGTGGGTTTACTCAAATAAAAAAATATTCATTACTTGCTTACTGTGTATTTTTAATTGGGTCTGAGCTATCTTATTCTTTGTACTCTGAGATATACAGTGTGTTGTTCAAATGCCTCCATTTCATAAGCTCACTCTCCCCCTTTAGTCATCAGAGAAAGCAGTATTTTCCTTATCTTCAAGAAGTTCTCTACTGTTGCGTATTACAGTAATGGGATGATGTCAAAGCTGTAGAGTGGTAAGTGTAAGGTGGACTTTAAGGTGTGTGCATGGGCAGTTTATAATCTAGACCACAACAGGGTAAATGGCAGGCTCTGAGAGTGCCAGCTACTGTCTACTTTGCTGACATAATTTAACATAGGACTGAAGAGCAGTAAGAGTGATTGCTTCAACACTCAAAAATTGGACCTTTGTTTCATCTAAGGCAAGAAGGTGTGTATATGATTCATATGGGAAGCTATGCCCAGAGTGCAGGTCTTACATGTTTGTATTAGTTTTTCCATTACACCTTGCAATTAAAGAATGTAATTTATTTAACCACTCTGTATTGGGTTTCAATCCAGTTTTCAATGAGGGTCCTAAAGTTCCAACTTAGAGTTTTAAATTGCCTGCATCACTGTGCAATTTTTTTTCTTTGGTGCGTAAAACATCCCTTATTGTCCATGGAGAAAAACCATAGATATAAACCAGACTGTACATAGCCTTTGAAAATGAAATCATTATATGAAATGAATAAAATACTGTGCATAGAGACATGTCAGGCTTTGTCTGTTCTAAAAACCAGTTAACCTGATCCTGATGTTTCTGCATTGCCATGGCTGCTACTTGGCTCCAAGCAGTATCCAACATTTCCAGCCCCAGCACAAGGGAGATTCTGCAACACTCTGCAATGCTGCTTGCCACTACTGCCCCCACCCCAGCCTACAGGACACTTGCTCAAAGGGTAAATAAACATTAAAAAATCAGCTGCCTGGTACTGAAGAAAAGATGTTGGTCAAGGGTTGCCCATGAAACAAGTCCAAAGAGTTGTGTTGTAATGGAGTTGAGTTAGTGGAACAGCTTTGAAGTCGATCAGTTCAGTATGTAACAGTTTTCTGAAGACAGTTGAAGGGAATGTCAAAATCACATGGCAAAAGTGACCTACAGGCCTTTCTGGTGATTCATGTTTTAAGTTTCTACTTGATTATAACCAGTGCTGTTCCACTGTAATTATTTGCAAGCTTTACTCAGTGAATTTTTAAGAATAATGTATTTGAATATCATAAAGTGAGCTTAGTAAGATCACCAGCAAGTGATTTAAAATTACATGTCTGTAAATTATATATAATTATGGATCCCAGTTAATGAATATCCTAGAATCAATTGAAAATGCACTTGTTAAGACTGACTTGGCATAAGATCAGATTGTGTATTTGGCTTCTGTGGCAGATACAAACATATCATCACAAATTGATTCAAGTAAGAGTAGCACTGAAATCCACAGGAAGACAGATACTGCATTGAGATAATTTACTTACCCTGCCTCAGTCTGTTTCTCCTAGAAAGATTTGTACCTGTTCTTGCTAAGACCATAATCACTTTAAAAGTTCAATGAAATCATAATTTTGACCTTCAAAAATCAGATGCTAGCTTGTACATGCTTGTGCATATCTAACCACTTTCTTTTTAGCATCATTTAGTGATCAGGACCATGCTCCCTGTACCTGTGGCAAGAGCTATTTAAAATGTGTTGTTAATTTTCCTTTCATAGCCACATGTCTCACAGGAGTGGTTGGATGTGCTAGGGCACTGCTGTGAATCCAGACTGGGTCACTGATGCTACTGAGATAACCACTCACTTTGAAAAAAAAAACAAAATACCCACCACCCAACAACAAAATGGTCTCTGCGATTTACTAGGCAGAAGTCTGCAAAGGTCCAGCGGGTTGTCTGCCGATGCCTGGATATGCTTGTCCAGGCTTCACAGCAGGCAATCACTAATGTGTCATATACAAAAGTGTACTGGTGGACATCCAAAGCTTGGACAAATCTCCTTGGACTCCCCACCTTTAACGAGATAAGGAGGCAGGTGGGTAGCAACACTAGGTTCATGGTGAGTCTATTGTTGCAGACAGGTTCATAGGCAAGTCCAGATACACTCTGTTTCCCTGTCATTAGCACAGTAGTATTTTATAGGTAAGTTCTGCCTTTCAAAATCAGCAGTTCGGGATCCTTGCCCTTTGTGTTCTAGTTAGCAGCTTTATGTCTTCAACATCCGTGGGGATTGATTGCCGTGGTGCTGTGAACAACACCTGTGAGCTGAACAGCACGAAAAGCTTAGCTGCAAGGACTGTAAGTTTTGCTCACAATGTTTTTCTTAATCATCATCCTGTGAACTTAGAAATAAAGCACTGCTGGCAGACCACATGCTTTTTGTTTAGCCAATTTGTCAAAGCCAGCATTTATGGCAAGTGATGAAGAACACAAAGATTTGCTTCTAGCAGTCATGTGCAATGTTTTAGTCCATGAGAATCACATAATTCTCACTAGAGTGTGCTTTCCAACAGGTAAAAAGACCTGTGTCTGGGCATAAAGCTTCAGGCCAATGAAACTGTCCACAGGGATTTATTTTTACAGATCCAGCGTCAGTTATGGTTTTGGGGAACAGAAATTTTTAAATGCAGTAAATTTTAGTAAGGCTTCATTGAACACAGAGGAATTGAAGTTAGCTTGGTAGAGCTGCTGGAGTCAGCAGATCACAAGTCAATCAGTTGGTCTCTCAGGCCTTTCTATGTTCCTTACACACGTGAGCTGTGACAGACATCTCTGCTTTGTTTCCAGTTCCTAAAAAAACACGGTCGACCAGCTTTCAGATAGTTCAGGAGGAAGAAGAAATCTTTGAAACACTTCTTAGCCACAGCCCAGAGCAGTGTGTTTCTATGTTGCTGGAATGATTCTCCCCATTTCTCATTCTTTTTGCCTTAGGTCCATCTACCGAGGTTTTCTCCAAAGCCCAACCAAGTAACCAAGTTTCAGCCTTTAGATCTCCGTGGGCTGCATCAGCATTGAGTTGCAGGTCACAGACGACCTGGTACATGTGAGCACTGGCATGGACTCTTCCAAGCAGCTGCTAGGAGTTTGTAATCTTTGATCTTGCGGTACTGTCACTTGTGCCCAAGTGCTGTCTGTACATGTGAGCCTCATTATGCCAAAGAACACACTCTGTCCTAAGGAGATTACTGTAGGACATCAATATTGATTTTTTCCCTTCTGCTGCCGTGGTTACTAGGTGAGAAAACATGAAAACTCATGCTTTATTATTCATATATCCTTCAGCCATAAAGCATTCTGTCTAGCAGCACATCCTCTAAACTTTGAGTCAAATGGCAAGCTTGCACAGGTTGAAAAATCCTTGAAAATAATTTCGCATAATGCATTTCATATTCAAGTTATTTTTCCATGGTATTTCTTTATTTTAGGAAAGGGCTTATTTTTTTAAGCAATGGGCTACATGTAAAGTGAAGACAATCCAGTCTGTCTTTTCTATGTGGTATTGCTGATAATCACCACTTTTCTCATGGTTACTATAGTAACTTGGCATCCTTATCTGCCACCTTTTTTGGCACCTTGAAAAAAACTATTTAAATTCACTTCCCTGATAAACTGAAAGCTTGGCTTCATGATACCCATGGGAGTACGTAAGTGTAACACCACCACTTGTCATTTTTTCCTATTCGGTGTTTAACTTGCTTGTTAGCAGCTGTACAGGCAGCTCTAACTGTGATGTTTTGGGATCCTGCTGCAGGCATTACAAACAGCGCAAATGCAAACACCCTGGATGAAACCCCAGAAACAGCTATGAGCTGCTCTCAAGGGGTCACACACAGCAGCCCACGATGCGAAGACCTGAGCAGGCTTTTGCTCTTCTCATGCCACTCTAAAAGCAGTTCTGTTTCTAAGCTTGACAGTTTTCAAGAGCAAAAATAATCTGTGGACATTACTACGTGGAGAGAATTATTATGAAGGTTTCTGTGGTAAATCAGTGGTGAATCAACAGCCTTGTGATGATTTTAATCCCGTTCTAAGTGTGTGCCATCCAGTCTGCATGGCAGATGAGAGTGGACTCAGGCTGGGGATGCTGGAGAGCTGATAGACATTTTAGAGGTGAGTTCAAGGCCAATACAAACACCAGGTGCCCCAGCTGAGCACAGCTTCTCAGCAGTTCCACCGCTTTTTTTGCTCTAAGGGCACCAAAATGGTACTTGTGGTAAAGGTTGTTTTTCTGGTTCTGTCAAAATGTGGTCTGGATACATCTCTCTGCTCATTCAGCCCTTGTGCTGGTGTCTTTAAACCTCTCTGAACAGAAGTACCCTCATCACTGGAAGAGAAAAGGAGATGTTGACACCTGAACAGCTGGTGTTGGCTCCCGGCCATTGGGCACAACGGTCTGGTGTGTCTGCAGAGGGGCTGAACACTTTCCTAAAGCCAGAGTGTTTGGTGATCTGTCCCTGCAGCTGTGGCCTCTTCAGCAGATCTCAGTCTTGTTTTCTTTGTTATCATGTTCTTTTGCCAGGAGTTTTGAAGAGCAGACAGGTTTGAGAGGTACGTGGTTGCAAAACAACAGAGGAAAAATGCTATCAACAGCCATTAAATAAAAAGCAGTTTTACTTTTGCGGTGTTGCTGGAGTGCTCCTGGAACTGACAGTGTGTCCTCATCCCACTCCTCACAGATATCCTCCTGTGGCCACTGCCAGAGAAAAGATACAGGCTATGCCAATAGCAGATCCTCTGCGCTGACCAGGTACAGCCACAGCAAAATACTTTTCATAAAGTAACCCAGCTAGGCTCCTAGTGCAAGTGTTACTACACTGGTACTGCTAGTGTACTTCAAACAATGTTTACATTACACTGCTTAGGTTTTTTATCTATTAAAAAGTTTATTATTGGATGATTGTGCACTTTATCTGTGTGGGAGACCAAAAAATGTTAGATCACAGAAATTAGAAATGTCGTTTTAGAGCACTGCATATTTATTAGACCATCTGCTACTGCAGTGCTCAAGGCAAAAATCTTCATACAGGCAATCTATTCGCAGCTACTGTTTTACCACCTGATGTGCAAAATATCAAAGCTATGGATGCATTTATTATTGTGCTGAGTAATTTTCCGGTGAATTCATAAAGCTCAGGAAATGACCCATGCAAGAGTTTCCTTTACATTAGGCTGCTGTTTTCTCACTGGAGCTTGAGAGGGGCCTCTGAGGAGGAGTCCCACTGTGTCAGTGTGGTGTGCTGAACACACAGCTGGGGGTGACACTGCATTTTGTCATTCCAACCTCAGTAAGATGGATTCTAGCTGGAGGGTCTGGCAGATACCTGTATGGCATTTCCCATGAACCCATGTGAAGCCCAAATTAAAATATCTGCTGTTTTCCCAAGAAAGAAAAAAAAAAAAAGGCAAGTAGATTTCAGAAACAGCCTATTCCAAAGTAGCATTAATGCCTCAGCAAGCTGCATGATGTTCACAAGAATACCAAAAACCAATCCAGCTTTTGGATTTTCTCATTTTTCCTTTCTAGTAACTGGAGAGCCTCCACGGCACATGCACACCCACAGTCCTGTGCCGCCCACAGCCTGGGCGCCACTGTGGCCCCTTTGCGGCCCAAGCATCTTTACCCAAACACATCCCTGTGTCCTCTGGGACAGAGCCAGGATCAGACCAGTGGCTACAATAAAAATCACCCTCAGTGCTGTTCAGAGACATGCAGACTGTGGCATAGCAGTGAGAAAGAGAGGTTTGGCACCACTCACCTACTCAGAAATACCACGTTACTTTTCCAGGTACCGTTTGCTCCATCCCAGCTCCATTTGCAGCCCTGTTCCCCTACTTGCAGCTGTAAATCCCTGGGCGCAGGGACAGCTGCCCTGTGCCCAGCCTGCACCCACGACCCCAGGGCCTCTGTGCACACACATCCCTGTGCAGGGCTGTAATCCCCAGCACACCGTGCTGCTGGGACTGGGCAGAGGAAAAGAGAAATGGACAGGGGCTGTGTGACAGCCTGGACACCCATGAAGGGTTCCCGCCTCTCCCACTGAGTTGCTGGTCTCCTGCAGTGCCACATAGTTCCTGCCATACATCAAGGTCCCGGGGTACCTAGTGCCAGAGCTGCCTTCTCTGGAGTGATACTGAAGGGACCAGAGCTAAACTAAAGCTTGCCTTGCTGCAAGGCTTCCAGACATAAGCCCAGGGCATCGTTTCCTGAGCAGCAATGACAGATGTTATCCAGAGGGACGTGTTTCATAAGGGAGTCTCTTACAGCAACAGACCTTTCCGCAGCTCTGTGCAGACTTACAGCAAGGCTGGGGCTCTTTACACTCGAGCTCATGCAAAACACTGAGACTCCTCCATCTCTGTGCTGAAACGGCTTCAACATGCCCGTGGGCATCTGCCACAGCAGCAGAGCTGGAGGTGAGGGCCTGGCAGCTATTGTGCTGTTGATACATTACTCTACAGTGCCCTGATCTCTAGCAGAGCATTACACCTTATTTAATATGATCTATAAATCCTCATATGTCAATAAAAGGAAATGTCTGATAGGTCTGTAAGGTGCTCAAAGGACACATCTTTTACTGACATCTTCTGTTAACTTCCAGCTCGTGAGCAAAGCCAACACACGCCAGGTGCTGAAAGACCCAAGAGGAGCATGTCAGCTCGCATCGATCCATCGCTCCGTCTCCTGCTGCGACTTCCCCTCCAGAGCCACCTGCAAGCTACACGCACACAGACAGAATGTATTTATACCTTCCTCCAAGTGAAACACGGGACTTGATACTACTTTCCTGCACTGATCCTGTTGAATGTAATTGCAGGAATACTTTGCCACTGTTACAAGTCAATGACACATTGTTTAAATGGGAAAAATAGGTTTATAGTCAAATTTATAGCTGGCGTTGTACCACTGAACCCCAGGCACAGCCCTCGCCGTTGCTGGAGGCAGGGAAGCCGTGCTCGGCCCCGGCAAGGCTGGCGGCCCAGGGGAGCCGCTTTCCCAGCCTCGCTCCCTGGGACACACCAGACTCCTCCTTGGGATCCACAGGGCCAGACCCCATCCGTGTGCACCCCGGGGCACCCACAGCCCAGAAAGCCTCGGCCAGAGGCAGTTGCAGGTTCCTGTACAAACAGCTCCAGCGCATCCAGAGCTACGCGGTGAAATAAGGATAATGGTGCTAATTCATTAATTTGCTTTCCCTTGCCGGTCCTGTGATACCTCCAGCTCTGCAGTCCTCTCAGCTGTAACTCAGTGCCATGAGATTAAAATGTACAACTATGTGGCACCTTATAAACCACATAAATATGAACTGGCAAGTCCCCTTAACAATGAAGGATTTTGCACAAAATCTTCAGGCACTAATTCAATCTCAAGGCTCTCTCTCCATTGCAGTGGGTAAGCAGTGCCATTAGGAAGCCCTGACTGAATTATAACCTTTTATTCCTCTAAGGCATCTTTTTTTCCATCTGCAACAAGGTTTTATTTTGACCCAATCATGAACATAAAAAGCATAAGAGATACAAATGCATTTAGTGATAGATTTGTTTTCTCTGGAAAAATGTGTGACATTGTGATGCTAGGAAAACAGCTATTAATTTGGAGGTTATTTTAAAACTAATGGATAATTATTTTTCTGTGCATTATTTTTCCCAGTGAAGGTTATAGTTTGCTGAATGGTCCCTTTCCATTTGCAGCACTGATGTTTCTCTTCCCCTGCATTAACATCTTGCCATTCAAAATGAATGGCTGTGCTTTTGGCTTTGAATTTTTCTTCCACATTTTTGACAATTGTTTTTTATGTCTCGTATAAATCACTGTAACACATGATAAAGTCAAGCATATTCAATGCCTGTGAATAGTTAAGTTGCTGTTTCTCCTTTGTGCAATAGCCTGTAACTGTATTTTAAAGCAGTTACAGTCTTTTATCAAGCACATGTATTGGCGTATTTTTGTAACTGGATTACAGAGCATACTCTAACAACTCTTAAGCAGCTCCCACGGACTATCATGTAAATCCCTCTTAATTCACAGTTTATTGACCACAGTGGTTCTTGATGAGTATCTGATGCCAATTCCCTCCCATGGGCAGCTTGCCACCTGCTACCACGTCACCATGGAAATTCCCAAAGTTCCTTTTGAAAAACCAATCTGTGTGTTGCAGACAGGTACCGCTTCCGTAGGAAAACTGGGGCAGAGAGGTCACACCATTTGCAGCGGGTTGATGAACAGAACAGCCCACAGGCAAGCAGGCAGAAACAATTTAGTCTTACTGGCACCCCACAAGCTCATGGGAAAAGCCTCCATCTTGTGTGGGACAAGGTGAGCGGGAGCACCCCTTCCCCGTGAGCAGGAGGGCCAGGTCCTGGGCAGACAGGAGGTGACACCCAGCACCTGGGGACATTTGTGGCTGTACCCAGCCCGATGGCACCGGTGTCTGCAAACCTGGGTGTCCCAAGTCAGCATACAGCAACGCCCAGGACACCATTTGTTCAGTGCAATCTGCAGTCAGTGTGGGTGGAAGGGGTTTATTTTGCTCATTTTATGGGCTGATTTATGGCTTGTTTACTTGGATGCCTCACCCACATTGCTAATGTTGTAATTAAACCTTGTTAAAGTGCTCAGGCCCCCCTCAGGCATGCAGTGTAACATTCCTCCCCCTCCCCCCCCCCAATGATGATTATTATACGGGGGAGGGGGGAACTGCATGGTGAGGAAGGGTGTGAGGCAGGCTTGTTTGTAATAAATACCTGTTTAGCAAGCAGAGGATGTTTAGTCCTAAATCAAATTGTGTATTAAAGGTGGAAATTGCTGAGATTGGTGTTTACCTGTGAAACCAAAATTACTTTGTGGAGAAAATAATTGTAGATGCAGGCTCTCTAAAAAAACAGTTGTGAACCTTTATTAAACAGTTAAAATCAAGATGCTGCCATGAAACGCAGCATCAGCACATCATGCATGGGTTGGCTTGGAGGGATCCCTGTGGCAGAAACACACCAGTGGGCTGTGTGTGTACACACCCCATAGAGCTCTACCCCACATTTTTCTGGTGCATTGCAATGCCTTCCAAGTCTAAGGTCTTCCAGGAGATAACAAATTCCATGAAGTAGTATTAAATCAGGTGAAACAGGGCACAAGGGAGGAATCTTATTATCAGAAAAGGCTAATGATTTCAGGGAATTAGTGGGGGAAAAATGAAAATTATATCAATAATAGTTGTTTATTACCTGTAAAGAGGCACCAGACACCCTAATGAGTGAGTATGGAGGCACAGTGCTCACCCATGGCTGCAGCACCTGTTTCACAGAATCCCTTCCCCTTATTTTAAAGCAGCTTCAGTTCAACTTAATTCAGCACTGGATTTGCTCAGGGACCTCCTTTCTGAAGCAGACCCAGCAGTGAGTATCTATAGATTTGTGGCTATATAGATACTTCTACAGCTAGGCATGTGTGAGTGCGAGCGGGCCGGGCAGAAGAGCCCCAGGATGCGCGGGGGGAGCAGCTCGGCCGCACGAGCGGCACTGGAGAGGAGGTGGTGGTGGCCAGCTGGCAGCGCGGATGGTCCCACTGCAGCAGAGAGCCCCACAACACCCTACAAATGTCTATTCAAGGCTCTCGCAGGGCCTGGTTACTGCTTGCTGTCACCTAAACCTGCTGTCCTCCTGTGGACACAGAGCCAGGAACAGGGTGGCCCTTTCCTGTAACTCTCCTCCAGCGCCACATTATGAGACGGCTCTTCCAGGAACGGTCTCCTCGCATTCCAGCTTTATGGCTGAGGCATGCTGGAAACTCACCAACAACTGCTTAGATGTTGGCTTTTTTTTTAGTCAACCCTGCCCAAAAGCAGAGTCTTTCTTGAAATAGCAGGTGTTCCTTCTGGAAGAGTGGTTTAAAGCCAGATCTGGGAGACTCACTTGAAGGACAAAGATGCTGACGAGCCCCGGGGAAATGGTTTGGGCTGAACCTGGTCCACTGCGTGTTGGTGCAGCCACAGCCAGCAGTGTCGGTGCAAACAGCACTGCTCCCCACCACACGTCATTAATGTGCTGGGACATCAGTTCTTCACCGGCACTTTGACAGTGTCTTAAAAGTTATGTTATTTGTTGAGGTGTTAAGAACAGCAGCTCACCACAGTCCATGCAGCGTAAGGGGCTCAGAATTCATGAGCTGAAGAAATATGAGTGTCTTTAGTCTGGATTAGTACTTTCCCTTCCCAGGGATGACAGAGCTGTGCTGAGGGACCCCTGGCAGCCTGAAGGCCTTGACTTTTGCCTGGCAAGGACAGTTTGCCTCAAGAGCTGCACCACTTCTCCATGCAGTTCTTGGATGGATACTCAGTGACTGTTGGAGCTGGGAAGAAAAGGGGGGAAAAAAAGCCGGATTTTTCTTGTGGAGCTGCGTGAAACAATTTCTTTATAGAGATTTTCAGGCAATTAGCCAGCAGTACCAGATGGCATGTGGAATCATTCCTAAAAATGAACTGGTTGTGGTGTTGCCCTACGCAGAAGTTAATGGATATTAAAGCCACACAGTTTTCAAAGAAATGCAGACAGAAGTGCAGGCAGTTTGCATCCTGCTTGGCATAGCTATACTGTGTGTGTGTTTGTTCATTAGGGAGAGCCATTAGCTCTGGCATCAGTTCTCTAGTCAAACACAGGAGAACAACTGTAAGGAGAGCCCAGCAGTGAGCTTTTGGATGCTCTAGAAGTGCCATTTATTGATGGGAAAACAGCATCTTGCACTGCCTTAGTCCTGAGGGAATTTCTTTAATGTGTGTTACACAAATGACCCTCACACTTGACCAGTCTGGCCTGAAAAACCTCTGGAGGAATTTGCACCTTTGCAAATTTTACCATTTCCTTTAGTAGCATCAGCCATTGCCTCTGGGACTAAACCGCTGCTCTGATGGCTTTGAACCACATCACTGATGAACATCCTCTTGTGTACAGCAAACCTACTGGGAAAACATAAACTATTGAAATATAGCAGGCAGAAGAAAGACTTTTCACCCTCTAAGACCATAACGCTTGAACTGTTGGTACGTTTTCACTGTAAGGGACACTGGGGCCAGGGCTCTAGCACAGGGCTTCATGCTCTCTTGGACACGTCCTTTGGAAAGCGAGGAAGGCAACTCCAGCCTCTTGCTCATCAAATCCCTCAGTGTGCTTGTCTTAACCAAGAGTAAAGGCTAAATAAACACATCTTAACAACTGAAAAGTACATCAACATCCAACTTCAAAATAAAATGCAATGAAGTGTGAAATTATACCTTTTATTCCATAAATCTCCAACAACCGGCACGGTTCTATAACTTGTATCACACTTTAATACTGGCAGAATTTAACACACCATGCAAACCCCATAAAGTAATTACATTTCATCTCAACAAAGAAACAAAATCCAGGCTTATTCAACCCCTTCCATCTGAGGAAGGATTACAGACAATTCAGTGCATGTTGATTTTTCCTGGTGATAAATCCAAAGCAGGTCACTAATGAAATGGTAATGTGGGTTCCCAAGGCAGCTGATTTAGAGGGAAAAATAGAGATGTTATTTGGTGTCCTTCAAGGCAGTGCCACTGTGCTTTCTGAAGCTTCCTGAGGTTTATCCTCGACTTAATAGAAGCTTGAAAATGTAAAACTTACCTTGAACAGACCATTTCAGCACTTGGCAATTGCCCCAGTGCAAGTTGGTTATATGCTACACACCAGATTCCTGTTCAGCTTTTAAAGAGTTATTTCATTTCACAATAAATGAGGGTATATGAGTGATGGTGATGATAGCAAGCCAGCAGAAGACGCCCACAGGATCACATCTTGCAACTCAGGCTGTCAAGCCCCAGGGCTTCAGGCACTCCAGACCCACAGGTCAGGCTGGAAATAATTGTCATCAGAGCATGTTGGCTGCCCTTCTGCCAAACCAAGGGTATGTCTATACACAACAAACCACAATTAATTTAACTAATTTATCTATTAACTACCCTCAAATAAAGCCTCCAAACTTTAATTAGACCATTGTGATTAAATGCCATTAAAACCCTTAAAGCAAGTCAACAAGGACTGCAGGCACTCTCATTTCCAAAGCCCAGCACAATGCTACAAACACACACAGAGGAACGGGTAACTGAGGGTGATGGCAAAAGACACTTTTCCCCACCAGGCACAAAGCAACACAGCACAAAAGACTTTCTAGCACCCCTGACTCAGCCTCTGCAACGGGACAAGACCTTGGAAAGGAGACAGGACAGAGCAGCCTCCTGAGGGATGGGGATGAGAGGCTTAAAAGTCCTAAAAGGGGAGAGGAGTACATTGCCTGCCATGGTCTGTGTTGGTGCATTATCTCAAAATGCGATCACACCCCTCAGCAGCAGGGTTCTGCTCCCAGCGATGGGACAGTCACAAGGGAAACTTGCAAGTACACAGGTTTTCTCCTTTATAGATTTCAAACCACTGGGCATCATTTTGCTTCTCCTATCACATTTATTATTTGCATCTCAGGCCCAGTCTTGCTCCCTTGCTTCTGACCCAAGCAGACTCTATGGTAAATGTTGCACAGTGATGGGAAATGTGGTAGGGAAAAGCCATCTTCCCAGCATCTGGTGCTGTTGTATAAAATTCAAGGCAGACAATGCACAAGTGTTTCCATGCTTTTTCAGCTGATATGGCTCATGAATGTACCTCAGTTCCCAGTTAACTCTAAGAAACAGAAGACTTGAAATTATGCACACAATTGTATTGCCATAGTTGAGTCTTGTGCATGGAGAGGTAGGAGGGAAACCATCAGGACTGCTGAGGCAGAGAGAGTGATGCTGGGCAGTAACAGCAGAAAGGATTAAATTATGCTAAGCATCACCTGCACACAGAGCAGGCTTGGTGGAAGACATAAAATTTTATGGGAAATTTTTGTATCAAAAAGTTCACAACCTTTCTAGGAGACTATACGCAGTGGAAGACCAAAATGAGGCAAAAAACTGCAAGGTGAGCACTATTCAAGTTGTGCAGGGCAAAGAACTTGATAATATTATAATCAATTACAATGAAATAGGAAGACAAAACTAGAAAGGGTTCTGAGAGGCCAGGAAATGTCATTGAGGTGGGAGGCAGCAAGAAGGTGAGCAGCAAGCAAGAAAAAAATCAAGTTTCTATATATAAAGCCAAGCCACGTCCCTCGTTCCAGCTCTGGACATTTCTTTTTCCCTTTAGATTTTTCAAAAAGCCAATATTACACTATAACTTTAACAACCCCAAACCATTCCTCCTAACAGCACCTGTATTCAGATTTATATTCTGTAGTGAGTTGGAGTAAAAGGAGAGTTGCAACAGGTGCCCTGCAGCATACCGGCCACCACAGTTCACTGTGTGTGTACAGCACCAAGAAAAACCCAGCAGGTGCAGAAGAGTTCCCAGAGTTATTTCCTATTCTCTGTCTGGCAATAAAGACAGTTACACCAAGTGGTAACTCTTAGCAGATGGTGACTTTTTAAAGTTGATTGCTGTATAAATGATACTTTCTGAGTTTGTTCCTTTTAATTCAGATCCTCAGTAGCATGTTCAAATGTCAGAGAGCATCATATTTCTATCTTTTATTTCCTTTGTGAGCAGAAATCTTCTTTGAGAAGTTAGGAACTACAGCTTGGGAGAAAAGATAGGCTCTCTCGATAAAAGTGATCTACTTTACAAATGTTACAGAATACAATAAAAACAGTAGATGGAAAAAGCCCTACTGGCTTTGTTCTCAGTGGAGAGTTTTAATTTCTATAGCACTTTTTAAAGAGACATTTTGTCTGCACTGTAATGGTTTACTGGATTGGTGAGGTCCATTAGCAGCACAAAGCAGGTTTTCCTCTGCTGCAAGCACAAGGAGGTTGGGGGAGTGGGGGTGGAAGATATCTAATTAATCAGCTACTACTGTAGGCAAATAAAAAAACCAGGACAGCTGAATGAGTACCTTTTTTACCCCCCAGCTGCCTTACAGTCCCATACTGGGGTGGCCGTGTGCGAGACACCCATGGCATGCAGAGGTTTTGGGGCTGCACATGACCCAGACTGGCAGCCACAGGCTTTAAGACTGTGCTTTAGCGTAAAGCAGATTCAGGGAGACCAGAGTCAATGCACTTGGGCTCCAGCTGCAAATCCAAAGCCTGTGTAACAGCTCCCAAAGGCAAGAGGGCTGTTACATTGCTCCAAGCTACCTACCACTTCTGGTCAGTGAGTTTACCTACTTACCCACACTTCTTTACTCGTCTGACCAAAGTGGCAATTCGCCATGGTCCCAATGAGCTATGTACCTGAAGCTGCAACTAGAAGGCTTTTCTGGTTTTCTGCAAGTTGTGTGTACATGTTGTCTTTTTAATAGTGGTGTAGCTGGAAACTCTATCCTCCACATAACCTTTGCAGCAAGGGAGTGTGTTCAAACCAGCATGGGCTGCTTACACAAAACCCACAAGGATGCAGCGCTGTCCCTCAAAGAGTCCCTGCAAGGATGATGGGTCAGCTCTGAAGGCTTCGTTCTACATCATCCACCAAATCAAAAAAGATACATCTGTCAATAACTACAATATAATTTACTGCAATTTGCTGCCACCGCTGCCAGCACCAGGTGCCAGCAGTCCCTGCACACATGCCAGACCTGGCCTGCAAGGGTCTTCCCTGGGGGAGGCGTAAAGGAGCAAATGAACCCCCAAAGCCCCCTCCGACAGCCGGTCAGCGTGCTGGGGCACTCTGTGTCACCCAGCAAGGTTTCCTGTGGGGCTGGGAGAGCAGCCAATGGCCCAGACAGTGTCTGGTCCCCCCCCCAACTGCGTCTCCACTTGCAGGCTCGCATGCTTGATGTCACCGTGTTTCCCACTGCTGTTCCCCGCATGAGGCAGCCTGTAATGGCTCACTCTGCCTAATTACAGCAAATAGCAGGCAATTTTGGAGCATTCAGATGATGCATCCCCATAGTCCTGCTCTGCCATAACTGATAAGTAAATCTGGCCAGCCAGGCGCGCAGGGTTACCGTATGCTCCTTCAAATACTGCTTCTCAGTGGTACAGATATATCAGAACTGGCCACAAAAAAACTCACCCCCCCTAACCCAGCACCAAGGACTGTCGCCTCCTGCTAACACATGAGTACCCTAGAAAAAATGGAGGTGACAAATAGATGAAGCACCTGTGTGATTTGTACTACTGCAGACCCCTCGCCACCGCGGGACAGCCCCTGTGTCCCCAGCTTGGGCAAGTTGTACCAAAATCTGTGCCATCGGGGCAGATCAGGGAGATCCAAAGGGCTTTGGTGCAGCCACTAATCTGCCCTCTGCACTTCACCTCCCCTCAGAGTCTGTGGCTTAGCCCGTTTATTTATTGCACCTCATTGGCAAAAAAGGAAAGACATCCCTTGGCCAGAGGGAAATGTCCCAATTAAAAAGTGAACGATGCAGTAAAACAGCAGAGCATTCTTGAGAGCAGCGGTAAAAGTGGCCACCTCTTGTCCTCAATTTATGTTGCTCCCATCACCCTGGGCATTATATTTGTGCTGACAAGGATCAGTTTAACCCCTGCTTGCAATCTAATAAAAAGCTGGCATGATGGAAGCATGCATAATCCTTCTTCAGTGTCCTAGGAATGGGTGCAATAAAAAACTTCTACTGCTGCTGCTTGGTGGCTGCAGCCACTGCCTGGAATAAATAACTCTCTTGCCCAATGCCAGCAGCGGGAAGGGGAAGTGCTTTGGACCAGAGGCTTCTCAGTCCCTCATCCCTTTGCACTGCTGCAGCCCAGGGTGGGCAAATCATGCCAAAATAGAAAAAAATGCCAGAATTGCTGTGTGGGTCAGACCAAAGTGTCTGCAATAACTCAGGAGCCCGTGGCCTGTGGCAGGGAGCCAGCAAGCCCGTCTGCTCCTCCTCCTCCTCTCCCACAGCCACAGGGCTCACAGCCTAACACCCCAGCACATCTGTGAGCACTGTGTATGGCCAGTGGTGGTCACCCACCAGCCCTCAGTATTTTCTAGGGGCAAAGCAAAAGGAAAAGTCCCAAAAGCTCTGCCATCAGTAAATGTTAGGATCTTTCCCCGTCTCATCATTAATTGACCGAATCAGTGTTGCAGAGCTGGCATTATGCTCTGCTACACTTTGTAATGAAATCACTGCCTGTGCGTAAGAAACAAATTTAATGATATGATACTAATAGGGTTAGAAATTTCCCGTGCAAATATTAATAATTTATATCTACATTCATTTTTTACTACTGCTTGTAGTCTGTAACAAGAAAATACTGAGGTCTACCAGCCCCTCTCACAGATCTTGTCCACAGAGGGCACATTCATTACCAGGCTGGAGACAGAGGCCCCCAGCAAGATTTCACTTGGAGGTGCAAATTAGCATTTGGAAATCATGTCCTGGCCTGCAACCATGTTTCAAAAAAGAGATGATGCTTAAAACACGAGTGGTGCTTGCAGGGGACCACGGAGCAACAGGAGATGGACAGCAAGCTTTGCTGCTGCCCGGGCCCCTTCCCATGGCCATCCCTACAACACCCACACAGAGAGCCAGGACTGCTAATTGCCTCTGCAATCTGGGGATGAGACAGGGCATTTTGTTGTGGAAGTAGGGAGGAATTTGTGTTAAATGTCCTCTTTTTCAGCAGTAAAAAGCTATCTTACAGGAAGGGCAGTGACTGGGACCTGAGGGGTTGAAAGAGAAGACAGTTCCCTCGGACAGGCATAATTGCTGCAATTCAGAATGCTAAAAATGTGAAATTAGGAATAATCAATGGCTGTTTATGAACTGTGTCTATACAGTGAATTCAACTAATACGGAGTAATTACGCTCCGCTAATTCCTGGTATTTGTCATCGTTCCGTTGCAGAAGAGTCCTGCAAAACAATAAAAACAGATTGGCTGCACTGGGCCCGCAGACTGAGGGCTTAGCACCACACAAGCTAATTTGTCTTTTAGTAGTAAAAGCAGTTATGATTTCCTTTCTTTATTTTCCTCTCCTAGCAGCAAAGCCAGCATCAGTGGGCTGCGCTGCCAGGGCTGCGGCGGGCGCAGCGGATGTGCTACACAACAGCACCCCCAATAGCCAGGACCGCTGTGCTGCTGGGCAAGACCCCCCCAGCACACCAAACCCCGCTTTTCCACCAGCCACCACCCTTCTCCTCTTGTGAAAGTGCTTTTCCCACCTTCTTGGCCAATATTGTTCTATCATCCCTCCTGTCAAACTTTGTCCTCACACCTTTCTTCCAGCCCAGCCAGCACAAGATAACCCCGCCGACATTTCACCTGGGTACTCGGGCTGCACTCGGTCACCAGGACGCCGGTGAAACCTGTGGGATGTGTCATCAGTTTGCTGGCATGATTCACTCTTCGGTCAAAGAAGTACTGCTGTTTATTAACCTATGCAAAAGTGGGAGAGGAGAGGTGAGTACCGGAGCAGGATGGTTTATTGGTGGGTGAATAATCCCCCGCAGCAGCACAAGCAGGGAGGTTTGGACTGCTGGGGCAACCCTCGCCCTCATCCACCTCTCGCATACAGTGTGGAGGAAATGCAGGTGGTGTTTAACACTAGATAAACAGAGAGCAAAAGGCTGTTTCCTTTTAAAGGTGCTACATTTAACATCTGCGGTACCTGGCTTAGCCCGGCACGAGCAATCATAAACCACACAGCCACAGCACTTTTCAGGACAAAGTTTGCAAAGTGGCAGTGGCCAAGCCTTTCCTAAGAGAACTTGTCATGAATTTATCACAGCGAGCACCTTCCTGCAAAGCAGCGTGTCCCTGCAGGCACTGCAGAGCCCCAAGGAGAAGAGATCTTTAGAGGGGAACCTCCCTCCAGTCTGTAGGAAATGGTTCCTGGGAGGATGAGTCCTGCAGCCACTGGGGTTTTTTAGCAGAAGCCACCAGTGCCCCAGTGCTCCCCACCACCCACTGGGGTCCCACACAGCACCCAGCACCGGCACAAGGAGGGAGGAGGAGGAAGACAAGGAAGAGGAAGAGGAAGAGGAAGAGGAAGAGGAAGAGGAAGAGGAGGACAAGAGCAGCTCCTTGCCCACCAGCTTGCTCCTGCTGATCCTACCATGGTGCTCATCACAGTGTGGTGACTTTGCACCACAGATCATTCGTTCTCCAGCCTGCAGCTTTTCGATACCACATTTTTCTTAATTTCTCTTTCTCCGTATCATGCAGAAATGTCCCAGGGGGAGCTTGCAGATGAGACTGATGTAATTCCATTGCACTGCACCAGTTAATTATTTGCTGAATCGAAACCAAGCCGATGCCCTGTTCCCAGCACTTGACGTACTCACTAACATTATGTGTGATTTATGTGTGCCACAGTGGATGGGCAAAACCTGGGCTACCGCAGCATGCAGGGACAGGACGCGAGGGCTGCCCATGCCAGCACCAGCACTTGGGCTATGCCGCAGCCACATCCCATGAGAAAAGTGCCCAGCTCCCCATCCTTTCCTGTGGTTTCAGGGAAACCTCTTGGATGAAACATGCAGTTCCAGAGAGCAGAAGCATTTCACACAAGGTTTCTTCGTTGGGATGAGGAGGCCCCCCAGCCCCGCTGAGGGTTTTTTGCTCATTTCTTCTGCAAGCAGCAGCAACATCTCCATCTTCATAGAGGCCCCCGGAGGGCTCAGGTCCCTTGAAGCAGGAGGAGAAATTCATCACGAAACAGGCCTCCCCCAGGGTGCTAAAAGCCCCATGCCGTGGGCCAGCTCCTGCGCAGGTGAGTAGTGGGGGGACAGAGCAGAGCCGTGTGCTGCAGCACGCTGGGGCTTGGGGCTCTTCATTATTGAGCCGAGCCAGTTATTGCCAGCAGCCGAGCAAACTAATAGGAAGGATATTTCCCCAGAGAGGGAGGAGGTTTCTGATTTAGACTGTGCTATTTAAGCCCAGACTCTCACGGCAGCTAAAATTTCCTTCCGAGGGCAATAATTATCCCAATACAAAGCCCAGGCCTGTGTTTGCTTTTCTGTTCCCTGTCTGGAAGGTTTTAATGCAGAGGCTGCAATTTCCTCTGGTGCGCAGCCCAGGACCCAAGTCACATCCTGCACCCCTTGCCCAGCATTGCAGACCAGAGCCAGCAGGAGGCAAAGAACAGCTCAGTGCAGTTTTATGAAGAAAGCACCCTCAGGTATTAAACTAATTACCAGGGAGCAGCACTGGTCCCACAGGGGTTCTGCTTCAGCCCTCTGCAAGCTGCAGTCCCAAAGGCAGCAATGCCTCTGCTGACCCCACATCTCCTCCAATGGCTCTTGGATGAAAATTGCTTTAAAACCTCCAAGAGAAGCCATTTGGTTCTTCTAAGTGATGGGAACATAAAAGAAAAAGGAAAAAGGAATGGGAACACTTTTGTTCTTGGCTGCCAGGTAAATGAGGTTCAGCTCTGGAAAATGTATAGGGCCTCTAGTGCTAACTGCAGGGCTGGAGTCTCCAAGGAGTGATTTCTTCCTTCAGAAACATAATAATAACAATAAATGATTAAAAAGAAAAAGGCCTAAATCTATATCTACAGTTAACTCAGGACTCCTTCAGAGTTCAGGATTGTTGCTGGATAAATAAATGCTTATCTGAAAAAGGAACCTTCAGCCTCCTGCAAACAAAAAGCAGTGAAGCGTCGCTCAGGACCAGCCCACACATGTGCAGTGCAGCCAGGGAGAAAACCCAACAGATCGGGTTATTCTGGATTTATCCCATGCAGGGACACACTTGTCCTGGCTTCATGCCCACCTGCTTCTGTCACCGTGCCCCCCGCCAGCCATGCTGCCCCATCAAACACGATGCGCTACTTTAGTGCAAATGTAGAGGGTCAGGCTGACACCCACCCTGGGAGAGATTTTTCCTCTTCTGATATAGAAAAAAAGCAAGTGCCAAAGTGGAGAAAACCTCCAAAGGAAATGCATGAGTTCATGGCTACAGGAATGGCTTTTTTTTCCCTCCCACAAGACAGCTGCTCCCAACCGCTGCCAGCCACTGTGCCCCATGGGACAGCACGCCAGGGTGACCAGCCCCATGCTGGGCAGCGAGATAAGGCTCAGGGAGGTGCCGTGAGTCACAGAGGGCTGGGCCGTACCGGGCAGCCACACCATCACGCTGCTGAGCACATGGTGCCCCAGCTCCCCAGGATGCCCCGGCACCCACACAGCCTGCAGAGAGGGACAGCGTGCCCAGGACACTGAGCGGTATGTAGGCTTGTCCCATCCCTGACCGGGGAAATGAGGTCTCTAGAGCATGACTGAAATAATGCCTTTCAGCAGCACTTTTCTTTTGACTTGTGGGCAGGTTAGAGGGTTGCACGGGGAAGGTTTTAGTTGTTCCTCCTTCTTGTAGCACGGAGGTGAAGGGGAAACCCCATGTGCTGGCATTCTTTCTGTGAGGGGCAGCTGTGCTGGTTTCATGGACAGAATTAATGAACTACTTGTGTCAACAGCAAGGGTTAAATCCACGTTTCCCCCCATTATGGGATGTACGGTGGAATCAGCTGTGTGATGTGTGGTCCAGGTCAAACCCCTTTATCCATCATGGCTTTGGATGAATTTGGAGACTGTTCACTATGCAACACGCCAGCACACAACCCCGACTGCCAGGACACCCCCCAGGCACTGACCGGGAACCCTTGGGGTGCTGGCACCCAGGGCTTTGCTAGTTGCCAAAGATACATTTCAGATCCTTCCATACGTGCAATTACTAAAAACCAGGGCCTTTCACCATGGCTGCCCAGTGGAGGAACTGCCACATGGCCCACAGTTACCCTGCACTTTCGGCCCCAAGAAGTGCTTCTTCCCAGCAGACAGCTTGCTGCCAGCCCTGAGCACTAACACTTGTGTCCCTTCTTTTGCCCTGGGGTTTTGGCACAGGCCACGTTGGTACAATCTGCAATCTACTGCACGGGGAACCCTGCCGAGCTGATGGCCACCATTCCCATGCTGGAGGGCATGCAATCAATCCCCTCCATCTCTCATCCCTGCTGCAGCTCTTGATTCACTGCTTGGGGAAACCTCACTGGAGAGGCAAGTTCATAGTGATTTAGCCCCTTACCCCTGCCCCCCACCACCGTGCATCCTGGTCGGCTTCTGTTTCAGGATCAGGGCCTCACCCTGGTTAACTATTGACTTGTGCTGGGGGCAGTTTCACCATAAGATGCCCCCTCCAGATATTTGGTGGATGCAGCTGCTGGCCAAGAATTTTTATGAGCGAAGGACTGGCAAACAGTGCTCTCCTGTTGAGTAACTCAGCAAAGCTCAGACCCCTTTTGAGACTAAAAATGGCATTGTAGCATCCTCCATTCTCCTGTGGTGGGACCAGCCCTGGACACACAATGACTCTGTACCCACCCCACACCAGCACCTCTTCTGTGTCCCTGCATTCAATTTTGTAGGAAAACCCTGACTTTTGGAGGGATGACTCACTGGGTGTAGACATAGGTGACATCTGGCAGCTGCCCTCTTTGGAGACGCATCCCCACCCCACACGGAAATGATGTTTCATTCATGGTCAGGGACTTGCGGGGAGGGAAAGGGACATGTGGGGCTCAAAAGCAGCAAAAACCAAACCCCAAACCCAACAAAGGCAGAAGTTTATGGGGAAAAGAAGGGAAGTTTTCCTGCAGTGCTGGGAAGAAACAGGAACATATCACCCACTGCATCCTGGAGAACCTCCCTGCGAGGGCAGGGATCTGTCTGGGTTTCTTCTTGGCAGCAATAACTCAGAGCTGGCAAGCAGCACTTCAGTCCTGAGCAGGCTCATGGTGGAGCCTTTGCCTTACAACACCACGGAGGTCTTTAGCAATGTTTGTCCGAGAACCTTTTTGTTCCTGGAATGGTTTCAAGGAAATATATTTCAGGTTTATAAGACAAATAACTCTGTTTATCACCCGCTGTAGTTCTTTCCTTTCTTCCTCTCCTGCAAGTCACTCTCTGGCAGATGCCAGAACACAGTTGTCTTTTTTTATTTTCTGGCACAGCCTTAGGACAGGAAAAAAAAAAAAAATCCAAACAATTAAGAATATAATAGAAATCCTAGGACAGGGCTACGCTTTTGTAATGCAATCAGGTTCCAGGTATTTCACCACCCAGGGACTTTACCCAATAACTTTTACCTGGGATTAAGGTGAAGATAAATAGCCCAAATAAATACAAGACTTCCCTAAAGCTGTAGCACTTACCGGTTTATTTTTCCATTTCTCTGCAATGAAGTCAATATGTGCATAGGAAAACCACATTTTGGCAAAGGAGAGCACTGTGCAACAGGCCCCAGTGAGGCTGGCATCTCCTGCAGTGGCAGGGACCGAATGGGGACAGTTTTGCAAACCCAGTGGAGTTTTGTTCCACTCGCTGTGCCCAAATCACAGCCCAGGTCTGAATCCTCACCAGCTCCAGGCTCTCCTCATGGCATTTGGGGGAGAACTCAACAAGCTCCAAAAGCAAACCAATAACACTTTTGAAGACTTTGCAGCTTGCCAAGGGGGATTTTAAGGACTGCTCTTCTGCTCCCATCACAGCTATCAACAGATCAGGCACTGGGCTGGGAAGCCAGGTGTGGGAGAGACTCCCTGCATTTAAAAAGCAAAACTTCATGCTCAAAGGAGCAAAAGGAGGCTGTCTCTCCAGATCCAGCCACAGGCAGCATTTGTACTCCAAAACCTTTAAACTGTCCATTTTCAGGTCTGTGGCTTTTCCACCAGCTCAGTGAAATGGGCTTGTTCACACCATGTCCAACATGAGTTTAAAACCCATTTCAGAGATACTGTGCCAGGGGACTGGGATGGCCCAGGACAAGGTGGCATGGGGAAGGGCTGCCAGCATCACGGACCCCCATGCCATCTCCTGCAGAGACAGATTCCTGCTCACAGTCACCTTCTCCTGGGAGGAATATCTGCAGAGAGAAGTGAGACGCTGCTAGGAAGCAAGTGTGCTCACCCTATCAAAATCACACTGCCGCGATACCGAGGGTATACCAATACCTTCCAAGGCTTCCTTTAAAATGTGGATAAGCCACAAGGCCACTCTCCTGTGGGAAGCTGCTAGCTCTTTTTGGCAGCTCCTCCTTGCCACAGCCTCATGGCAGACACGGGCACAGCAGAGAGGTCTCGTGGGGAGCAGTGCCGGGCTCCGGACAGCTGAGATATCACGGCAGGGCTGCCACTCTGGCCAGGCACCGGCCACCCTGGGCCCCTGCAAAGTCCCTCCAGAGCCAACAGAGGATGCTGCACCACAGCCACGGTCAATCGTGCGGCCACTGGCAATTTCGCTGAACTCAAGCACTGGGAGGGGACCTGGAGCAGGGCTGGACAGGAGACAAAGCTCTTCTCTCCTTCCCCATGACTCAGCAGCCTGAAATTGACTTTCAGCCCAGCCCTGCTACAACCCATTGCTCCTTATTTACCCTTCAAACGGGAAAAGCAACTCTCAATACAGCTCTTTTACAAATTTTCTATGCCAAGCCTCGCCAAAGGGCTGCTTTAGTTAACATTAGGCTCTTTAAACACTGAGCACACATCCCACAAGTGACGATTTGCCTTAGGACTGCGGGGTCATTTCCAGGACGGATGTTCACCAGGCTGCAGCCCTCAATTTCAAAGGTAGGAGTGGGTCCCCAGCCCCGGGAGCCCTGTGCATGGGGTAGCAGGTGCCGTCCCATCTGTTGGGACAGCAGCAGGAGAGAGGGGGCAGATGGACTCTCTCAAGTAGGAAATAGTTCACACTCCAAATTACAGCCACTCCCCATTCACATGGGTGAAGATGCTGTGGGATTTGGACAAGTGGAAATATTTCTGTTCTTAAGAAGTCAGGTTTCCCCAAACCTGGCTGCTCTGCCCAGCTCAGCTGCACTGCCCTTCTTCCCTTCCCTTTCTAATTTTAAGGAGGATGAGCTTGTTCCCGCATATTCCCCTGACTGGGCAAGGCCAAATCACAGCTTGTCCTCAGATGGCATTTTTGCAGCCCCTAATATTTGAAACCTACTTTGCATCATCCCAGAATGAAATGCAGCAAATCCATGATCAAAAAAACAGTCCTTGAGATCATTTCTATCAGCAGAATAGAAAAGCATGATCTGTGATTGAGAAAAGGACGTGAAACAGGAACACACAGGGCAGTGAACAGTCACAGTGAAGAGTTCAGAGGCTTAAAAATGAAGCAAGCTCAGTCAGTGCAATCTGCACCAATGTATGGAAGCCAGGACTTCAACAATCAGGGTGGGACCGAGCATGTGTGCCTGGTAGGAATTTATACATCTTTAGTAACCTCTTAGTTATTGCAAATATGCCTAAACATAATGATTATTTTTTCATCTAGTATCTGCCTGGTTTTGGTGGGTTATAGGAATACTTTATGGTATTTAATTCTTTTCCTCAGGGTGACTTGTGACCGCTGGCCACCCCCTCAGTTGCGGTCTCTCTCCCCACCACCATGCGGGTGACAGGTAAGGAGGGAGACAAAGATTTACTTCTCTCTGTCCATTTTTCTACAGTTCTTTATGCCTCCTTCTCATCTACATGACACCTTCCAAGCCCAGCTACCCTGACCTTCCCCTGCCTCTGGCAGGGGAAAGAGCCTTTGTACAAGTATCAGGTTTTTAAAAGATTTGTGTAGATTTCAGCCTGTTGTATTTTTCCCAGTGAAATCCTCTGTGGCTGGGAAGAGATGGCTATTGAGACATTCCTGGTTCCGTAAGAGCCATTCAGCTGCAATATAAGTATATTTTTCTACTCTCTTTCCATGCAGGACTGGAACGTTTTGCTCTGATGAGCAGTACTTTAAAGCCAAATGCCAATCACATTTGTATTAGCAGCCGCTTGGCTGTAGCTAGTGACTAATTGGGGGATAGCAGCCTTCCCAGCACTGGGAAGGTAAGAAATATTTGGATTTACATAGCTTTCTGACTAATTATCAGATTTACTTTAATGCAGAGAGGAATATGAATAGTGCCTCCCAGTAGAAGGGTAATGCCTATCTGGGCACCATCACACGCTCTAGAGATATTAATTAAGAGATCAGAGTCCTTTCAGAGAATAGAGGAAGGAATGTTAGCTGCCTTCCCACACCACACAAGTGCTGGCTGTCACCTTGTGCTTGGTAACATGGGGACCCATGGACCAAGTCCCTGAGAAGCCAGAGGGATGCTCCAGTCCCCGACCCATGCTGCTGCTGCTCTCACCTGGCTCCTCTCCCACCCTTTGCAGGCATAATCCGGTACACAGTGCTGCTCATCACACTGCTGAGCACATGGTTCATCGTGCAGACATACTTCGATCGGAGCTGGAAAGCCATCAGCCTGCGAAGCTGGCTCGGTGAGGTGCCAGCAGGGGTCCAACCAGGTCCAGAGGGAGGGTGCGGGCGGCCCCATTGCAAGCCAGACCCCAGAGCTGCATATAGTTGCCATGAACATCTGCACTTGCAGTCCCTGGCCAAGGCTATAGCCACCAGCTCTGACCATCAGGGCAGGGAGGGGACAGCACACTGGGAAGCTGCACCAGGGCGGGTGGCTCCTGGGGTGCTTGCAGCCACGGGGAGCAGTTTTGGAGAGCTGGTGCCTGAACAGCTGCTCCTGGCTTGGGGAAGAGCCAGCAGCTCTCCAAGGTGTCTAACCCTCCTGCTTCGTACCCACAGGTGCCATCAACAAGCCCAGCAGTGAGTACCACTCTCAACTTCATCTCCATCACACAGCACCACTCCAGGGCTGAGGGTGATGGTGGAAGCGCGATAGCTGCCTTCAGGAGCCCCGTTCCCAAGGCAAAAACCCACCCTCCCATACACAAAGGAATTTCATTATTGCAATAGCAGCAGTGGCTTTGGCAGGCTCTGCAAGCACACAAACATTCACATAATCCCCCTGCCCCAGCAGAAACTCTCCCAGGCCACAGGCTACAGCAGGAAGCAGGTCATGGGCCCTGTCTCTGCCATGTGGCACAAGTCCCTACCCTGGCCGAGAATGGGGAAGCTCCAGGCAGAAAAGCTCCAAGGGCTGGCCTTGAACCAGTGCCAGCTCCGAATGCTCCCTGGCACACACCTCTCTGCAATCCCCATGGCATCAGCTGTGCTGTCCAACTGCTCACAGCCAGAGCGGCACCTGGTGCCCAGCTTGTTCCACCCCACCCCAAGCCTTGGCACCGTAAACCTCAAACAAGAAGCTGGTCCCAGCCCCAGCACAAGTTTCCTTCATGCAAGAAGCTGGTCCAGGTGTTGCCCCCTTTGTGGACCACTGTGCCCCAGTGCCAGCCCTGCTCAGCCCTTTCAGGGATGTGGTCAGTGTCCCCCTGTGTGGCCAACACCATGGCTTGCAGCTCCGCTCCTCCCTCGCAGGCAAGCAGCAGCCCCAGCACAAGTGTGGGAACAAGAAGAGCTGTCCCGAGGACCATTTTGCCTTCAGGATCATCAGCGGTGCCGCAAACGTGGTGGGACCCTCCATCTGCTTCAATGACATGGTGTAAGCAGCACACAGCAGGGATGGGGCAGCTGTGGCTAGCCTGGGCTTGAACAGGGCAAGTTTGGCTTCTGCTGAGCATGTCAATGGCCATCACTGTGCATTTGTGGTTAAAAAATTTGGAAATAGTTTTCTTCTCAACCACTTCTGGGGATATTTTGCTGTCTGCAGCCACTTTGCCCCATCACAGTTTCACTGGCACCAGCACCTCCAGGGCATCCCTGCACTTACTGATGCTCTCTGCTTTCCTTTCCAGCCTCATGAGCAGCATGAAAAACAACATTGGCAGAGGCCTGAACATTGCGCTAGTGAATGGTGAGTCGGGTTGGCACTAACCCCCCCACCATGACTGTGGTCCCTTCATCCCCCAGGAGGGAATGGGCCACCGGGGGACCCCATCCCAGGCACTATGGCTGAACCAAAAGCACATCAGTCCGGTGTTGTATGGGGTGTGCACACCCACAATTATGGTTGCAAGCACTGCCAGAAAGATGGGAACAAACCCACCTGAGTCATGCACAATGAACTCCACCAAGCAACACATTCACCATCGCAGCAAATATGACACACTGAGGGAAGAATAAAGCATTTTGCAGCAAGAGCCCCAAGCTGGTGGCCAGGCAAAGCTAGAGCCACAACAGTGCAAACTCACTGTGCTTTGTTTTGAATTTAACCTTTCAGGAACAAGCGGGCAGCTCCTGAAAACTGACACATTCGACATGTACTCTGGAGGTAAGTGTGGTCACTTTGCTGCTTGGTGGTTTCCGGCCAGGGCTCATGCCAGCACTACCAGCTGCTGGCTATTTAGGCTGCTCCTCTGCCATGTATTTAATGATAAATTCTAGTAGTCTTTCACCAGGATAGCCAGCTCGGGTGGTAAAAGCTCAGCTTTCCCTGAGGCCATTGAGCCCAGAATCCTCATAATGCATCTGCACCTGAGATTGGCTTCTTGTTCCTTTTACACGTGCATAATAGCCTGAAAAACGTAATTCCACTAAACTGAATAAACCAGGGTGCTTGAAACCTGAGACAGGCTACTTTCTAAGATCAGGTAGTTACACTAACCCTGATATTTTGCAACTTTCAATTAGTTTTTGAAAGCTGGTGGTGGCTGAGCAGCAGCTTGTTTCCCTGGCTTTCTCAGGAGGATAAATGAGGAGTTCAGGGCATGGTAGGTGAGATGCGTCTCCCAGCCCCAGCGAAGCTGAGCACATGGAGCAGAGCCTGGTGGCAGCAAAGACCATGTCCCTGCACCTGACAGCTTCAAACAATCTTCCTAACAGCAAGAAGATGCCCTGAGCCAGGGCAGCACCTGCTCACAGCCTGGCTGGCACTAACTTGCAGGATGCTGCAAACCCCACCATTGTTGCAAAGCTGTTAACAAACCACGCCATAATTTTGGCAGAACTCCTCAAAATCACATGCTAAAACCACCCCTATAGTGCTTTTGAATTACCCTTTGCTATTTGAGCCTTCCCCGGGGATCAATCACCCTTTCTGCTTTTTGGTTTTGCAGCCTATTGTTGGTAAATCTGGAGATTTAAGGAGAAACACCAGTATCATGAAATTTCTGTCTGAGTTTGAGGCGTGCAGTGGGAGAGGCCCGGGGAAGGAGAAGGCAGTCAGTCGGCTCCTGTGCCACTAGATGGGGCGTTGGACTCGAGCATCCCATGGATGCAGGATGAGGAATAATTCCCGCAAATAGCTAAAGGCATGATCGCAGGGCAGGCAGCTCTGCAGCTGAGCGGGTTCATTTCTTGCGTTGGGAAGTAAATCCGTGTAACTAGATTTCACAGTTCACGAGCAAAATTTAGGAGCAAATTGCCCTCTGCAATCGTACTGGCAGGAGGAAAGCGCCAGCCCTAAGTGCTGCGGGAGAGCCCCACAAGATGGGAATGCAGCATGTGGGAGCCTGTACTTCCCCAAGCCCATGACCCCAAATCCTGGCCAGCACCAGCACAGTCGGGATATTTCCCACTGACCCAGAGGTGGTCCCCCCAGCTGCCACGTAGCAGTCCCTGCTAAATCTCTTTTTCTTTCCCTAATGCTCTTCTCTCCCAGACATTAACAAACTGGATACCTTCCTCCAAGAGATCAAGCACGGCACCATCGTGCTTACAGCCAGCTATGATGACGCTGCCACAAAGTGAGTTTGGCCCCAGGAGCAACACCTGGCTCCCCAAAACCCTGCAGCTGAGGGGAGCTGGAGGTGCTACTGCCAACAGCAGAGAGGGGACAGGAGGAGACAGCCACCTGGCACAGCACTAACATCTTCTTGCCCTCTTTCAGGATGAATGACAAAGTACGGACACATTTTGTGGAGCTGGGCAGCAGCCACGTGAGCAAGCTGGGCTTCCGGGACAATTGGGTCTTCTTGGGAGCAAAAGGTCTGAAGAACAAGAGCCCCTTTGAAGAGGTATGTGGCCCATCCCTACCACCAGCTCTGGAGGCTCCGACCCTCTTAGTAGCACCTCCTGAGCTACATCGCACCTATCTGTTTGCAGAAGACATGGGCCAGTGGTGTTATTCTCCATGTTGAGCCAAGCTGCAAGTTTTGCCACATTGCAAACTTGCACTGTGCAACCAACCTCCTCATTCATTTTCTTTCTTTTTTTTTTTCTCCTGCAGCACATCAAAAATGATGAGAAGAAAAATAAATATGATGGCTGGCCTGAGATGCTGGAGATGGAAGGCTGTGCCCCCAGAAAGATGGATTAGCATCAAGCCTCAGCCTGCCACGGAGGCGAAACCAGTTTCGCAGAGACACCAGCCCCATCACACCGACCCCAGGCCCACCACTGCCCAGTCACATAGCCCAGCAGCAGCTGCCTACTCCCAGGGACCAGCCATTTCATATCAGGGGCTACACAGGGCTTGAAGAAGAGCTGTACAAGTGCCTGCAGAGCCTGAGAAAACACCCAGCCAGGTTTCAGCTGAGCAGTCCTCATCTATGGGTCAGTTTGGGGTATTTTATTTTTCTGTCTTTAAACCAAAAACTTTGTAGAAGGTTTTTCAGATTTTTTAAATAAGATATTGTATTATAAAACATTACTTTCTCACTTCCATTTTCAAGCATAATCCACGCTTTTCCCTGTGGGCACAGCATGCCATGTCCTCTGCCACCAGCTGGGTGTCACCACTACCCATCCCAGGGCACTGCACATGGGTCATCCCCCTCCCCACATGGCACAGGGCAAAGCCATCCCTGGGGATGCTCAGACCTTGTTGGTTTCCCCCTGGAGCTCCTGCCAGCCCCCCGCTACCTCCTACAGCCACAAGGCCAGAAGGCCACAGGCATGGCTTGCAGCAATGTAGATTAATATTTGCAGACCAAAGCATTTCCCCCACCCGGTTGCACCTTCCCTGGGTTAAATCCAAGCTAAATCCTCCGTGGCACATCCCCATCAAAGATTAGGATAATGCCTGGGTCATGCCAGGCTGACTTTGCCCTCGAAGAGGGAAGGATGGATGTCCAAGTTTCTCAGGCAGCTGAAGTTGTGCAGCATAACCAATAGGTGGGAGCCTTTTACCGGCAGAGCCGGAGCCAGCATCAGTCTGGAGCGATACAACACACCCGGGCTGGCACCCCGCTGCGGGCACCCACCCACCCGCTTTGCTCCAGGAGCTGCACCCCAGCCCAGGCCCGGCCGACACCGCCAGCAGCGGAGAGCTCCCTGCCCCTGCCCAAAGGCAGGCTGGCAAAAGCCCCACAGACCTCCTCCCAGGGTGGTTCCCAAGCTGCTGCCCAACACCAAGGAGGTCCTGGCAGAGCATCTGCCCCCAGCTCGTGTCTGAACACATACACCCAAGAACCATCTGTACCCAAAACCTTCCTGAGCACAAGTATTGCTGAGATCAGATAAGCTACAGGGGTGATGACCTGGGCTTATCTGTTATCATAGACAGTGACAAATTTACATCATGTACAGCCTTTAATTTCCTATGACCATATCTGGGTTTTCCCATTCTTTAAATCAGACTTGCAGTTTTGCAGAAGATGAGTGTGGAGCATTTCTGCTGGAGCACTTGGAGCTGTGCAGGGTAACAGGCTATCCTGCACAGCCTTTTCTGCCTCCAATAGCAGGGTTTGCCCCAGCACAGCTTCCAACAGGCAGTTCACATCCATTACCTGAGCCCTCAGGTCACCCCAGGGGACGAGAAGTGAGGAGCATTGGCAGGATAAGGCCAGGAAGAGACACAGCCTGTCCTGCACCAGCCACCTTAGGGATGAAACCCTGGATCCAAAACCCAGCACTGCTATCCAAAACCAGCAAGGCAATTGGTTTTCCCTAACCAAGAAAAAATCCCAAAACAAACTGTGTAACACCTATAAGAACTTCCAAAGGCAAAACTGAAGTAAAACCCCCAAACAGCCATCACAGAGGAATTCCCCAATGCTGTAGTATTTTATCCCAGTTTATCCTCCTGCGCTCTTAACATGCACCTGATCACACCGAGGGAAGCCTCCTCCATAAATCAATCCCTAAATCTGCTTCAACAGCAGCGGTTAATCCCAAGCGCTGAATCATCCCTACCCGTGGCAGCAGTGAGAAATAACACAACACAACAGACACAACAGCCCTCACATCACACAGCCCTGCTGCACTGCCAGCATAAATATGCCAACTATTTTAAGCCCCCTCAAAGGATCTAGATTTGCTTGTAAGCCAAACTGAAAACAACCTAAGAGCTGTAAAGGCGGCTGCATGAGGTAAACCAGCCCACAGCATCAGCTACAGCTCAGAAAACAACCGGCCCTTTTCAGCCACAGGAAACTCTTCCTAGCCCTTTGCAATGTGCATTAGAAATCTGGTTTAAAGCCAAAATAAAGGAAATTTGTTTCAGCATCCTACAGACTGTTAAAACTAGCTCTGAATCCATCACGGAGCAGTTACTAAGGTACATCACTATTTTCAATACAATAGGGAGAACTAAAAGTGCAACTCCTGTGCAGGGACCTTAATCAGCAGACAGTGTTTTGAAGAACCATTCCTGCTAAAGCCACTGTGTCCTGATAAATGAATTGGAGCTTTTCAAAAGCCCAGAGTCTGGGAGGCAGCAGTATAAATATGGCTTCAGGGGTAACTTGCTTATTTTTCAGAAAGATCTGAAAAGGGTGGTGGGTGCAGAGACAGCAATCCCCAAGTGAGTTTTTAGTGCCTTGGCATTTTGAAAGCTGTATTACTGCAGAGATAGGCACCTACCTAGCTGGTTTTCACTGTGCCGAATCCCCCACAGACTTTAGCAAACACAAGCCCTGACCTGCTCAGCCTCCCAGGACGGAGCTCCAGGTAATCTGGGCTCACCTGTGGGCCATGGTGAGCTCCAGCACTGCAGCAGCAAACCGGCAGCCTGGGGCATTTGCAGGAGCAAAGTTTGCAAAATCCAGTGTTGCAACAGGAGCCAAGAGCCGGGATGCAGACGGGTAGCAGGGGGATAATCTTCCTTTATTTTGGGGATACGGGTTTATTTCGGCAAAGCACAAAAGGAGCAGCTAGGAAGGATGCCACAGGCAAGGACCAACGGGTGCCAGGGCCCCGCAGCTGGGCGAATCCGCATCCTGTGACATCTTGCCCTGTCAAGTGCAATTACTGTAATCTTCCACAGCCTCTCAAAATACGGATCCCAGCTTAGAAACCGGGCATCCGCAGCATGAAAGCTGCCTTTGTGCCCAGGCAGAGCCTGGGCGCGAGCCAGCCGTTAGGTGCATGAAGAAAATGAGTTCTCCACGTGCTGGGAGAAGGGAGGAAAAGCAAGCTTTCCCGCCCGACCCCACTGCAGACGGTCTGGATTTCACCTACATCTCCCCACAGTAGCTGCCGAGGGGCCAGGAGCTGCACGGCCACACATCCCTCCAGGAGTAACGGGGCTGGTGACCACAGAGAGCCGGCCGGTCCCACAGCCCGGGTGAGCGGAGCACAGCCAACACGTTGGACCATGGGGGCGGCTCACGGGAAAAAGGTAACGGGACAGTTTTATTCAGAGCTGCTGAAGCAGTGGCGGGATGATGGAGAAGCATCATCTGCTCACGTGGTGTTTGTTTTGCCCTGCATGTGCTAAGACGGCTGATGGCAGTGAGGGATTAGAGGGACCTGCTTCTGGGTGTGGGTGTCACTCGTCAGAGCTGGATTAAGTAATTCCACCTGATGGGCTCAGCATGAGGGCCTGCCTGGGCTTTCGGGACAGCGAGGAGGGGATCAGAGTATTGCATTAGGACAGGCAAAGTTTGGCTTTCTGGGAAGAAACAGGCTTGCTCCGAGCCGGTCCAGCAACCTACAGGCTGTTTCCCACAGATGTGGTACAGAGCAAGCCCCAACTATTTCTTGGCCTGTGAATTGCTGCCAGGAGCCTCCCAGGACAGGGAGGAGCCAGGCCAGGTCCCTTGGCACCCACATGCCTCTCCCTCTCCTCCAAATCCCCCAAGGAGAGCAGTCAAACAGCTCCAAAAGGAAATGGGACTTTACAGAAACAGAGCTATGCAGAGGCGGCTAGAGATGGTTGTGCTGAGAATGCTGTTAGATGTCATTTTGCTTTCATGTCCGATGACATCAGTGCCTAGAGATGTATCATCACTATTCAGTTGTGATGCTGTGATCCAGTATTAGACTTCTGTAGCTTGTCTCCCAGCTCCAAGAGAAACGCACTCCTGCACCACACTAAGTCAGTAATTTCTATTGCAGCAGGGACAGCAGTGACACTTTGCCCCAGGAGGCACCCTGCGTGCCCAGCTGAGCATGGTCTGTGGCCTTCAGAGGCGTGGGCACATCCAAACCAGGTGTCTTTCAGAAGTTTGCAAACCTGCTGGGCTTTCTTCCAAAAGCAGAGAGAGACACTCTTGCAGGGGAAATGTGCATAAAAGCAACCCACTGGCCAGTGTTACCAACACCTGGAAGGAAAGTCAGGGCTGATGTGGGACTAGCAAACATTTATCTATTTTTCTGGACCTCTGAGAAATGCCAGGTACAGGAGGTGCTGTTCCCAGCCAGCCCCCTGCTTCTCTGACACCCATTCAAGGCGCCGTTGCCAACCCTGGCTCCAGCACATGAGAGCCACGATCATTCCTAGGGCTCAGGACTACGACAGCACACCCGGGAGGAGCCGTGCTCTGCCCACAGCTAATCTCCAGACCTTTGCTCACGTGGCTGTGACCTTCAGGCCTCAGTGAGTTTGTACAGGCATTACTGAAAGCAGGGAAATAAGCTGGTTAGGTCAGGCTTGGCTCATTGCCACCCAGTTCAGCCCTCCTGCATACAAAGTGATCTATGCCGGCCTCCCAACCACCAGACCAGATGGCTTTTGGACAGCTTTTCCCATTGCTCCCTCTTTCCAAAACACCATGATCCCGCCACAGCCCAGCACTCAATGACCTGGCTTCGAAATGTTCCCAGGAGCTCAGGATCTCCTGTCGCACCAGCTTGCTGGCAGCCCCAAAAAGCTCTGAGACAGTTTTACTTTTATGGGCACGAAAAGGTCAGAGATTTCACTCCTGTTTCAGCCTCCCAAACACTGCCCAGGTTGACAAAAGGCTGTGCCACTGCCCAGCTGGCACCAAGCAGGGACATTTGACTGGCAGCTCCTGGGTCAGTGCTTTACCCTTAGGCTGAAGCTGAGGGGGGATGGAAACAAGAAAGCTCCTTCTGCTTCATTTCCAGGGTGGGCCTGAACAGTGGGCTCCAGCCCTCCCAGAGGACCAGGTTGGGTCCAGGTGACAGGCAGGACAGCTTTCCTTCCCCCAGCCCTCGCAGAACCAGCATGGCTCAGGGCATGGGGATCTGCGAGGCATGACCCCGTCCACGAGCTATGGCCCAGAGAGGACCCACACGGGAGCACAGAGTGGGAGGAAGGCTCAGCACCCCTCGCCAGCACCGCCTGCATTAGCAGTCTCAGCTGCACCCCTTTTAAGTTTAGACCAGAGCAGCACTCCAAGGGGATTACAGTAGTGGATTGTGGAATGCAAGGCAATCCCCAGCTCCACAACAAAAGGGACCGGAAAGGCTGCCAGTGGGGCTCCAAGGACATTTCTACTTTCAAAGGCTGCAGCTGCTCCCAAAAAACCTGTTCTGATATCACCACTGCCCTGTGGGTCCAAGCTGACAGCAGAGCTCCAGCAAGACACAGTCCCCTGCCAGGGTACCCTACGCTTCAAGGCACAGACTTTGACAGGGGCTGGTTCGGGGATGCTGCAGAGCCCATGCTGATTCCCTGCCGATTCCTCAGCTCTGCAGAGCACCAGCCCCACTGGGCATAGGAATGTGGCTAACATCCATCCAACCACAGCAAACCATCTTCAAATAATCCTGTAAGCACAGCCTCTCCAGCAGCAGCTCCCCAGGGTGCCCAGGCAGATGCCCCCAGACCCTCATGCAGCAGAGGGTTTTTTTTCCAGGCACCTGCACCTCTCCACTGATTTTCTCCTTGATTTCTCAAGGCAGGGTTTGCATAGTGGCCGTTTCCCCAGGGAAAGTATTCTGTCCCCAAATTCCCAAGAGTGTCAATTTACACTAATGTCAGATGAGCCCAGATTAGCCTTGCTGCTGAGCAGGGAGCTTTGCTCTGCAGCTTGTCTAAAACAACAAGAGGCAGCACGCCAGCACCAGGGAGAGAGGCTCCACTTGTTCAGGCAAAACGCAGTACCTGGCTGGCCACACTGAAAACTGGAGCTTTGAGAGCATCCTTTAAAACTCCTCTGTCTGAGCATTGCAGAAGGATAGGATCAGCATTTCTAGGAGGTGCTGGTGGGATTTCCCCACGAATACAACTAACCCCACCAGCGAGGGTATGCCCACAACCTGGCCAGAGAAGTACTTTCACCTGTGTCCCAGCTCACACAGGACATACTCTGGTCTTTCATCCACCCTTCTCTTCGGGGCACAAGGGAGGTGAAGGCTACAAAAAAAAAAAAAAAATCAACACTTCAGCTCCAGAATAAAAAGCAAGTCCTAAAAAAAGTCATCTGCAAAAGGGTGGGAAGTGGAATAATTTTCTTGCTCTGCCCCTTGTTGGCAGGAGGAGGCTCTCAAGCAGATAAATAAGTGTCACTGTCCTTCCAGCAGTTCTGCTGTGCATAATAGCAGGGTCATGTTCCTACTAAGAATCTATGTAGAAGTCAGTCATCTTGTCTGTCAGGAGACTAGTCTCAGTCTTAAAAAGGCATCCCTCTGCTGCTGTCACAGGGCAGGGAGAGAATATGAAATAAAAGTTGTGATTTTCAGGGTTTTCCACCCACCATGAAGGAGGCAAGAAGTAGCGGTCATATCTTCCCAGCATCACTTAATGCTGTGCAAGGGACTCCCTTCCCCATACACCCTCTCCCAGGTGAACACCCAAAAGCAGACATCCCTCCTATGGGACTAACCCTGACAGTTCAGCTCTGCACTCAAGTATCCTGTTTGGCATTAGCCCAGCGTGAGGTCCATGCATGCAGGGTAACTCCAGCTACAGCAGCATCCATTGCACTCAGCACCATCACTGTTCTTGACTAGCACTGACTGCAAAAACCATGGTCCAGCAGACAGCAGAGCTCCAAAATGCCAAGGCAACTTTTAAAGGGAAATTTTGGGAAGTCTGAATTATTAAATGAAAGATACAGATTGACCAAAAAGCTGGTACTTACCATTCAAAAGCTTAGAAACTCTTATCCGACTACAAAAATCTTGGGCCCTTGTTTTGGAAAGCACGGGAGTGAATAAGGCAAACAAGAGGAGCTGTGTGTATGGCTGGCAGAGGAGAGGTTTATAATGAGAAAGAAAAGGGCTGTTTAATGCCAGTGCAGCAGAGCACAGGGAAGAAACTGCCACGGAAGGACTAGCACGGTGGCTGTCCTGGTACAGGGACACCCATTGCACGAGGCCAAAGGAGGCAGTCCCAGGACCTGTCATCACTAGCATCTTTCCTTCAGCTACCAGCATGGGCAGTAGCTGGAATTGAAACTGCTTCAGAAATGAGATGAGGAATAAGGCCCAAATTGCTCCCAGAAGGGATGGAAGAGCTTGACCACAGAAAGACAGAGGCACGAAACGCAGCAGCTTGTGACACCCAGGAGAGGCTCCGTGGTGCAGCAGCCCCTCTCGTGTGAGAGAGGACATTATAGGGACACAGCTTTCCGAGGCGGTGGGCTGGGACACCACTGCCCCTTTGTGCTCCACAGACTGGCAGGCACAGTGGGGTTTTCCTGGCTCTCCCTGACAGCTATTCCAGAAAGCTGGTAGCTGGTGTCCCTGCCAGCTCTTTCAAAGCATCCCTGTGCCTGGGCAGCACAAGAGCCCTCTGTGGGACCCGCCTGCTCTGCCTCTGGAGCGGTGGCCATCCCCCCTCACCAGCCAGGGCTGCTGCTCTGCTTTCAGCAAGAGGGACTGCAGGTGCCAAGGCCCAGGATCAGAACAAGTCCCACCGACAGTCACTGAATGCCACCAGTTGTTTGGTGGCACTGGCCCCGGGAGCATATCCAAAAATCAGAAGGCAACTGGGAACCACAACATTTCAGTGTCATGGAGCATTGCACTGCTTGGGGAAAAGGGTTTGCTATGTGCTGCTTGCAACAAGTTTTGGTTCAGAGGGACAGGAACAAGAGTTGATGACTTTGCACACCTGACAAATCCCAAGTGCCTCATGAGAGTGGGGATCATTGATGAAAAGCCCATTTCTGGGCAAAAATAACATACACCTAGAAAATAACAGCTCAGCCTTACAAGAGAGCAAACACCTGTAAGTCATCTCATCCATCTGACACAACCCAGCACAGAGCAGGAGAACTGGGCCAGGGCTGGTCCCAAAACCTCCACAGAAGCCCTCTAAGGTGACTTTATCCTGCCTCTTCTTGCCATCTTCTTCTTCAGCCCTTTAAAGTCACCACCTGAGGACTCTCATTAAGCAGAGACACTGCTCCAGGCTTTTGTAGATTGCAAAAAAAGTAAAATAAAATTCTGTAGCATCCCAGCCCTCAGAAGCCAAACTCATTACAGTGGGTTGCTCTAGCTCCTGGCAAGAGATCACAGCTTTATTTCATAGAATCATAGAATCATTTAGGTTGGAAGAGACCTTCAAGATAATCGAGTCCAGCCATCATCCATGCCCCTTAGACCATGTCTTGGAGTGCCTTGTCTACACGCTTTCTGAGTACCTCCAGGAATGGTGACTCAACCACTTCCCTGGCCAGCCTTTTCCAGTGTCTGACAACCCTCTCAGTAAAGAAATTTTTCCTAATATCCAACCTAAACCTCCCCTGCCACAACTTGAGGCCATTACCTCTTGTCCTATCACCAGCCACCAGACAGAAGAGACCAGCACCCACCTCACTACAACCCCCTTTCAGGCAGTTGTAGAGAGCGATAAGGTCCCCCCTCAGCGTCCTCTTTTCCAGACTAAACAACCCCAGTTCCCTCAGCCGCTCCTCATAAGCCTTGTGCTCCAGGCCACTCACCAACTGGGTTGCCCTTCTCTGGACACATTCCAGCACCTCGATGTCTTTCCTGTAGTGAGGGGCCCAAAACTGAACACAGCACTCGAGGTGCGGCCTCACCAGTGCCCAGTACAGGGGAACAATCACCTCCCTGCTCCTGCTGGCCACACTATTTCTGATACAGGCCAGGATGCCGTTGGCCTTCTTGGCCACCTGGGCACACTGCTGGCTCATATTCAGCTGGCTGTCAACCAGCACCCCCAGGTCTTTTTCTGCCAGGCAGCTTTCCAGCCACTCTTCCCCAAGCCTGTAGCACTGCATGGGGTTGCTGTGACTGAACTGCAGGACCCGGCACTTGGCCTTGCTGAACCTCATACAATTGGCCTCGACCCATCAATCCAGCCTGTCCAGATCTCTCTGCAGAGCCTTCCTACCCTCAAGCAGATCGACCCCGCCTCCCAGCTTGGTGTTATCTGCAAACTTGCTGAGGGTGCACTCAATCCCTTCGTCCAGAACATTGATAAAGATATTAAACAGAACCGGCCCCAGTACCAAGCCCTGGGGAACACCACTTGTGACTGGCCGCCAACTGGATTTAACTCCATTCACCACAACCCTCTGGGGTCATCCAGCCAGCCAATTTTTCACCTAGCATAGAGTACATTATTCCATGCCACGAGATGCTAGTTTCTCAAGGAGTATACCATGAGAGAGACAGTGTCAAAGGCCTTCCTGAAGTCAAGGTAGATAACATCCACAGCCTTTCCCTCATCCAATAGGCAGGTCACCTGGTCATAGAGGAGATCAAGTTGGTCAAGCAGGACCTGCCCTTCATAAACCCATGCTGACTGGGCCTGATCTGCTGTTTGTCCTGGACTTGCCATGTGAGTGCTCTCAAGATGAACTGTTCCATAATTTTCCCCAGTACTGAGCTCAGGCTGACAGGCCTACAGTTCCCCAGGTACTCCCTCCAACCCCTCTTGCAAATGGGCATCACATTGGCAAGCTTCCAGTCATCTGGGACCTCCCCCATGGACCAGGATTGCCGATAGATGGAGAGTGGCTTGGCAAGCACCTCTGTCAGTTCCCTCAGTACTCTTGGATGGATCCCATCTGGTCCCATGGATTTGTGAGTGTCCAGACAGCTTAGCAGGTCACTAACTATTTCCTCCTGGATTAAGGGGGGTATATGCTGCTCTTCATCCTTGCCTTCCAGCTCAGGGGACAGAGTAACCTGAGGATGACTGGTCTTCCTATTAAAGACTGAGGCAAAGAAGGCATTAAGTACCTCAGCCCTTTCCTCATCTCTGAGGGCAACATTCCCTTCTGTATCCATTAAAGGACAGATATTCTCCTTGCATTTCTTTTTACTAACATATTTGTAAAAACATTTTTGTTGTCCCTTACAATAGTAACCAGATTAAGTTCTAGCTGAGCTTTTGCCTTTCTAATTTCCTTTCTACATGACCTAACAAGATCCCTGTACTCCTCCTGAGTTGCCTGTCCTTTCTTCCAGAGATGATAAGCCATACTTTTTTTCTTGACTCCTAGCAATAGCTCCCTGTTCAGCCAGGCTGGTCATCTTCCTCAGCAGTTCAACTTGCAGCACATAGGAATAGCCTGGTCCTGAGCCATTACAATTTCTTTCTTAAAGAAAGTCCATCCCTCCTGGACCCCTTTACCCTCCAGGACTGACTCCCATGGGACTCTCTCAACCAGTGCCTTGAAGTGGCTAAATTTTGCCCTCTGGAAGTCCATAGCAGTGGTTTTGCTGACCACCTTCTTTGCCTCACTGAGAACTGAGAATTCTGTCATTTCATGATCGCTAAGCCCAAGACAGCCTCCAACCATCACACCTTCCACCAGTCCTTCCCTGTTTGTAAGCAGTAGATCTAGCAAGGCTCCTCCCCTGGTTGGCTCTCCTACCAGCTGTGTCAGGAAGTTATCTTCCAGACACACCAGGAACCTCCTAGACTACTTACTCACTGCTGTGTTGTACTTCCAGCAGATGGCAAGTTGAAGTCCCTCACGAGAACAAGGGCACACAGTTCTGAGACTTTGGCCAGCCACTTGCAGAATGGTTCATCCATCTCTTCAACCTTTTCACCCCAAGTACCCAGACAGCACAGGTAAACCAGCTCCACACCTAATATAACCCACAGAGAGACTGACATGATGGTCCTGAGAGGGCTTATATGGGCTCAGTGCAGGCAGGGGAATTAATTTCAACACAGCCACCCCAGTTTAAGGCTCTGCCTTCCCCAATCTGCACTGCTGCTTCTGCAGCTGTGCCGGATCAGCAGCCTACCTGCTGCACCCTTCATCACTGTGCAAAACCAGCTGCCATGATATCCATACCGACCCTCCAGACAGCTGACTTTGCCCTGAAGCAGCACAGGGGTGCACACACAACTGTAGAACACGCAGCCCCCACACCAGTAAAGCAAATGAGCACATCTCACAAGTCCATGCATGAGAAGCTGTGACAAAGGGGGTTGATCTGTGGTTGAAGGTGCTGGGCAGAACACAGAGGAGCGTGCTGCCAGCCACTCTAGAGGAAGGGCAGAGGCTGGCTGGCACTGGCCAATGCTGCCTGCAGCATCTGGGGCTCCATGGGAGCCAAGGAAGAGGGCTCAGACTGAAGGGAAGTGCACAATGCACTCATGGGGAGACCAAGAAGATCACTGCATGGGAAATGCAGAAGCTGCCAGGTCTAGGATGGTTCGGTGGTCCTCAAATAAAAATAGATTAAAGCAATTAAAGGCTTCACTGCTTTGCTGCTTCACTCTGCTCATGGAGAGCTTGTCTGAGTGGTGCCTGCTGCCTCTTCATGAACCCTGCAATAACAGGATGCTTCACCTTTTCCTTCACTGCCTCTTCCATTTGCAGCCCATGGTGGTGGGCAGCCTGGCAGGTGGCATCTCATCCCAGATAACAGCCAAAACTCCTCCCTTTTGGCCCCTTCCTTTCGGGATCCCCCCTGCACAGGACCCAGCTGGCTGCCACTGGCACACACTGCCCGCAGGGAACCGACCACCCTGCTCTGCCTTGCCAGCCTGCTACCAGCAGTGCCTGGGGCTGCTGGGGCATTTCTGCCCTTATTTTTCACAAACCTCATTTTTCCAAGCTAAGGACCAATTGTGGTGACCCTGGCCAGGTAACAAGCACAACAAAGTGGTGTCAGAAGAGCAGATTTCTGATGACAGCACTATCCTTGGCCCTTAACATATAGTCCCTACTTCTGAAATGGAGTAATGATGCCACTGCATCCTGGTGACTCTAGGACAGCATGGCACAGTGCCAGAAATAAATATTGTCCCTATTATTCATGTGGCATAAGTCTCCATTTTTGCAAAATGCCATTCTTCAAGGTACTTTAGAGTGGCTTAGTGGTCCCTCTGCAGCATGACAGCAATTTGCTCCAGAGCTGCTGGAGCCCTTTTGTGCCAGTGACTGATGCTCTTCCCATGCGGTCAGCAGCATCCCCAGAAATAGTGGAACAGTCTTTCACATCATCAGTGGTACCACACCTCCAGCACAGGGCAAAAATAAGCTCCTGAGACAGGTAAAAAATGGTTTATCCATAGCAACAGCTTAACCGCTGTTATCAACATTGAGGTGGGTGATGTAGGTATTGCCAACAGAGAGCAGGGCAAGAATTTGGCTTTGCCCTGGCATGCAGCAGCATTATATGCTCTGCACATTGCAAAGGACAAGATTAGAAAACACTGAACTGCAGGCAAGGATTTTCTTAGGACCAAGAGAGAACAGCAGGTCCACCGGCACCACGCCAATGGAAGGATGTGCTGCTCCAGTTTGTGCTGGGGAGCTGCTGAGAGCCTCCCTGTGCCCTTCGCAGCAGGATGTCGGTCTTCACAGTCAGCTTGAATGCTGACAAATGAGCATTGCGCACCGGCTGCCATGGGGCTGAGCCCTGTCACTGGTTGCTCTCATTAATCTGCAGGAAATTTTCGGCTGAGGTCTGGTGTATCGCACTCCATCTCCCCAGCCACAGGGCCCTGTGCTTGGCAGGGATTTTGGTGGGGGTCCCTGTTCCAGGGATGGCGGCTCCAGCGAGCTCCCCTTCCCATGTTGCTGCTTCCCTGCTTTAGCTTTTTTGCACTTTTTTCTGGGCAGTCTGTGAAATCGGACTCAATTTGCCAGCTTTAATGGCCGCAGGAGGGCTGTGCTTTCCTTCTGGGGCCAGCCCTGCCAGGCGAATTTGCGAGGGGAGTGGCACTGGTGACAAAGACAGGCAGAGGTCAGCGCAGCACTCATCTGTGTCAAATCGTGTTTTCTTTATGAATAAAATAACACCAAGTGCTATTTGAAGCATTTGCAATTTTCCACTTGACTAGGCAGCAAAGTGGCCACCTGGGTGGTGCTCCCTGAGGGTGGCACAGGAGCTGCAGTAACCTGAGCCTGGCCCCGTATCCAGACCAGCCTCCTTCTGCAAGCCTAAATTTACAAATTGCTGTTGTCAAAAAATCCCCGAGGCTGCTGGTTGCCCTCATGAGAGTGGCTGCAAGCATCCGTCCTCAGCTCTGCCTTAGCCCAAGAAATGCTGCAGATCTGTAGAGGTCAAAAGACTGGTAATGAAATGTTACACCAATAACTTGATATTTCTTAGAGACCTTTGCAATATGATAGTGAAATCAACTATGGTTGTGGCCAGGACCAGGAGTAATACAAGCTCACAGCTTCACTTGAAAAACCTCCTCACACCCGGGGCAGATGTGTATGGAGGGCTGGACAAGGGTGGCAGAGCAGTGGGCAGCCCAGCACAGGGAGCCACGGGGCTGGGCACTGGGCTGGAGCAAGCACTGGATGCCGTGGTGGTTCAGACACCCTGCTGAGACCCCTTCCCACGACAAGGGCAGCGCCGCAGCAGCAGATGTCACAGCCGCTGGCTCAGGAGCTCTGGGATGTGCCTGGACATGGACTCCTGGGTGCCTGCCAGTCCCGATTGCAAAACCTGCCAAAATAATAGTGTCCCATAATGAGCTGGGAGCAAGGAATGAGCATGGTTTCACTCCAGCCAGCAACTAAGCACCACACAGCCACTCACTCACTTCCCCCCCGCCCAGTGGGATGGGGAAGAAAATTGGGGATAAAAAAAGTAAAACTCAGGGGTTGACATAAGAACAGTTTAATAGGACAGAAAGAAAGAAAATTATAATAATAATAATAAATACAACAATAATAACAAAAGGAACATACAAAACAAGTGATGCAAAACACAATTGCTCACCACCTGCCAACCGACACCCAGTTAGTTCCTGAGCAGCGACCCCCCTCCCAGGCCAACTCCCCCCAGTTTATATACTGGGCATGACATCACATGGTATGGAATGTTCCTTTGGCCAGTTTGGGTCAGCTGCCCTGGCTGTGTCCCCTCCCAACTTCTTGTGCCCCTCCAGCCTTCTCGCTGGCTGGGCAGGAGAAGCCGAAAAATCCTTGACTTCATATAAACGCTACTTAGCAACAACTGAAAACACCAGTGTGTTATCAACATTCTTCTCATGCTAAATCCAGAACATAACACTATACCGGATACTAGAAAGAAAATTGACTCTATCCCAGCTGAAACCAGGACAATGGTCAAGCTCCCCGCTGGGAAGTAACTCTCCTGAACCCAGCATTGCTCTGCCCTGCAAGAGAGAGGAACCCGCAGTTTCTCACAACAGCCCCGACAGTAGCTACGTCATGACCTCCACCAGGAAGGCAGAGACCAGTCTGCCAGCTCTGGAGGGAGGGGGTGTTATAATGCTTTTCTGAGCCCTCAAGAAATGTTGGAAATTCATCTACACTGCAGCACTTCCTCCGGCCAAGGCCAGCAGGGAGTTAGCAGTGATACTAGTCATTGGGGCATGCTGCTGATTTTCTCTCTGTTTCTCCTTAACAAGAAAATGGTATCATCTCGGCAAACATGTGCACCAGCTTGCTGAATCAAATAAGCCTCAACGTGTCACATGGCAAGACTTTGCAGCAAAACAATCAAGCTGACAGATTTTTGTGCACTGACATCACAGATGGGAAAAAGTCTTACTAATCCTCAAAAGTTTCTTCCAGTGGATGATTTCACTGAGGTCTCTGGATCAGTCCCAGCTGCTGCAAATGAGCACAGATAGACCAGAATTCAGCAATAACACAGGAGATTTGGGCAACAGCTTAGACAGTGTCTCAGCAACCAGGAGCATGTAAAAGACGGTTTCATACAAAGTACCGGGAGCAGCAAAGAGGGTATTTGGGGCTAATTGAAAGCAGTGGTAGAGTACAATTTGGCTAACCTCTAAATCGCATATTTTGTGGCTTCATCACACACAGAAACGCTGGCTTCAATCTGCCAACTATCAATGCCTTGTTCCAGGTCACGACAACTTCTTTCAAAGCCCCGGGGTTAAGCAATAAGACTATTTTAATCAACGAATGTGTTCATTCATTGAACACCGATGTCAGCAGCTGCTACAGCACCTTATGGACAAAGTACCTTTCTCTGAGCCCATCTACTCCCAAATAGGTTGGGCAATTTCCAACCCTGCTAATGGTGCCTCCCTCCCAAAACCAGGTCTGTGGGAGATTCACATCAGTTCTCAGCCTAGGTGGCATTTTGCCCACTTTAATACCTCTTTATCACCATGATCTGATTGCAGCAATTTCTTGCCTAATTTATTCACTCAGACTTTGGCTACAGTGCAATATAGATGTTATGATATTGCACCTTAATGGCACTTGTATTGATCTGAACCTGCCTGAAGCCATCCGCCTCACCCTTTCCATGGCTTGCACTCTGACCACGCTGATGGCTCATTTCCCTAACCGCTTTCATCAAAGCACAGACATGGTCCAAAATTACTGGCTATCAATTTTGCTGCAAGTAAATATTAGAGCACCCATGTGTAGGACAAGTAACACTGATTAATGGTTTACACAGGAAGACTGGCTTTAAGCTGCAGTAGGAAGGAGCATTGCACTCCCTGAGCGGGGAGCCATGGAGGAGGATGCCTGGTTAGGGCTGGTGCTTCAAAGCAGCTTACGCTTGTGAAACTGCCTCCAGACATTCGCTGCAGGAGCTCTTTGTTGTGCATCAGAGTTGTGGCCAGGCACAGTCCTCCTGGGATATAATGATGCCCAGGATGTTTGGGAGTAACACAGAACAGTAGAAGTACATGAGACTACTTACTATTTATACTTTATGTTGATTTGTTGCATTTAACCCCACTTAACAGCCAGGCTAATTCCAGCTGAAGCTGTAGGTGTCCTCACTGACATGGTTGAAGCAGGCTGGGGATCCCAGACAGGAGCCAGCGTGTGGGTTGGAAGTGGTACCTGCTCTCATCAGCAGTGTCTTCAGGATCTTTCCTTTCTTGCTGGAGAAATTCCCTGACTGGTGCGACTGCCAGCTGGTTGCTGCTGCCACAGATGGAAGCACCAGGTGGGCTTGGGGCAGCTCCTCCTTCATCCGCCTGGCACACTTGCATCTGTCCTGCTCACCTGCAGAGGGGCACAGTGTTACCACCTGATGCTAGATTTTATTACTACTTTTTCCTCCTGGCAAGATGCAGTCGCGCTGCACGCAGAGTGAATTTCACATGGGAATAGGAGGTTTGGGGAAATAACGGGCATTTTCTGCCCATTTACTGTAATACACCCTCCCCGTCTGAGCCCTCACTGTGACAAACGAAGCCTTCTGACTCCTGCAGTACCCATGCCCCTGCCCAGCTGGGTTGGGGACAGAGTCACGTAACCCGCTTTGTTCCATGAGGAGCAAGCAAAAACCTCTATCATCTGGGCAATCATTAACTCCCCCCTGTGAGCCGAGGAGGTGTGAGAAACCGTCCTGCTCTGCAAATACACTAATGGCTTGAGTGGAGATTAACAGGAGTGTTTCCAGCCACCCCGTGCCACAGAGGTGACCGGGTTATTGGGGACCAGGCAGAGCTATGACCAGCCTACACGTCCCCTGCCCTTGGCTTTGCCACCACCAAGGTCATGGCCACAGTGCAGCCAGCACGACTTCTTAGACTGTAGTGGGGTTGCATGAAGCTTGTGCTGGGGGCCAGGGCACGCAGAGTGGGAAGGAGGGCTGTCCTGCCAGTCCCCACCACCACAAGCAGCACCTCAGCCAATGTCTAGCATTAACCCAGCCGAGGAAATGTTTAACCAGCCTCCAAGTCCTCCCTGCAGCAGGAGGTGAAATGCTGTCTGCCTTCAAGTCCCAGCCCCAGGTGACTTCAGCAAGGCCAGAATTTTGTCTGCGGATCAGGAGCCCAGACATGACTGGCAGCGATGCTGCACTCCCAACCCCATGCTGAGAGTGGAGATTTAATAAAGATACAGGCAGGCAGGGCCAGGCAGAGCTGTCTGCTCTGTAATTCACAGCTTGCATTGAGGGTCCCCAGCGGTGCGGCTCAGTGGACGGCAAGCCCATCTCAGTGGCAGCGTTATCTCCCTGTCATTGCATTCACATCAGCTGGCTGCATTACACAAGCATGGAAAAGCCAGTATTTGTGTTGGGCACTCACCTGACATGTCTGGGTTTTTTAATACACAGGAGATGTGTCCACACAAGAAAGCTCCTGGTGCCACAACAATTGGCTAGAGAAATGACAGCCAGCAGCCAACATCGCTAGCAAAGTAACTCGGCAGCTAAAAGTCAATCTAACGTACAGCCACAGTAACGAGGACCTGGCTGTGGGCTCCCCCAGACCCATCTTCCTCTTCCCAGCATTCATTAATTAACTGCACAGCCACCCATCAGTGACACTCCAGGAGCACATTCAGTACAGAGTTATTTTCTCTTTACATGCACGTTGAATTAAAAAAACAAGTCAATTCCTCAGCAGGGCAGAGTCCAAGTCCCAAAGAAATGAGCTGGCTCTTCTGCCAGCTCCGGGCACGGGGACTCCCCTGGGCTTGCTGCTCTGGAGGTGACTCCTCCAAACAAGACCCCACCTGCAAAACCCCCACAGCATTCACAGCAACACGGGGCCGTGTGGGGCACAGGAGGCACAATGAGTGATGCTGGGATGAGTTCCCCATGTCACCTTCTCCTGGGACATGAAGCCACTTCATAAGAAACACAGGGGCAGTTGGTGAATGACGCAATTCCTTGTCTGCCAGGAGCCACTCCAGATACATATCACCCAGCAATCAACCGCCTTTGCACAGTAACCTTCAGGGAGCTACAGGGGGAACACAAAGGCTTTTTGTTAATCCCAAAGACTCAGGAGCACAGGGTGAGATTGCTTACTAATTTAGATTGCTTACTAATTTAGACAGCAAAGAGAATTGTTGCGGAGCTCCTAGGAAAAACAGCTTTGCCATAGAAAGTCCTTTGACTCAGGATGGGAGATCCAAAGCACCCCACAAACCCACTTCCCATCACAGAGGAGCCCAGATGTGCAGCTGGTCAGGCGCCAGGACGTATCAGACAGAAGTATGTCCAGAAAATTTAGCTTACCTTTTTCCAGTTTGTTTTACCCAGTTGAAAGCAGGTGCTGATGGATCACAGCCCTTTTCCACTTGCACATCTATCAGCCATAACCAGACTTACTCGGGAGCTTAAAGCAGGTCTAAAATTATGCTCTTTTCCCCCTTTGACATATCTCCAGTGAACTCAGACCTGAAGCTCACCACCTGCCCCTTAGTCTGTTCAAAGGCAACCCGAGGGGAGAAGGACAGATGTGCATCCATCTTTTTTTCAGTTGGAAATCGAGCCAAATGTTCTTTTGGAGTGTGTAAGTGAGCAGCCAGGCTATGGGGCAATGGGGAGTGTGAGGGTAATCTGCACAAAAAGCTCATGGGGCACACGTGGGCTGTGAGGCAGGTTGCAGTTTGAGCAGGCAAATTGCACAGCCTCCCCACTTAAAGCCCTGTCCTTCACCACAGCCTTGGTCTTGGGGCAAAAGCTGTGTGCGATCTTCAAAACCCTGCCCATGTCTAACCCACGGCTGGTCAGGACAGGATGGCCGCACTCATGCAAGTACACGTACGCACACAGCACACACCACACAGGGGAATGCAGACCAGCCTGCCTCTTGTCTCCTGCATCTGATGCTCCATGCCAATTAAATTTAACAGCTCCTGGTCAGGAGGTTAAAAAAAATAATAATTTTTTTAAGTCTCTAGTAGCAAATGACTGCAACTCCTCCTACATTTCTTCTCCTGTAACAGAGCAACACCTGAACAGTCCTTTCCCATTTCTCCCTTGTCTTTTCTTCCAGAAAGAATATTCCCTTCAGCCCAAGTGTCCGAGTGGAAGTGGCAAGCCCAGGAGCAGTGGCTCGGGTGAGTGCCCACAGCTGGTGCTGCCCCACGGAGGGCTTGAAAAAGGTGAAAATAAGTGAAAGAGGTGAAAATAAGTGAATAAGCATCCCCATGCGCATGGCAGCCTGGCCTCTTTCTCCAGTCCTTCACAGGGCCAGGAATGTCAGGCCAGGATGTGACCGTGACAGTGCGTGCACCCATGGGTGCCACAGCATGTGAATGTGGCTGGGGTCCACAGCGGTGCCACCCGGCTTCCCTTATCCCCTTCCTCTGGGTGGAAATGGTTTTGCCCCATCCCTGCCCACCTCCTGGGACTGAAACACTGGGCACCTGCAGACTGGCACAGGCAACTTGGGCAGAGCTGGACCACAGCACCCATCTAAGAGCCAAAAGGAACTGCTGGGGTGATTTAACTCCTTCTCCTCCCCCAGCTTTGCAGCCTCTTGTTTCTCAGGCCATAGCAATTCAGGGACAGCCAACATGGTACCTCCAGCCACAGCAAGGATGGGGGATGAGGGGCCAAATCCGGGCAGGGACTGCATCTCAGCAGGATGAGACTCGGAGCAGCAGGAGCCTGGGGCAGCAATGCAGAGGCATCACACAGCCCTGGAGCCATCAGGATGACCGTGGCACCCATGCAGGGGCTGCTGCTCCCTCCCGCAGCCCTTACGTGGGGTGCAGCTGCTGCTCCCCCTGGGCCATGCAGCAGTTAGTAGATGACAGGGTGTTGCAACACGCCGGGGAATAATCACGATAACTTGAGCGGTTGCCCTGGTGCCGGGCTTGGCTGTTGCAGTGGTTGCTAAAGAGAGTGGGCGTGCGGCTTCCTCTGGGGCGATCTGATTTCTCCAGGAGCATGGTTAAGGCACGCTTAGGAGAAATCATCCTCCGTGGAGCAGGGATGTGACCTCTCTGCCGGCAACATCGGCTGTGCTGAGCGGGCTGCTCGGGTGCCTGGGCACACACGGAGCTGTTTGCTTTAGGGGGAAAAAACGATTAGCTCATTCATCCATCCTGGGAAAATATCATCCAGCAACGAAGAGCAAAGGGAGCAAGTTTTCAGGGTGGCAGAGAGACCTTTGGGACCAAGACTGTGGAGTGGGCAAGGCCACCGGCTGCTGCCGGCTGAGCTCCAGCCTTCAGTGGGTTCCCCGTGGGGTGGTAAGAGCAGCAGGGAGGGATCGACGGTGCAGCAGCCACTTCCACGTGACCCTCCATCCCTGCTCCCACTGGAGAGACCTGGCAGGAGCCAGACAGCTTCGTTGGACCCAGCCAAAAGTCATGCAGGCGCGAGCGCAGCCAGGCAGAAGCGGCAGCCTTAGCCCCTGCAGCCCCGTGTCGTGGGGCTCGGGGCAGCACCTGCCCCCCGGGCTCCCCAGGGCCACACTGCGGAAATCAGGTAAGCCCAGGGCCCCCTGAGCCACCCAGGGGATCCCTGCTTCTCTGCCATTTCCCCTCTGCGGGGATGGGCCGCTGAGCCCCATAGGATTAGTCTGCACTGCATACATGCTTACACACAGGTGACTTTGGACCTTGTTTTAAATTTTATTTGAGATGTCATGTTACTTTAATACTTCAGTAGCTGGTTGAGAAGCTGCCCTTCTGCTTCTGCCTTTCAAAATGGACCCATATCTCGCAAGAAATTACTTTAGCAGCCCCATGCTGTGATTCAAACCTTCTTGGTGAGGCATTGGGCTGGACAGGGGGCACTTGCTAATACAATCCCTGCAAATCAACGTGGGAGGATTTTCTCTGTATTCAACAAAATACCTTTGAGCTACCTTAAAACACTTATTAATGATTGATGTGCATCTCTATCAAAGGCAGGCAAATGCACAGAGCAAGTATTTGATGAGATATTAAAAGTAAGTTTGGGATTATCGAGAAAGACTGCTAAGCATCTGTCACTGCTTAACAAAACTAAACAAGCTGCTCCACATGTCACTTGTAAAAAGTACAGGGCTGACGTCCCTTGGTGATTGCTAACAGAGTGGGATCCCAGCCTTGTTATCTTTGCTTATCACAGTTCAAGGTAATTAAATGAGATGATTAACCAGCACACCCAAGCCTGCCTGCCTGCAGTCAGGGGGAGCTTGCTGCTGCCTGACTGTACAAGCATTTCCAGCACGAGCCAGCACAAAACAGGGTACCAGTAACTTCTACACAACAGACAGCTCAGCTAGCCCCAAACCTGCCAGGATTTCTCTCTTCCAAATATATGTGTATGAGTGCAAAGCTCAGTGGGTGATATCCAGGGTCCCTTACATTTGGAGTGATTGCAACCAGTGCTGCGTGAACAGCCCGGCTCAGCCAGTCCCTGCTCTGTGCTCTTATGTGGGTGCAATGCTGGTGTAAATGGGGGACCCCAGCCCTGCAGTGCTGGCACGGTGCTTGGCAAGGGTGGGCAGAACTGGGGGCACTGGCTGGACTGGGGATAGTGACTATACTGGTGGGAGGGCACTGGCCGGACTGATGGGTAGAACTGGGGGGACTGGTGGGGAGCTCAAGCTGTACTGGTGGGCAGCCCCATCCCCAGCATGTGCTCAGCAGAGAGGCAGAGGCAGGAAAAGTGGTGATGCGACAGCGGTGCCAGGAGCTGCAGGGCTGTATCCCCCTGCCCCATTTCATATTTCCATTAGAGTTTTCTTTCCCTTTCCGACCCCCTAATCTCATGGTGTTTATTCCTGAACATCAGGGCTGAGGGAAGGCGAGGAGACCCAGGGCACGCACACCTGCTGTCCCAAGGCAGCCACCTGATAGCTGGGAACTGCTTCCCATGGTGGCCACATCGAGTTACATTCACCGTATTGCATTATAAATACCAGAATTAGCCTTGCTTAATTATTTAAAACTATAGATTAAAAGCAGACAAAGGCTCTTTGCCTCCTTTCTGGAGCACACATATCATCTATCAGTGATACGGTCACCTGGTGACAGGCATGGGGGAGCATGCCAGATCCATCAGTATGAGATGTTACCAAGCTGCTGGCAAGGCAGAAACCAGAGGAGAGGAAAATCACAGTGAGGATGGGAGCTGGCACCATCTCACCCAGGGAGGGTAACAAGTAGTATCTGCTAATCTTTGGGCTTGCCTTATTATTATTATTGTTGTCGTTGCTATTATTATCATTATCATCATCATCATCATCATCATTAACATCATCATCATTATTAACATCACCAGGGCAGTAAGCCACAGCAGTCATTAAGCTAATGTGTAGGAATGACAGGTATTTTATTCTGGGCTCAGCCGTGTAACAGCAACACATGGACTAGTTGGGGCATTAAGGCATATTTGGCAGGCTCAGCTGCAGGGACTCACCCACCAAAGGGCTTCCAGGCACTGTGAGCCTCCCTGTTGGGCAGCACCCACACCTGACCCACTAAAGCTGGCACCTGGGTGCCTCACTCTGCCCTGAACCTAACAACCATGCAGAAAGTGGCTTCCAAAAACAAGTGCCTGGCTTTGAGGTCAAACTACTCGTCCTGGCAGCAGATTCTCCACAACACAGCTGCATACCCAAAAGCTGCTCTCACTGCACAAAGCTTTGAGGCTCATGGGGACCGACACACAACTGTTCCTCTGCCCCATGATGCCAACCCCAGCTATTCTGTGTTGCTAAAATACAATTAATTAACATTAGGAAAATCATGCAAATTAGCAAATGCCGTAAATTCAAGAACCTAAAACAAAAGACAAGCTTTCAGATTAACTCTTTGTAGGACTCCACATACAGCATGACCTCTTCTGCCATTATATTCTCACAGGAAAAGCTGTAGGGCCAAACTCTAACTCCACTTCAGACAGTGGAAATGCATTGACTGAAAGTTCATGCTCTAAAATAAAAAAATGCTAACTTCTGGTTAACAAGTAGAAGCGTGCGTGTACCAGTGCTTAAAAGGAACTGAGGCTAGTTTAAAGATCCCATGTATCTCCACCTGCACGGGCAGAGTGTTGCAAGGTGGCAGGACAGGCTTGCTCCTCTCAGGGGCAAGTGGATGCCATCAGGGGCCATAGCCCAGGAAAGGGAAGGCTCCCCCCCATGATTGGACTTAAATGTATCAGAAACTCACATTATTTCCCAGGGTCAGGTTACTTGTGTAAATAGTTTTAAACTAGCTCCGCTGACTAGTATTGAGTGTGTTGGTTTTGCAGTCGCCTTACTTGCGGGATGTGTATGACCAGCTTCTTTCAGCAGCCCTTCATTAATCTGTCAGTTCTTTAAAAAAGACACATTCATGAGTAAATCCCAGGCACTCAGAAAACCAGAGGTTCTTCTTTGTAGCCACAGTTTTAAGTGATCATTTCTGCCCAGGAAATGGTCCCTTAGGTCAGTGGTTTTACAAACCCAGATCCAGGGCTCTGACCCTGGATGTCCTGAGGTTTTGCCCAGTCTCATGCCTTCTACCACATACAAGGTTTCAAAGAATTACAAATAGCAATATCCTCTGAGCTTGGATCCAATTCCCAGAATAATGCCTTCTGCCTGTTTTTACATAGATGGCACTTCACAGAGGCCCATTCTCTGCCCAGAAAGAGATGCCCGTACAATATTTTTAACAAGAGCAGCTTGGTCATCATCTGCCCCTATTGACAAACCTCTCCTGAGATGCTCCAGTTGGAAAATCAGTTCTCAAATGACACAGAGAGCTGAAATAAGACTGCTACATTTGCTTTATAGATTTCAGCTAAAGCTAAACACTGACCTGTGCTGCAGAAGACAGCATTGCCAGCTTTGTGAGTTAAGGATGCTGAGAACCAACAGGGCAGCATCGCACGAGGCAGGGCATCCTGCAGAGTGGGGCTGCCTACAGCACTGAAGGAAGAGAAACTCAGTTTGCAGGTGGGGTGGAAAAGGGCTGAGGGATGTGCAGGGGCAGGGCATCAAGGAGAGCTGGGCAAAACAAGTCAAGGGGGAGAAGGCATTTCACATGAAAACCTGCAAAAAGCAGCTGTTGTGCTGCTGCACCCTCCGTTCTCCTTTACAGTCGCAAGCCGAGAGGTGCTGGGTAGGAGCCCAGACCTCCATCCTACATCTTTCCAAACCCAACAGTTACGGATTAATTTTCTTTTCAATCTCTTTTGGTTTTCCCCTCGTGAAGAACGTCTGGAGCCATGCAGGCAGCTGTAAGCAGAGCTGCACCCCTTGGGTTACCTGCCCTTTCCAGGGCCTTTAATCCCCTTAACATTCCTGGGGATTATTTCCATCCCAACAGGACTGTGAAGCACGCTGCCAACAGCAGTGCAGGGAGCAGCACACGGCACACAGTCCTGACAGAGAGGGGCTTGCAGGGCAACCCACCACAGAGAGACAAGTCACTTAATCCTAAGTAAATGTTTTGTGAAGGGCATCTCCTATGAGTGAGGGAAAAACAAAAAGCAGCAGCAACAAAGGGAAGCATAGCTTAGCTCCCACCACGGCCAAGCCTCCATGTCTGATGCCTGTCCCTGGGCATGAACCAGTCTTCCTCTTCCTCCTCCTCCTCCTCTCCAGGAGCAGGCTAAAACATTTCTCCTTGCCTTGTGCTGCATAAAAGCTGCTCAGCACCCCAGGGAGCACACCATGTTTTATGGTCCTAGTAGGTTATATTTAATTTATTATCTGCAACATTCAGGTTTTCAAAGGCATTTAATGTTACCACCAAAGCTGCCTGATATCCTGTTCCCCAAAAGATTGGGGCTGACCATAATCAGAATTGGAAACAATTTGCCCCAGGATTGCAGACTGATGATTTTATTGCAAGTTTCCCAGGAACTGGGGGGTTTATAAGCATTTCCAGGCAGTCTGAGGAGGAATTTGGGCTTTGCCTGAGGTCAGAACAGACCAAGATATTAAAATATCATTTTTTCCCTGCAGCCAGTCCCACACTCTGGGGCAGGAGGGTGGCTGGTCTCTGGGCCATCTCAAAGATGCTGAATATTCCCTGTAGCATCTCCTAGAAAACTAATCAAGACTGGGAGCTCATTTCACAGCTATGGTTTGGAGAGGAGATAATGCCATGTGTAAAGTCCAAGTATCTGCCAGTGGCCTTGGCCTCCTCATCCAGGCAGCCTTGCTTTTTACTTACAGAAAAGTCACTTGGAAATGTACATTTCCTAGAAAGCCTCAGGCTTCTAGAAATGAGGAGAGGAAAAATATTTTAAAAAAAGCAAAAGACTGAGTATGTCAAAGCAAACACAGCTACTTTTTATAAGCAACACTCCAAAGCAGATATATTTAAAAGGTCACACTGTCTTTCTGAGTACAGCAGAGGGTATTAAAATGCATGTATATTTTTTTTGCTTATATCTTGCCAAGAACAATATAAAAATGTCTAACACCTTTTGCTAATTTATGATGGTGGCCAAGGAGGTGCCAGAGCAGAGCCTTGTTCATTGATCTACAGCTGAATCATGCAAAACCAGACATTCTGCTGTAAATCCACTGCAGAGACCTGGCTTGATTTATACCTTCAGCATTATAAATAATGACAAAAAGCAGCCTGATAGCAGTCTGTCTCCCCTTACACAGACATGAATTACATCAGGTCTTGAAGATGACAGATCTACTCCATGAGAAACATTTTGCACTGGGTCCCTATCTGCCAACCTGCAAGAGAAAGGATGCCCTGTCCTTACCCCCAGCATAACCCCAAGCTGTGTTTCAGGTGCACCAATATTTTTATATTCTCATTTTTCTTTTTCTGCTCAATGTAAATGAAGACATTCCTTGAATTGTTCCAGATTAAGGTCTTCCAAAGGTTTAAAGTGCTGTTCTTGTAGTGAGGTTCAAGGCTCCTTCTAGTCCTGGTCAGGGACAAGGTCAGGGCTTTGACTTTGTCCCCAGGGCAGCAGTACAGACACCCGCTGGAAGCCAAATCCTTGAGGTTGGTGTCTGCACAACCCTAGGCACATCTAGCACAGCAAAAACCAAACTCAGAGCTACCTGTTGTATGTATCCTGGACCTAGAAGTATTGTTCAGGCAAATTGCACTCACCACGAAGACTTTCGCGTGCCAATTTAACAGCCCTCTGGGCAGAAATGCTCCCAGTAGGTTTCAATTCCTCACACTCCTTCCTTCCCAGTATTCCCTTCATTTCTACTAGTTCTGGGGAAAAGTACCACTTTTGCCTTCACTATATAGGTTGATAAATTGCAAAGACGCAGCAAGCCACAGCCATGTAACATTAGATGGCTGCAGTCTGAAAATAAACACATTAGCCAATTCAAAACCTCCAGGCTTTCCGCAGTGCTCCCCCAAAATGCTGCATAAGCAGAGGGTCCCCCAAGGCGGGAAGTGGAGGGACCTTCCCTGACCATCCTGGGTGTCTGGGGGGTGGAGACACCACAAGACCAAACTGACCAGACTGTCATCCAGCCACCATCCAATACTATTGTATGCTGCTGGGCATTAGCCCTATGTGGATGTGGGGACAGGCTGCCCCGAGCAAATCTCCCGGGATCTGTGTCTTGGAGGTAGGGAGCAAGGGACTTCCACTCTTGAGTTGCAAAAGGAAACCCATATATCACGGAGGCAGGGGGAAAGCAGTACTTTATAAGTAACAGTGCTGCACCAGTGCCCCAAGAGCTAGTACACCTTAGTGGCAGGGCCTGAGAGCTACTTGGTATAGAAAAAGAACACCAAAGTCACTAGAGTTACAACCATTTGCAGAATCCAGGTTGGTCATTCAGGCTTGGTTGGCTGCATAATCCTTCCATGCTTGGTGCTCACTGCTTTATCACTTAGCAGAGCACAAGAGCTGGATGGGCAAATCCAAGATCAATATGCCCCAGCCCTTCTCCTGCCATGCAGCAGGATTTGGTACCCAGCACACAAGCAAGTGCAGGCATCTCTGTCACTGGAGGCAGCTCTGGTCTAAATGATGGCACAGGAACTGTGGGAAAAGGGCGAGAGGATAACAGTGACACTGAGGCTAGTCTGTTAGTATAGCTCTCCAAAAACTCTGTTTCCATTAAAAACACCTGGCATTTTATTTAAGTTACTCCATGGAGAGACTTTTTTGTTTGAAGGATGAAGACAATGCTTTGCCATTTGAAATGGGAGCTCATCCATTTCATTCATGCCAAAACAAATCTTTGCTTTTGTACCTTCCTTCCTTGTCTTTTCTCTGCCTCTTCTCCTGTGAAAAAAAGACCAAAAAAGGGAAAGAAGTAGAAGAAAAAAAACCAACAAAGCAATTTTACCCAGTGAAAACCTGACGACATGTTTGCCTTAACCCTTGGCTGCTCTTCAGTCCCTGCATCTCTCTGGAAGGCAACATTGAGCCCCCGTTTTCAGCCTGTGGAGTCCAGCCCCACAGGGGTTTGACTCAGCCTGGCACTTGCTGTCAAACATCAAACCATGCCACCTTCTTTTCTGCCAGCAGTGATGTATGATCCTAGAGGAAAATAATTTGATACAAGAAATCACTGGTTCCAGCTTCCAAGTGCCCTTTAAATATGTACTGAACTATTCACCCCAATTACACTCATGTAATGGGCTCTGATTTGTTTTTCTTTGTTCCCAAAGCAGTAGGGCACTGGCCACATTAACATTCAATGAGAAGTTGTTTGATATTGAATCATTTCTTCAACAGTATTATTCCTTACACAATTCTGTTTGATTGCAATCCACTTCACATTTGATAAGTACTTACTGACTATGAAAGAATGACCTAGCCTGCTTTCTTTTGCCTTTTTTTATTGATTTCTCTTTTGAAAGGGTTTTATGCCTTTTACACACGAGATTGCAGTAAGAGAGAGAGGCAACATTACTGAACAACTGTTTTACTTGCTGCTCTACCAACCCATATAACTTCACACTAGGCCCCCCAAAATACTGTAATAGAGACACTTACAGACATGGAGCTGCCTACACCCTTTTCCTGGAACTTTCTGTTCTTACTGGTAAACTTCCAAATTGTTCAAGTGAATAGTCAGGAATAAATTGCTCTTTCTGAGCCCTTGATTAGACCGTACACTGAATAATTGTAGGCAGCCCCACTGTGCTCCACATTTAAAAACACAGCCCACTGCATGCAGTTTGTCTTAAAACTTGTGCTTTGCACTCGCTTTGTATAGGGTTTTTTTGTAAAGGAGAAGTGTAGAGCAATTGGAAAATACCAACAGTGAAAATGCCCTGTGGTTTGCCTGAAATCCAAGCTGCCATCACTCCCAAAACAGTGGGCTCTTGTTCTTACATCCAGAACATACATACAAATTATTACAGCACGATCACATACTGCATGGGCAAATTATGCTTTTCTTGGCATTGGGCTCAATCCTGATTATTAAGCCAGTAGGATATCAGCAAAATCTTTCCTTGACAAGAGGTTTCAGATACAGCAGCACTTCCTCAGGCCGGTGTTTTGGAAGCCCCTCAAATCCCACAGCATCCCCTTGAGCTAAGGGACCGATGGCCCCAGCCAGGACGACTAAAGCAGCGGCTCAGCACAGTCTACACCCATGGCTGTTTCCAGTTTTAGTTAGACCTATCTTGCCTTAATTAATCCTTGGCACTAAATGCTGCAGACACTGAGGCGAGCGGCTGGCAAGTAATATAAATGATCTAATTAATATGTGTCTCATCAACAAAGCAAAGTGAATATTTTTTAAAACCTTTAAAAAACCCACACCAGCACACAGAGGCACGTGTAAGCAGACACTGACACGGGTGTCGAGCAGCCAGGGCAGGCACCATTTCTTCTCTTCTGTCTTGCCCAGGGAGGAAAGCTCCAGTGGGTTCCCACACCACAGCGGGGTCACTCTTCTCATGCAAACACCTCTCTTTCCTTCCAGCATCAATGTACACTGACATACAGCAGGAGCGACCAGATGGTGGGAATATCCTGACTCACCCAGACTACATAGATGGAAACCCTGACCTCATCAAACCGAAAAAGCTCCTAAATCCTGTAAAAGCCTCGAAGAGCCACCAAGAGCTGCACAGAGAGCTGCTGATGAACCACAAAAGGTAAGAGGAGGTCACAGCCTGCTACTGGAGTGGTCCAAGAGGTGCTGAGCCGTCAGAGCTCAGCAGCTGAGGCACAAGTGCCAGCGACAGCTCGCGAGTTGGAAGGGCATGATAAATCCCTTCACCTGCAAATGAACACAGCATAAAACTCGCTGTAGCTCTTTCCTTTTTTCTCTGATGTGACAGTTTCTTTTAAAACAAAAGCAGAAGGAAAAGCCCGCTGCTCTGCCATCCTGAAGCATTGGCTAGCGCTTTTCAGAGCTGCTTGCTATTTCTACCCACCTCGAGCCACAAGCACCAGAAGATGCGAGGCATCCCTACAGCCCCTTTCTCAGTGTCTCACGCATGTTTTCTCCCCAGTCCTGGTTCTTCTGTCTCCATCACTGACTTGCCAAGTCCCCAGCCATGTGCAGCATCCTTGTATGCTTTGAGGTCAACCGAGAGGCAGCAAGAGGTATAGGCTGGGGGGAGCCATTGAAAGCTGGGAGAACACCAGGGTGAGATCATCTGTATAAGGACAAGGCTAATCCCTGTCTCCTTAAAAATCAAACAGGTAAAGAATAGGCTAGAATTCACATTTCTGACTTCCTACCCCATCACCCCAACTTAGCTCTTTGGGGAGTACAGATACAATATCAGGAAAATGACACCAGTGACTGAGAACCTACAATCACATCATTCCTTTGCAGCAACTGTCTGAACATCAGTGCAATAAAAGCCTATTCAGTTCAGAGGCTTTTTAGCACAGCAAGAAATCTGCTGGCTTTATATTGACATTTTCTAAACACCCTGAAATATTCTGACATGATAGCACTTTGGCCATCTAATTAAAAGGAGCACAGCTTCTGTTCAAAAGGACTACAGTCATCATAAGAATCAGACACATATATTTGGCAAACAATCAAGCCTGCCAGCGGGGTGCATTAATCAATACTGGCACTGGCTGGGCTTGGGTTTGATTTCATTTTCCCAGAATCAGAAGAATTACAGAGACCATACCCAGGCCATTCTCTGGCATCAAGGCAGAGGTAACTATAACAGCCAGATATTTTTAAAACTCTCTGGCTTGAGACTGACCATATCCTGCCTAGTGTTACCGCTCAGTTTAAAGGCTCACCCACCAGCATTGGCTTTGATCTCACAGAACATTATTCCAGTCTAACCATGGTGGAACAAAGAATCAAGAAATCCTTGCAACAGAGGTAGCAGAGATGAATGGTGGCACATGGGGTAGAGACCCCACAGCATCAGACTGAGCCGAACTTCAAACTGGCAAACAAAAAGTACGTCATCACTTTGTATTCTAGTTCTGTGCTTGGCACCATGTAACATCCACATGTGCCACCAGATACTGGCAGGAGGCAGCTCCACTGCAGCCATCCTGCATCTCCTGACACCTTTCCTCATAGTCTTGTATGTCTCAGGCATCAGTTTAAACCTGCTTTGGCTTTGGTCTCCCAGATATTTTTCAGCAAATATGTAAAACAAACCCTACTGCAAACAATAATCCATCATTGCTGGGGTCTTGTCACTCTCTAATCCACCTGTTTTGCCTCCTGCTACATGTTACTACAGAGGGAGAGAGGGGAGAAGGGGAGAGAGAAGGATCTAGGACTTGCTCCTCTTTCTGCTTTGCTGTTGTTTTTTCCCCTTAAGCAGCAGGGAGAAGAAACTCTAATCAGCAGCTTGTGCAACAAAACCCTTATCTTAGTCAACACCTCTGGGTACTGACAACACAGGCTGATTAAATCAGAGTAGTAACAAATCCACAGGCAACATTGCAAGCTGCATCTCCAGCAAGCCAAGGCAGGTTTGCCTTCTCTCAAGACTTGGGAAAAGCATTTCTGTAGCATCCAAGTTTTCCCTGCCTTGAAAAATGATCATGAAAGCTCTAGGGCCAATGCTATGGCTACCTTTGGTGATGTTGCCATGAACTTTGTCCTATCATAAAGCAAAAAAAGAAATTACAACAGGAAGCATCATGGTCCCCAGCCATGTTGTGTCAGCGCAGAGGTTTGCTGCATCTGGAGAGTGTTTCCCTCTCCTGCCTGCCAGTTCAGTTTCTCATGATGTGAGATACCACCTCAGCACCTGCCACCTCACCAAGGAAGCTCCATAGTCCACACAGTTTGATGTCACTGCTTTCAAACGACCTTAGCAGAAACCAGCCAGCCTTTGGTCAACAGAAACCTCCCAGTGGTGAGGAGGAGCTTTGCATTAAGAGCACACCCTGACCCGCTGTGCTCTGGGCAAGCCCTTAGCACAGATATGGGGAGGTCCCCTCCTTGCCTCAAAACAGACCTTCACCCACAGGAACACCAAACACTCCATGTTTTACAATGGGACTTGTAAATATTCTCAGCCTGTTGATTTAAATGAGTGTTAAAGCCAGCCCATGGAAGTGGCCAGGCCCCACTCCTTCCCTGTGTGTGACAGCTACAAGGTCTTCAACTCCTTCTCCTCAAAAACATAACTTCGGTCAACTACCTCTAGTCCTGTATTTTCTTGCAAGATTATTTACATTGCAGCTGCTATTACAGAAGATAGCCGGCATGAATGTGGCTTTGACCACTTTTTAATAATCTGTTCTTCAGGGACACAAAACTTTGTGCAGTTGCAATAAAGTCTCCCCTGAATTCAGCAAATGTTCAACTTCCCAGAAGCTTCAGGTTTTGCCTCACTCTGGCTAGGGCTCAGCCGGGCAGAGAGTCACTGCTTTTAGTGATTTAAGCCAGGAAGCTGATGGATTTTATGAAGGCAGATTCCTTTCAGCACGGATGAGATGAGTTAGTCAAACCACTATCTTGGAAGGGCAGGAACAGTCCCACGACCACACAGGAGCACATCTGGACTGGTTCCACATTCACCCATAGCCCCACTCATCCATAACTACTCGCATGCTTCCAGGGGGCAGAAGTTGGTGGGAAGGTGGCTGGAGTCAGCTGCAGGAGGTAAACCTTAGTGTCTGAATTCAGGCATGGCAATATTCAAAGCATTAGGTTTCAGAAATTTGTTTGGAGAACTTCTTTCATCTCTTTACCATGTATTTATGCCTTGCCTGCATGTCCCTGCCATAGCTCCTTTCCCGTGATCCCACCCCTCACAGACCAGGGCTTGGAGCAGCCCTGCTTGGTTTTGAGATGCTTCAGGTAGCTGAAGGGGAGCCAGGTGCCTGGGCCATCAGCAAACACTCTGGCTTCCAGGAGAAAATGACATTTCGGTTTGGCCTTTTGACCCAAACTCTCCATGTCAACCGGGAGATCACTAGCCCTCAGCTCTGAAGCAAAGCTGGGATGCAACGGGGAGGAAAGGAACTGCTAGGACAATTACTGCAGATCAATGACTACCCCTGCTGGTGGAAAAAAAATCGTCATTATTTAAAATGCCCTCAACGCAGCTGAATCTGTCACTGACATAATTAAAACTAGTAACAGCAGCCAGCCAGCGGAAGGTCCCATTTCCACACCCAGCCCAGAGAACTGTAACAATTCAGTATAATGGGATTAGCAAAACTTCCAGCATCACAAGCCCCACACATGGACAGCAAACGCTGTGCCTACTCGAGGCAGAGCCCAAGGCACCGTCCCAGCAGTTCCCACTAACACCCTCAAAGCCTTGTGGATGGATCTGTGGACTACAACTGGTTAATGGACCAGGTCTCCCATGTTTCCATTTAGGACTGAGAAGACTTTGGGGGTTGCCAGGCTGGCAGTGGTTACACCCCAGGGTGTAGGTACTCTGGCCCTGATTCATCTGCTTTTTATCCACAGAGGTTTGGGCATGGAGAGCAAGCCAGAACTGCAGCGGGTGCTCGAGCACCGACGGCGTAACCAGCTCATCAGACAGAAGAAGGAAGAGGAAGAGGCAAAGAAATTGCAGTCTCCTTTTGAAAAAGAGCTATTAAAGAGGCATCAGAGACTGGATCAGGTAGAACTGATCCCTGGGTTATCCCAACCACCCTTGCACAAGTCACAGACCACAAGGGAGATGGGTGGGCTGATGCTCAACCCAAGATATAGCTTTGTTACCCCTCCATAAAATGGCAGCCATAGTACATCCTTCACTGGTGTCCCATGCAGCTGCAGCACCCTCATCCTCACACTGGGATCCACCTCATTTGTACCAGGACCCCACCACGCACCACTGGCCTTGGGTCTCCTCCAGGTCCTACATGGTGTCCTTGGGGTGTGCTTTCCTGTTCAAAGCACCCCAAATACCATCGGGGCTGTTGCAGCACCCACCACAGGGGTGCTCAGGTCCCTCGGGTGCAGGGTTAGAGGCTGCAGAAGTGCTGGGAGGTGCAAACCCTGCTGCAGTCACACCCAAGCAGCTTTTGGGAGCAGTTCCTGGCACATACCCTGGCCAAAAATATGCCTGGGAGCAACAAGATTCAGCATGGGGCTTGTCAGCAGCACAGCCATGCCACGGGTGCTCTGCACCTCCCCTCTTACCCAAACCAGTGGAAGCAGCAAGCAGGCTTGTTGCCACAGAAAATAAAGTCATTCCCTGTCCTCCTTGCCAGTATTTGCACTGCAAATGGATGAAACTAGTTTATTTAATTAATGACACAACAGCTCCCTTGCAATAACATCAGCCAAGCCGAGATCACTTGAAAATCAAAGCCCAGCACTCTCAGAGAAGAACCAGGAATATAAAACAAGGTGGTTTAGGGACAGATCCTTAAAGACTTTGCATATAAAAATGAGACAGTACAATTACTTACACACACACACCCTTAGACAATAACCTAACACTGAGAGCTTTTCCCAGTCTCACAGGCCTCCTTCGCTGGCAAGGACTCAAACCTTCTCCTCCTCCCTCCTCCATGCCCGGTCTGAAGTGAAGTACTCCCCTGGTTTTCTGCTGAAGATGTTCCTCCCTGAAGGAAAAAAAATAATTATTGTTTCAGTAGGCCAGAAAAAGAGACTAAGGGTGAACATGGCTCTGGCGTGATGGTTTGGGAAATGAGAGCACCAACAGATGCATTACACACTCATTCAATTTTGGGCACTAATAACTGGACACCCAGCAATGATGCCCACCATTTTAATGTAGCTAATACACTTCTGTCCTTTAGTATGCACAGATAATGGTGACTCTTCTTTCTTACAGTTGGAGAAAGAGCTGGAGAAGCAGGAAGACCATGCACCAGAATTCATTAAAGTCAAGGAAAACCTAAGAAGAACATCGACGGTGACTGGGGATGAGAAAGCAGTGTAGCTTCTGCCAAAACTCAACAGCGATCCTACCAAGGCCAGCGCTAACACTTACACGCTGACATCTCTGTACATGGTGGACATTCACAGCCGCATTGTTGGGGCTACTTATGGTTATTAACACTTGCTCCAGTAGAAGGCACAAAAAGGTTTTCCTAGCCCAGGAAGCTGTCACTGTGGAAAAGGTGCAGTATTCACTGAAGAAGTACTCACACAAGGAGATGCATGGAGAAATTATGTTATTTTCCCCCCAGATTGTGGATGCACACTAACCTCCAGCTAACTCTTGGTTAACTCTTGAGATACAGCAACTGTTTAAGCCAGGGAAGTCTGTGGAGGAATGGACTGGGGGGACCCCTGCTTCTTCCTGGAGGCAGGCTCACCAGGCACAGGGTGACAGGAGGGCTGCTGCAGCTCTGGAGAATCTCCTGGAAACCCGGCATGGTAACTAAAAGGGACAATCTGTGTATTACTAAGAACAGCCCAGGTGACTGTAATGGCTTTCCCAAGGGTCACTGGTATGGCACCCATGTGCGAGTCAAGCCTGGCTGAGGCTGTGTGTCCCAGCAGCACACCCGTACTATTAGAAGAATCAACCTCTGTGTGCCCATACCAATGCAGCACAGGCAGGCGCAACTGTTCTTCACGAGCGCCTTCAAACTGCATTTCAAACCTGTTTGAAAATAGCTATTTAGGCAGTTCCGTGCTCAGGCAGAAAATACATTGGACTGTACCACCAGTGCCCCAAGTGGGAGGCAAATGCTCTGTGCAGAATGCAAAGGCTGGGTGTTTTCAGCATGGGTGTCCATGGAAGCGTGCAGTGACCAGCCAGCAGATCCCTGTGGATGTAGCAGACAGACAAACTGCTTCTTGCCCCTGGACTAATGAGCTTCAACCCTTCACCCAGCAGCTGGACATGTGCTACATTAGGGACCCACCAAAAAACGTCCTGCGTTTGAGAGGTGGTAATGTGGTAGTGTCAGGCCGCTGTCCTGTTAACCACCCTGCACACAGGTGCCATCTGTAGGCACCAGGGCCTACAGGGCACATAGGTACTGATGCAAAACTATTTGTCAGTGCTTCTCATCCCCTTTTCCAGAGGTCAGAGCTACCTCATTTCAGTTGCCACCTTGCAAAGTTAAAACTCTTCTTGCTGCTGGTATAGCAAAGCTGAGATAGATGGTGCGTTTGCACCATGTATGAACAGAGCCTACCACGCTTATGGGGCACACATGCCCTGAGGTGTCGACTCCTAGAGCTAAAATGGCACCTTCAGGAAGATCTCAGCTTCTTGCTTCTCACATCAGCCCTGATACAAAGCTTAAAGAGCATAACTCACCGACTGCCTTTGAACACTGGCTCTTGAATGGCAAGCCTCAATGGACCTAGTCAGCTGGGAAAGTAATACCTGGTTAAACAATATCTACCATCCACATCTTCAGTGGATCCATGTGTAAATTAAGGGAAACTGGGCATTTATTACGTATTTATTAAAAAGTCACTAATCCATTCCCTAGTCTCCCTGGTCCATGGGGTGTTTCATTTCAGGGGGCTGTTGCTCGACCTGGCAGCTTGAGTAAAACATCTGAGACACATCACCTGTCAAGAGCGGTGACACAGGGATGGGGCTTCTGCAACAGATCGGACTATAAAAGCCGACTCAGCTTCAGTCCTTGAGAGCCCCATCTCGTGGTACTGTCTCTGTGGTAGTTTTTAAGCCCCTTGCTCATCATGCTTATTCTAAACAAGTTTTTATTTCAAAAATCCAGTGCATATGATCATTATGGGTCAAACAAAATCTGAAAAGATCTATTATGTCCTTTCCAACTGTGAAAATTTTCATATAGGTTTTGACAAAAACCACAACGAAGAAGCAGCATCAACCATTTTTTCACGGGGGAAAAAAAGCCAAATTTCTCCAAGAAAAAAAAGGTGTTACTAAGGATGCATGTACACAGCTGTAAAGAATGCTGTATGATACTCCATAGATAACATCGGTTTAAATAACAAGCCAGAATTACTGTGCTGGGGTTTTGTAAGGAGTTATGGCACAGATAAAGTAACCTTGATCAAAAAGCTCAAAAAAATTCAGCAAATTAATTTGTAATTTTGCCACAGATGGAAATGCACTCCAGGAGAGGCAATCTGTCGCTCCATATGCACCAGTGAAATCAGTGTTAACCAGCTCACCCAGGCTGGGACAGGGGCATTTATGCAAGTCCTTGGGTGGAAGCCATCCGGTAAGGTCTGGGTAAGCTGAGTGCTCAGAAAAGGTTGAAAATATTTTGCTGTGGTCTTCCTGAGTATGTAAATATTACCTGGGTGAGGGGAATCAAGGTATCTCCCTTTGGTGTCCACCAAGCAGAGAAGGGGGGTGCACACCAAGACAGTCCATGACTGCTAAGTGGCTAAGAGGTTTCTGGGTCATTTTCAGTGGGTGTCCAAAAGGGAAAGGGAGGGCCAGATCATGCTGTCCTGACTCAGGCTGAGCTAATAGAGCCACAAGAAATCCCTACAGTGGTGGAAAGACAGCAGAAAGCCCTGACCCAGCTGCCCACCAGGACACCATGGGCTGTAAGTCGGGACCCAGCCACACGTCCATGCACGGACCCACCAAACTGGCCAGAAGCAGCTGGTGCTGGCAGCTCCTGCGGAGCCGGGATGGGCTGTAGCAGCCCCATGGCACACAGAGGGACGCATGGTGCTTCATCCCCAGCAAGAGCTGCAGGCTCCAGCCCTCTGTGACAGCATGTGGGAAATGATGCTTGTACTGCTCAAGCGCTGGCTTAAAAAATCACAGCATTTTCCAACACAGCTCTTCTCACCCCTGCGAACTGATAACCATCTCCCTGGCTAGGCTCAGACCCAGAGCCTCTTCAGTAGTCACCGATGCTTTTGTGCTTCATGGTGCTGCAGCATGGAGGTGGCACCTGAAAAAAACATCACCAGAAGATTTTGGGATAACTTTGTGTCTCTTTTTCTTTTAAAGTAATTTCTCCCTGTGCCCCTAAAACACATTTATGAATAAACGTGGTATATCCAGAAGATCCAGATTATCAGAGTATTGATGGGAGACAATTTTTTGCACTGTGTATGTTGCCTATGTGGTATATAGTCTATATTCTGTGTTAGGGTTTATACGTTTATATAAAAATACATGTCATGCAACTCTACTTAACTAACTCACACTGTTTAATGTGGACACTTCTGAAGAAATAAACTGAACAATGATTGTATGTTTTGCTCTTTTCCATGAGGAACTGAAAAAGCTCTGAGGAAGCAAGCAGACAACAGCCAAATAAACTAAATGAACATAAAAATCAGTGAAGTCTGACAGCAAATTCTTCCAGTGCCGTGTCAACCTACTCATCATCTGCACCCCATGCTGCATCCATTGGTTATCCCTAAACTTCTCAATTTGCTGAAAGTAAGGGCACAAAAATTATGGAATCAGGCTTTGTGCACTGAAACTTCCTTTATGTTTGATTTCTAACTGGCCACGGCTGCCCACCTGCCTGGCAGGGTAAGATCCACAAAGCCAAGGAAACACATTGCCCTTGGATTTAATTTAAAAACTCAGTTTTGAACTGAAAGGTAATCCTCACATTAGTGAGCTCACTTCATTAAACATTTTTAAAGTGTTTTAGCAGCAACCAAAGACCACAGATTAAATAGATTAAAAAAAAAGAGAGGATGCTTCACACATGCAGGTCACACACACCATGCTCCCCAAGAGCCAGGACTAAAACTGAATGCAGCAAAACAAACAAAAAGGACTTCTCTGTCTCATTAACAATATCCTTAGCGGCAGAGATGCCAACTTCCCACTCAGAACAAGGCAGAGAGGGTGCTTGGATGCATTCCTCTGACACCAGATATCCACTGGGGTTGCCACCCTGGGAAGTACACAGCGTTCCCTGCCCTCTGCACCCAGCAGCACTGGTGTTGGCAGTCAGCTCTCATTAGGGATGAGGCCTCATTGACTAAACCTGTTCTTCGGGTCAGGTTTCCAAAACATCTTCCCACCTTGTTGCCTCTTATAATAATATCTCACTTGTTATCCTACCATGGTGGGCTGCATACTTCATTTCCTGGCACAAACCAAACAAAAGGAAATGTCTTTGCTGGAGAGTGTGCCCTTTGGTGAGACACGAGACCGGGGGACTCAGGCAGGACTTTGTAAAATGCTTTATCAACCTTTCACAGTCCCAACCAGCAAGGTTTCGATGGGCTATGCCCAACACTGCTTACAGTAATCACACAATTCCTTTCATGCACAGATGCCAAAGGCAGTCAGTCATTCATAGCATGACAGTTCCTCTTCTATGGAAAAGAGTAAGAAACAATCATTTCTTTTCTTTAAATATATGCTGTGTTTTAGCTATGCACAAACTACTCCATTGCCTGAATTTTTTCTTACTGCCAGAGTTTTCAATACCAGCTTTGCAAATTATCCAGGTTATGCTGAGATCTCTTTTCCTATGCACCCACTCCTGAAGTGCTCCTAGATAGTTTGCTGCAGTGGAATTTCCTGTCGGGGAACCTTTATATTTTACTGCCACATTTACTTCTCGTTACTGTCTCAGAAATGGCAAATTCTGGTTTTCTTTCTCAAACTAGTGGTATCCTCAGGCTGGCACTGGCTGAACCCCCCCTTCTCGGGAACTCTCCTCTGCCTATCCTAGGTATTTCTCTATATTTAGATAATTTCCCCAAATTACCTAAAACTGCCACAGACTGACGGAGTTTGTGTTGATAAAAGCATCATATGAAACCTGCAAGTCGCCATGATACAGGGGATATCCAGGCTTATGGAAATGGGGAAAAGTGCAAAATTATCAGCAACATAATAATTGTGTTGTGTTCCAACACACCATGACCAGGTGCTCTTGTGGATTTTGTTGGTTCCCACCGCACTCCGTGAGCTCACTGGGCACCCCACCGGCATATGGAGCTGAGGTGTATGAGAATGCTGTTGAGTGCGCAGCTCCAGTGGCAGTCCAGCTCAGACTTCACTAACACAGACTGGCAATGACCGACCCAGGCAGCACCTGAGACTGAGAAAATATAAGCCTGCATGAACATCAGGCTGCAAACAGGTTCAGGGACAGGCTTCTTCCAACCTGTCAGCCCTCGCCCTTCCTTTGGGAGACCCAGATCCACTAGCTGAACTGCAAACAGCACTCGAGAAGCACAAGGCCGAGCGCTTCTGACTCCAGCAGAAGAAAATAGCAGAGCAAATAGAGAAAGCCCATGGATAATTTCAGATAGGTGCTATTGCATCCCAAGTGCTGGCAACCCCAAGTGACTGTAGGATGTGATGCTGTGCAGTACGGGCGAGAATACCAAGCAGTATGTCCATAGGACACCCTGTTGCTCTGGCAGGGTGACAGAGCCGCACAGCATCTTTAATGTACCAGATTCATCCCTAACATACCATCCACAGCCTGTAAGCACACTTATTCCTTTACAGTCAGCTGTTCTGATTTATTGTTGTTCCTCACAGCTGCTGGGCTGCTTGGTTCATTCAGGCTCAAGCTTAAAATTATAGTTATGCAAAATTACATCTGATTTCCTATCTTCTGTTTAACTTTTTATGTTAAAGCAACTCTCTGGTACAGTGAATCCCACCTGTTTCACCTCCTTCCCTGACAAAGCAGTTTATAGGGAGAGACAAGCAGGTCTGAAGCAGCAGCACAGACCCATCAATGAACTGTGGGCAGGAGGGACTCCTCTCCCATCGGGTTCATACTGACGTGGCTGGCAGGGGTGTGAGGTGCCAGTTCCTGCCCACTGGACTCCAGGACAGACTGCCGCAGGGACCTGCAGTTCAAGATTGCTGGAGATGAAGGCAGTGCGCACCCCGTGGCAAACTCCCTCTGACCCCCAGCATGACCCAGCCTGTAAGGCACATTCCCGGTCTCCTGGCTTGCACCCCAGACTGTGGGAAGGGCTGAGGACAGTGCCATAACTGAGCTGGGAAAACCTTGAGCAAGTAAAATCCACAGGCAAGGAGCAGCGAGAGCCTGAGGGATGCTCTCCTCCATCCTGAGCAGACTACCAAAAAAAAAAAAAATTAAGACTTCTGGGAGAAGGGCAGAGCATTGCTTTGGCAATAGAGCTGAAAGTGCAGCCTCCAACGCACAAGGAGCCTCAAGTGAGATCAGAAAAACAGCATTTTTTTTAAATGCAGAGGCTCCAGCCCTTTTGATTTTATGCCTAGCAAGCAGGCACACAGGCTGCTGCCTGCAAAAGTCAGCTCTGGCATGCTACCGCGCACACGCAGAAACACCCACCGGCCACATTGAGCTCCATTGACCTCTGGGGACAAAGTCCCTGCAGTGGAAAGACTGGGATCCACAGCCCAGGCAGGCAGGCAGCAGCCAGACAGCTCCCCGAAGGACATGTGGGACAAGGTATGTGGGATTTTGCTTTTGCACATAGCAGACAGACACAGATTTTTCTTACGTAGCCTCATGGAAGAGAGAGCTGGCAGCTGAGCCGTCTTGGGGCTCCAGTGCCAAGTTCAGTGCTTCCTGGGACGGCTCAAGGGCAGGTCTGAGTTACTATGATCTTGTGTACTCAGCATGCTGTTCTGAGTTTTTTCTCCCTCCCAGGACAATAAGACACCTTGAATTACAAGTCTGAATATCAGAAAAGCCAGAATTAAGAACATATTTGCAAGAGCTTCCAGAGTTTAAATTTCTTACAGTATTAAAAATAGTTCAGGAAGGCAGGCAGCCTCTTCAAGGGAAAAAAATGTGTTTTATTTTCCACACACCACAGGGTTTTTTTACAAGTATCCTGTGACAAATCCTGCTAATGTGGGAAATTACAAGGTTAATGTAAAGCCGAGCCCCATGGGAAGCAGGATGGAAGCAGCAGGGGCAGAGGTGCCAGCACCCAAAAGTGCAGGTCTGGGAGCCTCTTGGCCAGCACCCACTGTGGGGGCAGGGACGGCCCAGGGCCGGAAACTCCCTTAAACATTAACACATAGTTGTGGGATATTCCAGCAGTAACTTCTCATAAAATATTGGGGACGAACACATGAAAGAAAAAAGATTTTCTGTTTAAAAAAAAAATCATAAACCCAGCATTTTGAGCTCTTAAAAGTGCCCTAAATTTTCATTGTCCATATCATTGCAATGAGGACAAGACAGTGCCTAAGTATTCACACAAGCTCTGTGCAAAATCCTGGCTAATTTACAGAAACCATTTCTTGCTGCACCCAACACCTTCAGCAACCATGCGCTGAAGGCATGCCAGTGCCTAATAAGCCCCATCCCTTCCCAGAGCAGCTCAGCCTCCGGGATGACTCCGCTGGAGACCAGCAAGTACTCGCAGGGCTCAGTCCTTGGCAGCGTGAATCCTGACCTCGCCAGTGAGAGGCAAACAGCCTCGTTCAATGTGGAAAAGCTGACGGCCTGGCTGGATGGCGGTGTGGAGTACACTCAGTTACGGAGGGCGGTGGGTGAGTGAGCCTTGCGAGGGCCGCGGGCTGGTACAGAACATGCCTACGTCCCCACGTTTCTGCTCCTCCTTTGCAGCACGGTGCACAGCTTTTGCGCTCCCAATTATTTGCTTATAACCCATCTCTTAAAAAAGTGGAAGCATGGAGGTGGAGTCCTCCGTTAGTTAGTGTAAAGCAACATGACTCCTCCGCAGCCACTCCCTCTGTCTGAAGCTTTTCCCCTTCCCTGCTCCCATCCCCAGTGTCTCTGGCAAGACTGGTTAAACTGCAATACAAGGACGGAAGGTCACACAGGTGAGCATCTCTGTGCGAGGGCGGCGCGTGGGGGGCTAGTGCTGCTGCGCAGCAAGGCACGCCATGCGTGAACCACAGCCAGCAACCCTCCTCGGCACATCAGGCTCATCCAGGTGGGGAATTCCTTGTGAGGGTTGGCTCAGCCAGGCTGAGGTGCTCTCACTCATGATGGGTGTGCTGAAAAATGACTGCGTGCTGAGAAGGAAGAAGGAAAGCAACTGAGTCATCCCAAAGACAGAAGTATTGCTCTGGAGTGGAAACTGGACATTTAAAATTTTTCCCAGTCTGCTAAAACTGTGATTCTTCCTGCACCAACTGTGTCCTTGGAACAAAAATAACCATCAATCGAGTATAAAATGCAGATTGCTTGAGCATAAAAGCGTAGCAGAATTTTGTGTCGGTGTGCTTGTTAAAGGGTTAATGCCATCAGATGTCCCTATGCTGTTCCTTCCCAACATATTTTTCATCACATTTTACAGCTACTTTTTGGAGGCAACAGAAGAAAAATTAAAAGCAGTCAGATCTGCCTCCTTTGCAAGTTTGTGGATGATGCAGTGCAGCATGCAGGTAATTGCTATGCAGGTGTATGCAGTTGCAGGGTTTTGACGATTGAGAGCAGCATATCGATTGCTCAGTGTCTTCTCCCGGGAGCCCCATGGAAGAGGAAGATAAAGTGCGTTCTTTTGCTAATATTTAAATTTGCTATAACTTTGTTCTTGCTTTATTTCTCTGTGATCTCAGATGTTGCAGAGCTGTAAGGAATTGTTAGGGACTTTGAAAGAACACATTCTTGTTCCTTTGTGATGCACAACGAAAGCTCTAGGAGTAAGAAATCTGTTTGTAAATCCAGCAAGGTAAAAAAACCCTTTAATTTACAGCCAACCTAATGAAAGTAGTCCTTTTCAGAAACAAAATACATCTAGAGGTCTACTTCTGAGCAGGAATGCATTTTGTGTGTTTGGTCCCTTCTTGAAAGATTTGAGGGTACTTTCATTATAAAAAATAAAATTATTGTGCAAAGAATTTAAATAGTCTTTACTATTCCCAGCAGTTTTGCAGAGAAACTCATGTCCTTTAATCAGGGTGTGTAGCATGTGCAGTGGCTTTTGTCACACCTCCTGCTCAGCAGATCTCCAGGCTAGAAGCTGGGTTAGCCATGGCTATGCTTGGGGACAGGAGATTAGCCTGGATGGACCTTTGGTCCGACCCAGTGCAGTCATTCTTTTGTTTTAATCAGCTTTAGATAATATTTCCTAAGAGTTTTCAGCAGCTGACATGGGCAAGCTGGGGAGGCAGACGGGGCAGTAAACACCTGGGTGGCCGTGCTTACTCTACCAGGGTTGGAAAAGATTTTGAGGATGATTGTTTCATGAATAACAAATTAATTTGGACATCATGAATTCTTATTCTTCTGTGCAAAATGGGTTTATACAGCAGATTTAACTAGGTGATGACACTGGAAAAAAATGAGCAGTCAAGTGTTTAGGCACACAGGCTGCTGGAAATTCAGAAAGATGCTCCTGATATGAGCTCCCAAATCTTTACACAAGTAGAAAGGTCCAGTTGGAATTTTTATTGAATGTTGTTTTTTTTTAAAAAAAAAAAAAACAGAAATCTCCACCTCCTCACGGTCCCTGAAATAAGTGGAATTCTTCTGTTTAGGGTAGTTGCTACAAATGCAAAGGCTGAGACGATCTGGCCTTATTTCTGAGCATCGGTTGCAGCTAGAGTCTCTGTTTCAGAGGGAGGGTTGTGACTTGTCCCTTTGGGGCATTGTGTGACCAGATCAGATGCTGTCACCAGTTGGGCCATGGCCACCGAGCCCAGGATTTCCTCCGGCAGTGGTGGGAGGAGATGGGAACTCACAGTAACCCAGAAATGAAGGCTCTTTCCCCTCCTCTCAACATCTGGCAGCATTCTTCAGTGTCTTCTGCTTCAGGAGATGGTTGTAGGGCTCCAGCAAACTGGAGCTTATGCTGCTTCTCCAACGCGAGGCAGCACTTGGTTGTCCTAGGAAGGCACTAATGCTAAAAGCAGACCAGGAGCGAACCAACAAAAAACACTCAGTCAAAAGCATGAAAATGCTCCCATTCCTCTAGGAAATCTCCCTCCACCTCCTCTCTGAGGCTAGAGGACCTTCCCACTCATGCGGTCTTCATCCTTCCTCCTACCTGTCCCCCAGATCCCTCATGTGTCACAGGGTTCAGTGTGAATATAAGAAAGATGAGTGTCTGCCTTCACCCACAGGGATTAAGAGGTGGCAAAATGTAAACAAAGAGAAAAAAATTGTTATTTTCTGGCAATAACTGTCACTGCCCAAAGCCAGTAAATTGATAGGGGTGGTTTAAGTAGAGCTGATGATCCCACAGCTGCGGGATGGGATTAGGTTGAAGCACCAGGTTGGCACCATGGCCAGGGCAACCCAGGGGCCAGGCAAACCCCAGCCTTCACCCCCTGCTCTTTTCTGAAGCTCCGTATCTGAAAATGAATCCCTGCCTCTGCTGGTTTCCATGCTGATTATTCAGCAGGGGATTCTGACTGGCCTACTGTAGCTTCCCCCAACTTTGTCAAAAATTACATTCAACAACCTACTGTTTTTCATCTGCGAGCATCACGCACTTTAAAGGACTTCTCTGTAAAGAGTTTTCTCCAGCCACTGTTTTCAACAAGCGTGAGATGCTGATAGCTTCAAAAATCCTGCTTGGAATATGGCATTAATATTTGATCTTCATTGAAGCCAAAGAGTTGTCTGACTTCTGCAGACAATGCAGAGAATAATAAAGCTTTTGTTTGTTCTTCCCACAAGAGAAAAAAAAAAAAAGGAAGCTTTGTTTCTGCTGATGTAAAGTGAATGCTAATGAAGGCGCTTGTTAGTGGAGAGGCTACAGCCAAGCTCTCCACTTAAAAAATTTTCCAGAGCTGTAAATAGAGAAGGTGAGGGAGGAAATCTAGGCAGCAATGGGAGTATCCTGGCACCGTTTGATTTGTATGGCTCTAATTTTCTGTGTTTGTGCGTTTTCAGAACTTTACTTGGAAAGGGGAAATGCAACAGTTTTGGGGTAATGCCTCAGTGAGGATGTGCTACTGTATCAAAATGAAAGTATTCAAATGAGTAAATCCATTTTCACAGTAAACCAGTTTTGGCGGGGTGTGGTGATGGAGAGGGTTTTCTTGGAGTTTGGTCAGCAAAAGTTCTGGGTATTGCGGTGTTTCTATCTTGAAAAATAAATAAAATACGCAAAAGCTGATGCAAAAAAAAATTACTAAGCACAAATACGCTATGAAGGCAGAGTCGTTACATACCTGCATGTATTCTGAAAATTAAGATTTTTATCTGTCTTCTTTCACTGGAATTTCAGCTTGACAACCCAGTCGCTCCATTTTAACCAATTACTGTACACTTCCTTTCGTTAGGAGGAAAGGCCCATCACCCTGCGCTTGCCCCCAGGTGAGCCTGGATAGCTGGACATCTCGTCCGGCGCCTCGGGAGGAGAGGGCTGAAGCTTCTGGCTGCAACCATGGTTGGTTCCTGGGGAAGAAGGAGCACCAGATAAGTTACAAGAACAACCTTAATTTTTTGAATTTCTGGATGCTATGTTCTTGATCTATATCCTTTCTGTTGTGCTAATGCTAGAAATGTTTGGGTTTTAATTACTTCCTTGCTATAATAAAAGGCTGAGAGGGGAGAAAAGTAGCTATAAAGACAGGAGTGGGAAGGCTTTTGGCAGGAGGAAAGGAAGAAGAAAGAAAGTTACTGCCTACTTAGAAAGTAATGATATGAGCAATTACCACTCTGGTGGCAATGAGGTGATCTCAAATGAGAAAGTCACTTCTGAGACATCCTTAGCAAATGCATCTTTCAAGGATGGGACCTTCTCCAAAAAGCATTTTAACAAAGTATTTTTAATGGGAACAGTTTTATCTTTGGATTGGGAGAAAAACATGCAAAGTCTACTGTTTCTGAGTAGAAACATTTATAGTGTTAAAATAACGTTGAGCCAATTTTCTGGAAATCTCAATTATTTTCCCTTTGTAGATTATAAAGTCAGCCGAGGGTCTGCTCTAATGCCTATAAAAGTCAATGGGAGATTTTGCATTAACTCTCCAGAGAGCTGGATCAGTTTGGTTCTCAGCTGCAAAGCCTTTAAGCTTTGCTATTTTTGAGTTATGTGCAAGTAAGATTTACATATTGGTAAATTGTACCCTATGAGTTATAGAAGGTTGGTGCTAATTTTCCCCAAGCACTTTGGGGAGAAATAAGATATGCAAGTAAGACCTAAAAATCAAGCATAAATGTCCAAGCGTATCCTTAACGTTGTGCTAAAAGTAATGTCACGTAAGTGCTTTGTTTCATTTCAGTGTTTAGATTGCATAGTTGAGACTGGGAAGTGATTTAGGATAAAAAGCTCATCCGTGTAAGCAGAACAAGTTGCCTGCCACAGCAGTTGTCCCCCATGTTATTTAGTGGCTGCTGTTCTTGAGTTTTAGGAATGAGTTGTCCGATTTTTCTCTCCAGCCATTGAGAGGGAAATTTCTCAGTTCTGCCTTCATCTGTGTTGAATAATTATAGGGCATTTTTTTCCCTTAATGACGATTTTAGCTTTATTAGTCAATGTTTATGTTAGGCTAGAGTTTAGAGGCTTTATTCAGTTTAAGGCTTCGCCATGGCAGGAGATGTGCAAGTCTCTAGTGAGAGCTGCTCTTTTCCCTAAGAGTGTGTGTGCTAAAGGACCAGGCTTTTAGGGATTTGTTCTACAAGCACGTTTTCCATAGGAAATAAAGATACAGGGGTGCTTCAGCCGTCTTTGTAGCAGGAGGTCCAAAACCTCTCTTTACTCCCAGATGTTTTTGCCAGATAAAAGTGATCTCTATAAATCTTGCCTTCCTGATGGCTGGTTAGCAGTAATGAAGAGAAGTGGTTGATGGGTTGGTCCTCACCGGCGTAGCCCTGGGGGAGGCGAGCGGATAGAGAGGTGCACAGGGGGTGGGTGTGCACGCACGGGCACACACACACGGAATTGGGCTGCACTATCAGTCAGGCAGATCGGCACTGCAATGTCTGCCTGCAGGCAGCCCTCTGATTTACCAACATATACCATGTTTTCTGCTGTGCTCGATTCCTCCCAGATGTCCCAGCCATGCAAATACTCCTAAAGGCGAGTTTCCGCTGGGAACAGACAGGCAGAGAGGAGCAAGAGCTGCCGGTGCCAGCAGAGCTCAAGCAGTAACGAATTTTGTCTCCTATTTTCACCGTGGTCTGAAGCGTGCCGTCATCTCTTAGGCAGTACCGTTTGCTTCCTGGCTGCCTGCTCGCTGGCTTTTTAAGCTCCAATAAAAGTCAGCCTGTGGGTAAGCCTACTTCTATCAGCATCCTCCAAGCTGGCTCCAGTGTGCTGTAAATGTGGGCTTGTTATGGCTCTAAAACATAAACAAAACCGGGGCTCTCTGGCCCGGGTATGGTGGCTGTGAGAAAACTTACCATGTTCCACTTCATTTCTACCCAGACTCATCAGAAAGCGCTATCTGGACAAAAGCAAACGGCGTGATTGAAGAGGCTGTCCTCTCTTCGCTTACCGCTGCTCAGCGGTCCTTTCACTGGAGCTAATTTTTAACCTGCGCTTCTCTCCTGTTCAGTGAAAAAAATGTGAATTATAAGGAAGTCCCACCCCTCTTCCCAAAGTCACAGCACCCAAAGGGGCCGCGTGACAAGAGCCATCATTAATGTCCTGATCGCCCATCGCACTGGCCTGAGCAGCTCTGTTTTCTTCCTCCTTCTGCCAACCTTTGCCCAATGCACCAGCACCCCAAAAGGCTCTCCCACCGTTAGCAATTCTATTTCCATTGCACGAACCACACCCTTCTTGGGCTTTTTTTGGCAAAGAGTTGACTTAAAAAACAATCCTGGTTTTACTTTTTGGGGGGTCAAACACCTAGAATGGTTTTGATGGGTAATTTCAGGGAAAATGAAAAAGAAGTCCCACCAATAAATAAATAAATAGGAAAATAAATAAAAATTTCAAGGCATTTAAGCCTCCATCTGGGATTTGTCGTCATGAAACCAGGTACCTTTTACATGCAGCTCAGCTGTGGCTGGGACAAGCAGGTCCCACCTGTGAAGGTCACGGAGAGTGGACAGAGGCATTGCTTCGCTTGCCCCATGTCCCGCCAAATATGCGGCCAATTCGTGGGGGGCATCCCAGAACAGGATCACAACTGCATTATTTTAAACAGCATTTATTGAAAAAACTTTATTTCCTTAAATTTGAATAGAAAAAAAATGATTGAAGATGCCTGGTAGACAGTGGGTTGTGCTGTCTCTGCTGGTGACCCTCAGCAGAACAAAAGATATTAATATTCTGCCGTGTTAATGTTTGTTTTCAGAGTGCAACGTATGTGTGTGTGGGGGGGAGCATGTTGCAGGCATAGTCAATGTGTTATAGGCATATTGCAGGACGCATGTGGGCAGTGCAGTAGTGAAGAGAGTCTTGGGGATGTCTCATGAGAAACGTCTTAATTCAGTAGCGAGGGACTTACCTATGTTATGGAAGTTCAGAGCAACGCCAGCCACGTAAACATGCTTTGAGATAACTCTCCTATTTATGTTTTTGTTTTTCTCTAGCTCGTTTGGTGGAGGCTGATTCTGATGTAGGATTAATGCTCTGCACATGGATGGCTTTTCATGGTTAACAGTCAAAGCCATTGCTCTGCCTGGGTCTTTCGGTTGTTCCATTTTTAAAAGACTGACCCTATTAAAAAAATCTCCAAGAGTAATGACAAAAGCAAATAAAAGAAAAATATAATGGGTATTAATCATCTATTTGTAAATTATGGTGAAGTTAAATATTTAAAAGGCTGAATTTTTAAAGTGCAGATACAATCAACACTAACTATTCATACAGAAAAAAACCCGTTAAAACTGCATTAGATGCCTGATGTTTTTTGTATACCCATTTGAAGAAAACTGTCTCTTGATACCATGCATGCCTAGTGGGAACAGTCACTTTCATGGTTTGATTTCTGTCTCAAACAAATCTGTACATCAAAGGTCAAAATCATCAATAGTTAACCAAACTAATTAATTGTTCTTAGTATCATTATTAAATACAATTTTTAACATAATTTTTATTTAATTCCTCTCATGTCCACCAACTCGATAAACTTTTTTACAAGTTCTGTGTCCTAGAAATTTAATTGCACTTTTATTGTTGTGTTTTGAGTTAATTATATAGCAAACCAGGTTTATCTCTTATATATTAAATCCAGCAAGTGCTCTTTTAACAATCAATTGATATTTAATTACAACAGAGAAGCTGCCCTATTAAATCTAAATTAAATGCTCATTCAAGACTATTAAAGTGTTACCAGACCGTCAAATAGCAAATGCGATACAATGCAGCATAAACCATTATGCAGCTGGTTTTCCAGTGCTGCTTTGTAAACCTGAGTAGAAAAGCTGACCTCAGATGACATTTTCTTCAATTTTTGGTGAATTCCTTAACAAAATTACTTTACAAAATCAATTTTACTTAATGAATGGTAGTGATGACACAGGGCCTTCTTCCTGTCTTCTAGCCTAGTCATCATATTTGAGAAGGGAAGGATTCATGAGAAGCTCCGAAGCGTGGAGCACGGAGAAGGCAGGAGACACCCCAGCTCTCTGCCTGTTTTCCTCCTCCTGTGACAGCTCCAGGGGAGTGTGATATTGGCTTTGAAGCACTGGTAATGGTGGTCAGCAGGCAGACACGGTGACGTGGATAGCTTTATGTAAAGTTAATGGGCGAGGAGAAAGAGAAATACTAAATTAAATGGTGAAAACTTGAAGTGTTTATGAAAAACATGTGGGACAGAGTCATCGCTTTCCAGAGCAAACACAGAAAAATGCATCACATTTCATTAAGGGTTTGCGTGGATAACATTCTTATATACTGCTTAATCAGAAAAAAATAAGACTGGAGCTGACCAATTACCAGTGCTGAACAAGTCTGGAGGAACCAGCTCTTCTATATTGATTACCTGATCCAAGGTGCTGTTTTGCAAAGGCCCGGGCAGTTCTGGTGTCATTGCTTTGGCCGAGCCACTGCAGAAAGACAAAATGTGCATGTGGCTGACTATGGGTGAAAAAGCCGGCAACTTCTTAAATGTATGTAATGCAATGGCCAGTGCCGTTGTTTGTTCATCCTTTGCGGGTCCACAAGCACCCAGAGCATCTGAGTAGCCAAAGCAATGTCGCTCACAGTATGAACTGAGTCTTACCATCTCCTAGCTCCTTTGGCTGAGCCCATTCATCACCGCCTGTGTGAGGGGGGGTCTGATTTATTTCTGCCCTCTCTCCTGGTTAAGGGGGAACGGGCCCCCTTTCCCTGCTTTGAACCAATAACTGCTGAACACCAATGAAGCAATGACAGCAAAGGCAAAGATGATGCAAGGAAATAGGGGTTGGAGTATTTATTTTGACTAATGGGGCACCGTGTTTAAACCAGGAACATTTTTTTTAAAATTCTTATAAAGAAAACTGTACTTAAGTTAAATAGCCAAAAGGTTTTTTTGCAGTGCGATGTGGAAGGCATTTAAGTGACTAATGTTTCATCTTGAAAGAGGAACCTCTATTACTCAGCGTAAGCCATTACTTCTGATGAGTTACGGGTCATTCATCAGTCAAATCTATAATGTATCATACATATTCATGCCTGTATGTTCTTAGAAGAGTGATGTTAATTTTGGTTTCCCTTGACTTGTTTTCCATCTTCATTTACCTGCACACTGGAAGCTTCCAGTTTTAAAAAAAAAGCGGAGATTTCTGTTTGATAATCTTTATTGGGTCAATTAACAGTGGAGCAACCCTGCAAACAGTTAGGAACATACTAATGTCTGTGAAAAGGCATTTGCTCACAGAGTGGAGGTGCGATTGGGCACGGGCACGACCCAAGCTCTGTACTTTGGGCCTAATAGAGCCCACCACAGAGATCAAGAGATGTAAACTTCTAGTTCAAGGTGTATTTACACTCAAAATGCATTTGATTACAGCAGAATTTTATGATCAGCTGCAGGTAGAATATCGACATGTGAATAGGAAAAGAAAATGAATAGTTTCCAAATTTTCCCCCTGCATCTCCCACACTGAGGTCAGGATGTAGTTTCAGTGGCACTTCTAGGCTCACAACCCTATAATTGATTAGTGTTTTCTGATCCATAAAAATAAAGGCTTCTAAAAACCTGGATTAAATACCCTTTTGATCTGGTCCAGGGAACAAGGGACAACGTGATAGAGGCAGAAGCACTGGCTGCTCTTCTTGGTTTTGCCACTTACCTGCTGGGGTGAAGCTCAGACAGCCTCTTTATTTCTTGGTGCCTGTGTCTCCCTTTTGTCTCTTCGGATCAATAGCCAGTCTAGGCAGAGGCAATGGTTTGGACAACGTGGTTTGCTGTAAGTTTAGACCTTGAGGTGCTAAACAATTTTCCTTTTAAGTTCAGGCTTTGTCGATTACTCTTTTTTTCTTTTTTTTTTTTTTTCTCCCAATGAAAGAACAAAATTGATTCTTCCTTTTGCAAGGTGAGACAAAAAAAAAATGCTCTTTTTACACAGCAGGATAAGGAGGGGGAACTCTTTGAGCAGAATAAGAAGAAAGTCTGCTCCTTGCAAGAGCATCCAGGGAGTGTTTGTACTTCTAGTTCAGGAGCCAGATCTTTTACAAAAATATATCCCTTTAGTAATAAGAAGGTACTTCCACATTTAGAAGTCAAGAAGAAATGGATTTAGCTGGTGATCCCCTTTCTTTTAATCAGCTTAGCATTACGCTCCCAGCTTTCACTGAGTAACAGGAGGCAACGATCCATCTGTCAATATTTAAAGACATTAAATGCCAGAGGTGTGCCAAAGCAGGCTGGAGTACCATCGTGTGGGTAATTAGCAAATGGAGGTATGCAAAACACCAGGTTTTCAAGCGCACGATCCAGCAAATAGCACTCGGCAGCAAACCTGCTTGGCCTGTGCATCGCAGAGCTGCTCTGGAGGCTCTCGCTCTGCCCTCACCACCTTCAGGATTTTTTCCCAGCAGATTCAGGGAATGTGCTGCCGCATTTCCACCTCTCAGCTGAGGACCTTGTCCATGCTGGATGAGGAGGTCCAGGAGGCCTAGGTTGTCTCTGGGCTCAGACAAAAACAAGTGGTCTTTTTTTTTTTTCTGAGAAATAGCACTCTTGTTTTCAAGCAGCTCTAGAAAAACATTTCTAAGCTTCCTCCACCTGCCTGACCTTCTGTGTTTGACTGAGGGCTAGCTTATATTTTTTACCATAAATAAGTGATCACTGAATGTGATTTATGCCATTGGACTAAGTTTCCACTTCTCAGCCATAGTAGTACCAACATAACCCAAAAATGCAGACATTTTGTTTCCCAGTTGCAGGTTTCTGAACTCCTGAATGTTTTCCCTTTACAAATCCTGGCTCAAAGAAAAGTCTCAACAGTTTGGAGAACTGATGAGTCCTGTGGCTCTGTTTTATTTCCTTCATCTTCTGCCAGAGAGACTGCTCTGATCTTTAATTATTACCTAAACTGCTTTTCTGATTTATTGGAACAACTTCAAAATGAACGCAAGCGTCTCTGGGCTGGCTCCGTTACGTATATCCCTCGCCGTAGTGTTTCCTGTACCTTCTCATAGTGCGTGTGCTTGTTCTTGGCACAGAAGAAGTTTGAGAACGGTTTAAATATTCCACTAGTGTTTGCAGTAAATGAAAGAAACACCCTTTCTGCCCAAGCAGACATGTGGGTGCGTACTTTAGGAGCAGCACTCGGCCAGTTTTTTTATTAATGTAGTCCAAGCACGGCTCAGTTGGTCTGAGGACGTTTCTAGGTGGAATATATTGTGCAGGTTGTGCTCCTTTGGCCATCCTTCGTGCGCCCAGTCCAAGCATCTCCCCAGAGATGGTCCATGCCGTGGCAGATGCTATGGTGATGGGTTGCTGAACGCAGCCCTGAGACTCCTGCGCTACACTTCCTCATGCAAAGCGAGTCTAAGACTTAGAGACACACCGACGGGAGTTTATTGCCGTTCGCTTTATAGAAAATGGAACATTTGTGTATAGGAAGCGTCACTGAAGAGCTCAGTCAAGAGCTGTTGTCCTGGCAAGGCCAGGCATGTTCTCTGCCTGCTGATTCATAGGTGGGAATTGCCCATAGTCTGCAAAATGAATTGCTACCTGAGACTGCCATGATCGGTGAACTCTCAGAAATCACCTGCTCCTCCAGGGTAATCTGTGTTTCCAGATCTTTCAAGATAAGATTTCAAGAGTTTTGCAATAGTTTTCTTTGAGGGATGAAGGTTTCTGCACTCAAGTGTGTGCTGACCTATAAGTTTTTAATGCAAAATTGTAACAGAACTTCTTCTCACACCACGACTTTTAAATGTCCTGGAATTCATTCAACGGAAACTTACATATGTGCATGTGACAATGCAGAGTCGAGTAACTGAAAAAACCCACCCTTGAGTGAAACAGAAATGGTTTCAGTCTTGTGTTTTTCTTTAATAGCTTCTGAAGAAGGGGAAATAATTGACTATAGCTTCTATCATGAAGAACATGTATTTATCTGTATATTAATAATTAACGTGATGCATAATCGGGTGCATCACATTGAAGGAAAAGGCAAAGGAGTGGTGTCTCTGAAACCCTACGATGCATTACGTCCCCATCTGCAGACTGAAGTTTCACCAGGCGTTTGCATGCCTCCAGGTTGCAGTGTGGACACAGAGCCCATGGGGTCCCCAGGACCTACCAAAGTCCTTCTCGGCAGCTCTGTTTTCAGTGGTGTGGGCAGCAGATGGCCATGAATGAGGGAGAGACCAGAGCTGTGGGTGGTCAGTGCTCACTCTGAACATCTTCTGCCTTCCTGGCTGCTCACAGTAAGTATATCTCTACTAGCTTTAAAAGTTCACGCTTCTGCTGAATGTGTGTCCTTCCAAGCCTGTGTGTGTGTATTAACCTGATTTTGCTTAATTGAAATCACATGGGTTTTAATGTCTTTCTGTAATATTTCGCTGTCCACAGTAGATAAAAATCTCACCCTATTAGATATTGCCACCAACTCAGCACATTAATATTCATTATTACCTTTTGTATGCTGCCTTTCAATTAATTTCCAGCCCACATGAAAGTGCTTCTATCTAAGCCTATTTAATTAGTTTTCAAGGTAGAATTTTTCTGAGACAGTATCTGCCACTTCACTCCAGATATAATATCAATTCCTTGAATTTGCTCTGATAAGTCTATTGAAAAAAACCAATCAGGTTTGGTTAGCAAGATATATTTCTGATAAATTCTACTGTCAGGGCTTCTCTGAACTGCTTAAGAATAAAAAGGTCGTAGTCATTCCTGGTGTGGAGCGAGACTGCCTCAAAAACCATGTCGTTGTGGGAAAAAGTCTTGACAGTGTATCAGCCTCCCTGTGCCGCAACCCGTGGGAGCAAGAGGGTTAAATCTTGCCCAAGCCACATAGATGCCATAAAACCTCTTCTTAGATCCCAATTTGTGCTTTAAAAGAGAGCAGGGAGGGAACAGCTAATATTTTCATTTTCAAACAAGCAGTCAGTGAATGATAGAAAGATTATAGCTCTGCTGTGTGTGTAGCTGATACATGCTTAGTACATTGTGCTGGGCAGCTCATAGACAAGGTGGTTTGGTTTTTAAGCAGAAGCAGCTTGCAATAACAGACTTAAATTTGGGAAGATACGCTGTGTAATGTACCTCATTATAGGATGTAGCTGATGGAAAAGGAGTGCTTGGACTTGGGTATGCAGCCCGTGTGACGGAGGTGCTGCTTACAGGCTGGGTACGACCATCCCATCTCTTTGCTGTGAGCTTCAAAAGCCACATTTATGGTGGTCCTGTGCATATAGATCATTAAACTTTTTCTCTCTCTTGTTGTCTGTGCTGCATTTGAACCCTTCACCTCAATCATAAGAGAATATATCAGTGCATGACCACTACAGAGCCCTTCCTTCTGACATTTCTCAGACAAAAAATAAGTAGCATTCAATGTCACTCTAGCTGGCTTTCAGAAAGATTTATGGTTTTTGTTGTTGAGCTAGATATTATAAATAATGACTTTACTTTAAGTAAAAAATTATTGGACAGATGCTGCCTTCATGTCAAGTTTGATTGAGTAAATGCCAATGAAAAGTAGTTCTTCATAACAGATTCATCTTCTGACATAGAGGATATCGTTGTATCCTTGACAACAAAGCTAAAAAGAACAGCAAAACAAATGTACTCGTTATGTTGGCTGAAAATTAAGTGGACCAAACCTGGATTGATCACTTCCTCATTGCACAGTTCAGTAGCTGTCAGTGTCCTCTGCTCACCTTTCTTTTCAGCGTTCTCGCTGTTGTATTTCAAAAATAGAACAAAACAAGCAAAGTGATGAGATGCCCGAGATCTGGAGACAAAAAACATCACAAGAATATAAGAAAAGAACTTGATATAAGCATTAACCCAATGAGCTTGTCTATAAAATTCACCTTCTGAAGCAATGAGCACAGCATTTACATTTACAGATAGAGCTGTTGGTGATGGCTCTCCATCTAACAGGTAGTTTAGTTCCTTTCTTGATTTCGTTTTATATATACACACAATCTACAGTACACACACACACACATATATATATATATGTGTGGTTTATATATACACAAAACATAAGTTACAAACATAAGTTTGTAGAGGAACAGGCATATTGTTCAGTCTGTAAGCTTGAAGGGCTGAACTTCTGCCAGATGTTGGCTGTGTAAGATTTACTGCCACTAAATGTTTTAGGGAAAAAAGTAACGAGCTCTCAGCAAGGTCAGAATCATTATCAACCTGTATAGCTAGTGGATTGTGCTTTAAGTACTATTTGTATTAATAAAAATCTGCTTGTTACATGGCTGGTCATGTCAAGTCATCCAGGCAAGCGTAATGTGGGTGACAAAACTTCCACCAATTAAAGTTTAGGGGTCAGTTCCAGGTCGGAAGGAAATTGGAGCAAGGCGAAAAGACTATTCACGAAACATGTTTGGGAATGACTTGGTCTCCACAAGGGTGGTCTGGTTTGCGAGCTGCCATGTCACCTTCCAAGCTGATTTCTACTGTACTTCATAGGAGTCGTCTTCTTGATAGTAAAGAGTATTAAAGGAGGTCCTAAATTATTTACTGTTGACTACATACTGCATGTAGTGCAGATCAGAAGTCATCTGTATTATGCTGCATTTCTGAGAGTAGGGGTATGTCGTGCTCATGGAAGGAGAGGTACTTGCTAGGACTTTTCCTGGGGTCTGATGGAGCTGCACATCCCTTAGGGCCACGCGAATGTCTCTGATGCTGTGCTTGTTTGTGGAGATTGTGATTCAGCTTTAGATCCCCCAAGTCCTCTTTATGCCGTGCCTTGTGGAAAGGACAGGGGTCTTCCAAGCTGAAAGCTGTACATTATCTTTGAGTGGGTACCAGCCAAAAGGTTTGATATGGGAATTGATACCCATTATTGCTCACAGTCAAGGAGATATAAAGGTGAGGGGCAGCAGCCTGACACAGAGGTGGAGTTCAGGAGGGAACGTGAGGAGTACAGAAGGAAAGATAGGAGGCTGTAGGGACCATTCGGATTTTCAGAAGCAAAGGAATCTTCACAGCCAAAGTCATGTATTTTATTAGCAATTGGCCAAGAAGATTTTGCCCTTGCTCCTGAAGCATGGGGGAAGGATTTGTGCTGCCCCCCCCTCTCGAGTGCTGTGCAGAGGAATAGGCAGCTGCTTTATTCTCTTTGTTTAAGAAAACTGTCACCATGGTGTTTTGGAGCACAGTTAATGAAAATCGAGATAAAGGCTAATGAGCCAGTTATAAGCAAGAGTATAAGCTCATTCCCAAAATTTAACTATGGACTTAATCAAGGAGATTTACAGCATCCATTTGGAAAATTATTTACATTTCCTCTGGTGACTTGCTATTAATGTAGCATAAATCAGTAATAAATTAATTCCAAACTCTTCCAAGACTGTACGAACTATAAAAAATCAAAGGAAGCAGTTCACAAATAGGTGACTGGGACATACATCTGGGCAACGGCAACTGCAGCTTTCCAAACATCCTGGGACCACATAGCCTATTGCCTTGGCCATTTCCAAAAGCAGGCAACAGAAGTGGTAGCTCTTCTGGTGATTGCTGGGGTGTGACCGTACATACAGGTATGGAGCTGTGTCTCGGGAGCATCCGCAAATCTCCTCCCTCCTTCTCCTTCAATCCCACCCTCCCTCCATCCTCTGTCCTCCTCAACTTTTCAATGCACAGCCCTGTTTGTAAAGGACCAACAATGCCTCACAGCTAATGGACAGACTCTCCTTAACTCCCAGTATGCTCTGGAGTAGGCCCTAAAGGCACAATTTCGCTCTTAACTTTGCTGTACAAAAGGTCATTCCTGTAACACTAATAACCTACAAACACCCGTTTACTTTGAATGGCAGAGGCGTTTTCCATTGTTATTCTCAGATATTTGAAATATGTCCTGTGCGCATGGTGGGTGGGCGGGCAGGAAAAGCCATCGTACCGAGGGGATGTTGCCTTCCTGACAAGTCTTCTTGTTTCTTCTGATGTTCAGTGACTCCTGGGCACCCGTCAACCTCGCCGCTCCGGTGATGGATCCCGCACATACACAGCCCCAGTCCACAACACAAAGGACTTCAGACGTCCAGGCATTTAAACACACCCCAGTTCCTCCAGAGAAATAATTTTTTATACAATGCCCAAGCACCGAGTACACCAGCTGCAGCACCGAGAGGGTCAGGGGGAGGTAACGGTTGGGGGGGGGACGTCAGGAGGGGTTTGTGTGTCATTAGAAAAAGTCGCTGAACGGCCAGCTGCGGTATTGTGGTTTTCCAATTTAGCAAAACAACAATTTGACAGAAAAAGCTGAGGCAGTTTTCATAGCCATTCCCCAGTCTATGTGCCCTTAATTCAGCATGGCACAAAAGTAGATGTCGGCTTGCTTTGAAACTAGGGAGCTTTGGCTCCATTTCCAAGGTCTCCCTGATACCTGTTGTCTCTGAAATCCTCTGTCTGGGATTTTATTGCATGAGATCTCTGCGTATGCTTCCTCCCTAGTCACCACCGATCTGCTTAGTGCTTCCCATGGACAAGAAGCTGCCTCTACAGCAGGGTGGTGTGAAATGCAGAGCTTTGGGTAGGATGCATGGAGAGCAATGGTGTCTCTATGGAGAAGGAAAAGGAGCTGCAACCGGGAGAAGGACTGCTGTTGTGTTAGCTGTGCCAGACAGCGTGGTAGTCAGGCAGCTAGCAGCAAGACAACCACGAACATTCCTTAAAAAGGAACTAAAACTTGACAGCCTACAACCCGACAAACCTATTAGGAACACAGTTTCTCATTAGCACAGGCTAAAGGCTCCTGTCTCCAGCAATGCCGAGCGCAAAGTTGGTGAAGTTAAGACGTAGGTTAAAGCTTAAAACATAAGGTTTTATCTCTTTTCTAGTCCTGCTTCCTATTTTTCCTTCTTTCTATTACTTGTTTAATTGCCCTATTCGGCAGTTCAGAGTGCTTTGGATGAAGGTGGGTAGGGATGGCAGAGGAGATTTTAAATTATCTGTGCAGGTGGGAAATGGAGCCCTCGCAAGGCCAAAATTCCCATATGAGGAAATTTGGGGTTTCAGGAATTTGACCTAAAGCTGACAGTAGAAAACAATCCCAAAATAAGACAAAAAAAGTGCCAGCTTTAATGTTTGCAAACGTTGTTTGTAGCTCGCTGTGTGACCACAGCTGAGAGCAGTCCGGCTCCTCAGCACTGCAGAGAGCTGGGGCTGAGCTGAGCAGTCCCTGCCCAGGGCATGGCGGTGCCGTGGCTTTCCACCTCCAGGATCAAAAGATCCTCCAGGATCAGAACCTTGCCATGCCAGCTTAACGTGAACAGCTGTAATGCAACAAAAACATGAAAATATGAGGGTTTTGGACTTGAGGTGGCTCTTACAGATTGGAGAATGGCTGCAACAGTAAAATAAATCTATACATTAGTACCTATTAACTTTATACTCATATCTCCTTTCGGAGTGTGGTCTGTGCCAAGTTGCAGCTCCTTCGATGAGGCCAGCGTGTGTGAAGAAAATTTGATGCCCAAGTTAAAGCTAGTTAAAAGAATATGGCCTTACACAGTGAGCTTAGCTTGGTGATTTGCTGAATTGTTGTTATGATTATTTGGAAAATCTGATAATGACTTAGTTTAAAATGCATCAAATGTTCTTGGAGCTTGCTAACTGATTGTTGCAAAAATAATCATTATGGTGCATTATGCTGAAGTGTTTGTTTTATACTAATTGTTCTGACCTTCTTCATCTGTATTTGATGAGATTTCTATGCATAATTAAAAGGCCCTCCAGGAAAAAAAAAAAAAGTAGTCAGCAAACTAATCTATAGGACAAGTAAATGCAGATCATTCCTATCACCTTAATTCATTTAAAATTCAGTCTTCCTTCTTATTTAAAATTTTTCCTTCATCAGTGCTTGGTATGAGCTAATTAGAAGCCACTTTAGCCTGTTACTAAGATGCGCGCAGTCTTTTTTTCCCCATCTTGAAGCCTAAGTTTTTCAGTTCCTTATATTTTAAGGCAGCCAGGTATTTCTTTAGGAAACACAGAGCAGTGGGTGGAGGCTGTATCCTCTGCACCGAATCCTGCACACCTTGCAGAGGCCACTGCATAGAAGCAGGATGCCTCGGGTTAGTGCCACTGCTGCCGCTGGCTGGACACCCCTCTCTCATTTCTGGGACACGGGAACGAGCCTAGAGGAAACAATTTTGTTTGGACTGTATTAAAATAACAGAGCTGCTTCTATTGAGGGGAAATTTCATTTGAAAAGACCTAACCATCTCATGCCTTCGAGATGGAAGTTCAAGTTTGGCAGGTCCTCTCTTACAGATTTGGATTCAGGGTCTCCAGGAAAAGCCACTTGCATGAGGCTAATGTGTTATGCCTTTGGAAGAAGAAAATGCTCTTTTGCGTGTACTTTCCTGTGTCTCTGAAGGGTGTTTGCTCACTGAGGATGCTCAGTTCCCTCTCAGTAAGGCTCACCGGGCCACGAGGCAGATTTCTGGAGATCATTTAACTGGCTTATTCGACTGGATCCTGATTATTATTTTTTTAATTTCAATTCAAAGAACATCTGAAGTGATATCTGAAGTAGTGAATTCATCACCGCTAATGTGGATATTGTTCCTTACAATAAGGAGAGGAGTTTGGGGCCTTTTTTTCTTTTTTTTGCCTTTGCCTTACCCTCTTTAACTAGGAGCGAACACACAGTGTAGTAGTCCCGAGACTCTGAGAGCTCTGGACTTTATTGAGAATTTCAGTCTGTACTTTCAATTAAGCAAACTACCACTGAAGTGAACAATAATTTAGCTAACTTGAGGACTTAAAATATGGCTATTTGCCAGCATCAAATCTGCATGGATAGGTGCTTCTATCCTCGCGTAATCTAGGTATTTTGGTTGTGCCATTCTATCTAGATGGTTAAAAACCCAACCAATTTGTTGCCCAGTGTTAATCAGCAGATAATTGCACCAGCTGTTTGGCAGCCTCAGCAAAGGGGAGTCCTGTAGACAGAAACTATGTATTGTTACAGGGGAAAAAAAAAACAAACAGTTAAAATTGACAATGAATATACTGTGTTGGCTCCTTTCTTTCTCTTACACTCAGATATCGCAGTGTCTTTGCGGTGAGTAGTGTTCCATCTTCTCTCTGTAAAGTGCCTGTCGTCTTGTAGATACTAAAGAAGAAGAGGTACAAGAAATCTCTGGTACATTGTCACTGAGTGGTTAGGGAATAAAAATGCTGGTTCAAGATGGAGTTCTAAGTAAGGACTGAATCCTGGTAGGACTTTGAGTTTGCTGAGGAGCTTGTAGAGCTCAGCCTTAAGTAGCTGTACTCATAACCCTGAATGAAAGCTAAGTGCTGAGCCCCTATTTAAATAATAAATGCTCTGTGTGACAGATTTTGTCTCCATAATTGGAAATGCACATAGCACACACATTTCTAAATAGGACCAGGATGTTTTTCAAGGTGTTATAAATGCATATGACATCTACTGTGTTCATTCACTAAAGAGAATTAAAGGAGATAAAACTTAAGAAGAGAGGAACCGAAGCTGAGCTGAGTGTTCAGAGTCAAGTGTCCAACAAACAGTACCCATGTGCCTGCATAACAAGATTTGCATCTCTTTAGTGTTCTTTCCTACTACAACCTTGACATTTTAAATTGGTCAATAGATGTAAAATTGCATCGATTCATTAATTTTTAAAAGCAAACTTTGAAAAGAAACCGAGATGCATTTTAAGGAAAGATGCATCGTTAGAAAGGTTAATTGTTGTTTCAAGTCACTTGGTAAAATCAATAGGACTTGGAGCTCTAACACTTTCTGTGCCGCGTTTTTGTGGAGAAGCAGCTAACGGCTATAACTCCCTGCCAGAGCCCAGGAGGTTTGTGCCTCGTGAAAACAAAGCAGTGGCTATCTAGGGACTCAGGGCTGGGTCTTTGAGCGGGATAGCTGGATCAAGCTCCTTGTAAGTAATGGAAAATAAAGGAAATGTTACTTTTGCAAAGGACGGACTAAGTAACTAGGAGTCTCTGATTCTATGTGTACCACGCAGAAGCTGTTTTAAAACCCATTGGTGAATGTTACAGAGACAGTCCCTCAGGAAGCAAGGGACAGAATTAAGGGGGTTTTATCTGTTCCTCTGGAGGGATGTGCATTGTGGTCCAGCATTTAAGGACACGGTGCCTTTTTCCTCCACCGAGGACCCTTTGAAGGGTACAGAAGTGGCAGCGCTCACTCAGCACCTGTGCTCTGGTTTACTTTATGCTGTTTACGCAGTCCGTGGCTTCAGCGTTCATCTGCCAGGCAGGATTCAGACCTGGCTCTAGATGGGAAATAAGTCACAGTTTCTTGGAGGTGGAAGGGCTCGAGCACTTGCTACAGGGTCAAAGTGCTTCATAGATGTGTTTTTTGAATAAACTCTAAGGTGAGAAAACAATCATTTTTTCTCTCCTTTGCACATGAAAAAAATGGAGACTCAAAGAGATCAAATGAAAAGCATCCCCTAATTTTGGGTGCTGCATTTGGGATGCCATCGTGCTGGTTTTGTAGAGGGTTTAGCACCCATGCTCAGAGCACAGCTCCCGCTGGTCCCTTCTTCTCCTGTTTCCCAGCCCCTCTCCTGCCCCAGCCACCACCGGCACGATCCTGCCATTTATGCAGGAGCATAAATGTGGTAACAGCTTCGAGATTGACTTAATAGATTTAAATGATAAAACACAATGGGAGTTCTGTTAAGAATGTGAGCGCGTGGCTCTGAAAAGATGAAGCTATATAAAAATACTGTTAGCAAGACAGGAAGCAGAGATTTTGGGGCACTTGTGGTACTTCCAGCATGCAGAAGTTCAAAGCACCATCATCAGGGCTGTTCTTGTGTCACCACTCCCACCGTGCAGTTGTCCTTCAAGTGTCCTGGTCCCAGAGCTTGTCATCCAAGTAATTCCTCTCTGAGTATCACTTTAACCGTGCATCTAATCTGTTCCTGCTGCCCCCATCCCTACACTGATCTTATTTAGATGGACTGATACAAAAGCAAAAGCTCTGTTCATCTGAGCTAATACGATGGATCGGAATTATTTAAGATCCTTGTGTTCTTGCTTTGTACTGAGTGCATGTAGCACATTCAGTAAATTTTTATATACATGTACCTCTGCATATGCACAAGGATACACTGATGAAAGCTCGTGAATGCCAGACTGAATTCAAATTGTTGCTAATGCCCATTGAAACCTTACATATGAGTTTTAATTAGATACTGCTGATTAGATCTAGTTCTAGTGTACCTGGCTTTATCCCCTTTTCCTTGGGATTTAGCTGTAATTTGTATTTTAATAGCCCAATACTGTCCTTTTTTACAGCTCTATAAGCCTGCTCTCAGATTTTATCCCTCCCCCTTTGACGGTAAGGAAAATTCCGCAGAATTTTCACAATTCAGGCATTACTCTGGATTTTTACTCATTGTCTGGTATCTAAGCTTCCCCCAGGCATGCTCTTGGTGAAGATGGAGCCTTCAGAGTATTAGCAAATGTTATCTGTATGAGCAAATGGGCTGATGCAGTGACACAGAGAGACGTGAACTAAAGCTGGTGATTAACCCGGAGTTTGGTGCTTTCAATGGCAGCAAGCTTGTAGCTCCTGCCTCCCAGCGAAGAGCAAAAAGCACATTCTCTTGATCTTAGAGCTCCTTCAGCTACAGACAATGTCCACTAAGTGTGCTTTGGATGCCACTGGCCCTATGTACAGACTCAAAATGGGTTAGGGGTTGGATCTGATCTGCGCTTGGATGGAAGGCACTTTTTCTGGTGAAGATTCAGTTCAAAAGCATGACAGAAGAATTTTGCTGGGAGACAATACCAGAGGAAGCCAGGGAAACCACGGGAGCTCTTACCCAAAACCATCTCAGCTGGGTTTAGCAATGGACCTTTGTCCGGGGGCAAAAAGCACTTCCCACACCTGGGAGCACAGGTACCCCACGGCTCTCATGTCTCCAGGACTTTGTCACCCCTGCCACCAAGCCCCCCGTATGGTTAGCAGATGGAAAATAAATATTCATCTTCATAATGCCATCTGAGGACCCGTGGGAATGGATGCTTGCTAGTGCTGGTGTATGAGTGTAGTCCTTATCTTTTGTGTAATGGTCACTAAGTTTTCTCAAACGGAGGCTGTGTTGTTTGCTGAGCTTTACTTTAAGCTTACACGGGGAACCAAAGTCCCTTTGGTTTTCGGGCAGGAGAGTCCAGCTTGCTTTGCTTACTGCCTTTGGTTCCTGCAGCCAGAAACAGCTGGCTTGGCTCTGCAGCATCAGCATCCCTGGCCGCCACGGCTGCTCAGGGTTTGAGCGAGATGTCTGCTTTATGTGTTCCTGCCTCCGAGCCGATACCCCGGCTTCCTTGTGCCCCAGACCTTCTGTCCTCACCTGTGTCTTTGCTCTTGTGTTTCCTGGATGATATTATCTTCTATGACACAAACAAGTTATTTCTAGACATCAAACATTGCAGTGTTGGGGGCCAAAACCCAAACAAACTCCTGTGACATTTTACAAGTTTCATTTCAGTGACTGCAGTCAAAGAAGTGAAAGAGGTATTTGTATAAAATAGGAGAAGCAAAGGAGTGGTACCCCTACTGATTAGGATGGAGCACATGCTGTTTGTCTCTGTGACCCTTTTGATGTTTGTTTCCACATTGGTTCCAATTTTTGTTTTAGTTCTCTATAAATAAAGCATGACTTTTGGAGAAACAGTAATGCAAAAAACCCCAACCCAAACAACAACAAAAAGCTTTAGAGAAAGGCAGAGGGCTCCAGGGACCAAGGAAAATAGGGAAACAACCTGAAAATCAAAGGCTATGTTTTATCTGTCTTATTTCCACAGCAGAAGTCAATGAATTTTAAGTGTGTGGACTGGTGGCCAAAAACCATGGTGCCTGTCTCAGCAATGGAGAAGCTACGTGCTCGGAGAGAGAGCTCATTGGGTTGGTAAGTGGAAGTTTTGTACCTATGGGCAGTGATTAATCACTTCCCAGTTTAGTTTGATTCCTCAGTCATATTCTGTAAGGGCTTGAAAGGAGCTTGGCCACCTTCCTTGAACTTCACAAATTTAGGATTTCTGTATTGGGATTTCTGTGTTGTAGCCTTTTCGCAGGTTCTGTTGGAGAAGGAGAGGGTGAAATGAATAGCTGCAAAAGCTTATTTCAGTTTCACTATTTTGTTTTGTTGCTCACTGAGATGCAGAGAAAAGTTTCCATCCAGGCAATCTTCCAGATGCAGGGAGCAGCGATTACTTCAACTTAATAGAAACCAGTTCTGCAGAGTTGCTTTGAAGCAAAGCCATAGCTTGGAAGGATGTTTCTTAACACGGGTTGCTCATGCTCATCGGTCTTGGTCTCCTGCAGCACCCAGAGATTTCTACTGCACACACATAACTGGTTTAGCTAAAAGACGTCTTTTAGAGAACCTTGAACTGCAAATTAGCGGGGATTTAACCGGAAGGATGAAGAGGCTTGTAGCCAAAACCCCCAACAGTCTTCAGATCCAAGGTAAATGCTATGTCTATCTGATCATGGGTAACAGAAGCATAGGCCATCTGCTATGATTTTTGAGAGAGGGTTGGTTTTGGTACTTAACTCCAGGAAAGGTGGTTTTACATTATATTTTTCCACCGTTTTCTTGTGTCCAGGCTTATAGCTCTTATTAGCTTGGGAGGAAGGCAAAGAGAAGTGATACATCCACCAGAGCAAACAGACACTTGCAGTCACGCCCCATCGGGGGTGAGGTGAGCAGCTCCCAGACCTTTCCTACATCAATGTCAGGGAGCAACGTGGGCTGGCTGCTCCCTGAAGGATGGGGAGCCAAGTGCTCTGTGGCAGGTGGGGTGGGATGGGGAGCTCAGCAGCTGGAGCCCGTCCCACCATGGTATGGGGGACATGAGCAGAGGGGTGACAGTGACAGTCTGGTGATCATCAGGCAAAGACAAGGCAACGAGTGAGATTCAACCAAGAGTTCAAACCATCAGACAAGTTTGTGGTGATGGGGCAGGTCTGAGGTCAAGCTGGGAAGTCGATCTGCAGGCCAGGGTCTGGAGCACCATGGTCCATCATTGGGCCCGGGCATGGCAGTGGCTTATCAGGGGCCATTAAAGCATATTTGTGCTCCCAGGGCCCTGGCAATAATAAAACGCATCACAGCTCCAATCTACCATTGCTATGTGATCTGGACTTCATCCTTTTGTCTTATTCTCCTTTAAAACAGCAGCAGGGCACACAGCCTTTGGGCTTTCCTCATTTGTCTCCTTTGGGTTTGCCGTATATTTTTGCCTGGATTATTTTCATGCCTTGGATAATGCAGTGCGCTGTCACTGCCAGAACAGATCTGCTCTGTTCCTGGTTGTGCTCTCCCTGGGTTGCCTTCCTGCTGATTTTCTGCCTCTTCTCTCTCCCTCCAGCTCCTCAGCTTTCCTTCTCTCTTTGCTGGTCCCTCTGGTTCGTGCATCTCCAATACACTTTATTTTGTTTTCTCTCACTTTGTGCTTCTGCTCTCATGCAGCCTCGCTCCACTGACTTTCAGCACACTCCTGCCCTCCCCCTTTGCCTTTCAAGCATTAACAGGAAGGTGGGATTTGCTGCAGGCAGGACGAGTGGGCTTCTCTGAAGCGAATACGGCTAAAATCGGACACAGTGTCTTACTGCTGCCTGAGACTGAAGTTGGTACAAACGCACCCATAAGTAATTCAAAGAAATCCAAGACAGGATGCTGACTTTGACAAGTCCCAGGTCAGAGCTGGCCTTGAAAATACTTTTTCATTTGGTACCGCTGAGTATAGCAGGGTGAATTATTCATTTCATTGCAAAACTGAGCTGAGCTGCACTATTGCACGAGTTTGGGTTTGGGTGGGGGTGAGAACAGCAGGGAATGATAAAAGCTGCTCTAGGCAATGTCACTGTGAAGTAAATGTAGCTGAAAGTGGAGCAGAAAACAAGATGGGACTTTGCCACTGCACATGTCTGGTATCATTTTCTTCTCCTGGCATTCCCAGGCTGCGCATAGTGCCTGCTTGCTTGCAGCTCATTAAAGAAGCACCTGAACACTCTTCCTGTCCAAATCCTCCTATGTACCAATCCAAAATGCACAGCTGCAAGAGAGGTATTTGTTTCCCTCTGTAATTCTAATAACTTTTAATAAGCAACTTGAAATGGGTTCCTAATGCAATTCTCTGAATTTCAGCAATCTTAATTATGTTCAGGAAAGAAAAGTCACTGATCACAGAATTACATCAGTTTGTATCGATTCATTCCCAGTATTTCCACTATAATTAGACATTTTAAAAAAAACAAACTGGTTGATTCTATATATGAGTATATATGCACAGACCTGTAAACTGTATCATTCCTCTTTAAAACAAAGGGATATGTACATATTCACCAGACTGACTGACACGTCTCCAAGTTTAAGACTATGCTGAGCTTATAACTGTGTACAGTTAGCTTCCTTGGGGAAACAGGTCAGAGAGAAGTGTGAATTCATCAGATGCCTCTGAGGCTTGTAAATGCGTAACCTTGTTTTCTAAGGCATGCGTTACTGAAACAAGAACAAAGCAACAGGTGGGCAGATGTAATCTTTCACTCCCAGATATATATTTGTTCAGAAAATAGTGATTTTACAAGTGATGTCATGTTATGAAACAGTTAGCACTGGTCAATGTGGTATCATTGCTAGAAGTTTATTTTAAAAAAAGAACTTTTCTCTACAAATATTCTACATGGTGTAAAATCTGGAAGTTTGCAAAATAGGCACAAGAGGATTTTTGGCAGGAAAAGCATGAAAGAAATTGTTTTTTTCTACAACCAGGCTGTCTCCAAAGCAATTCTGTCCTGGCTAATTCATGAACATTTCAGTTGAATTGGTCTGTGAAGTAATAGGAGCCGAAGCATTTTTATTTTCTGTCGGTTTTGTGTAATTGAAGTATGAGAGGTTATGCTACCCTAGGAATGAAGAATCTGTCTTTTTTACTGTGCTATTAATCATCTTGCAATTATATGTCTAGAGACAGCAGAGAACAGAATCACTGAATCTGGCTAGCTGAAATGGTAGTAGTATTGTGGTCTCTATTTTGGTGAAGAGAATTTCCAGCTATATATCTGGGCTTGTACAGTACTGGGAAAAAAAAAAAAGCTTTTTTATAGACTTCAGCACAGAAATTTTTCAAAAGCACTCGAACATCAGATTTTGATGATATGTTGCTGACAGTGTCTTTTATAAAGCTGCATCAGAGATAAATGTCCTTTTTTGTGTGTCAAAGAGGTGAATAAGCCATTTCACTTTGCCTACAGTCACGTGGAGGAAAATTAATGACATTTGGTCATGAGACTTGGGTAATACTGTCCAGAAGACAAAGCCCTTCGAAAGCAGTGAGGCAAAGTTTTCAAACTCTGGGTCTGTCCTCTTTTTTTAATGTTGTGCATACCCTCCATGGGGCTGAGGAGGGAAATGTGAACAGATCTAGCCCTCCAAAAAGCTCATGGCAATCCATCTCTCTGGAGCGCGAGCTCGAGACTGCTCTGCAGCACGGTCCCCCTACAGCAGCATCGTGCTCGTGCCTGAGATGTGTCTGAGGAGGTTTGGGAGAGGATGAAGATTGGAGGGCTATCACTCTTTACACATCCTTGTTCTTCCATGAATCCAGATGCTTGTAAGTGAAGAAGTAACATAAACGTGTCTTTACTAACCCCAGTTTCTTATGGAAATCAGCTCCATCAGTCTGCAGCCCAGCAAGCAGAGCATCATGAGTACAGAAGCCCCAGACCACCATGTCCGGAGAAGGGCAACGGAGCTGGCGAGGGGCCTGGAGCACAAGTCTTATGAGGAGCAGCTAAGGGAGCTGGGGATGTTTAGTCTGGAGGACAGGAGGCTGAGGGGGGACCTTATCGCTCTCTACAACTGCCTGAAAGGGGGTTGTAGCGAGGTGGGGGTCGGTCTCTTCTCCCAAGTAACGAGTGATAGGACAAAAGGAAACGGCCTTAAGTTGTGCCAGGGGAGGTTTAGATTGGATATTAGGAAAAATTTCTTCATCAAAAGGGTTGTCAAGCGCTGGAAGAGGCTGCCCAGGGAAGTGGTGGAGTCACCACCCCTGGAGGTGTTTAAAAGATGGGTAGACGTGGTGCTTAGCGATATGGTTTAGTGGTGGACTTGGCAGTGTTGTGTTAATGGTTGGACTTGAAGATCTTAATGGTCTTTTCCAACCTAAACGATTCTCTGATTCTAATATTGGGTCTTGTACATCACTGGGCACAACACTGCATGCCCTGCAGCTGTACCTTGCAGGCAGGACCATCCTGACTGCCCCTCCTCTGTTCCCGAATGCACAGAGGGAGCTATAGGATGGGGGCTTTGGTCTTCTGGAGGTGGGGGTAGCTGGGGAAGAGCGTGCCAGCATCCCTGCCAGATCGGGGCTGCGAAGCCGAGCTCTGCAGCAGCTCTGTCGCTGGGGAGATGCCCACAGGTGGTCACTGGGGGTGTTTTGGAGACATGACTTTCATACACAGTAACAGGCCACAGCAAGGTTGGTTTTGGCTCCCTGACCTGATGCTACACTGGGATCTCTTTACACCTCCATGAGCCTTTAAATGATCCTTAAAGTGACTGAAACTGCACAAACCCATAATTTATACCTTTTTTATAGTGCCTTCATGCTGCCAAAGCTGTGCGAAGCAACTTTGACATAGCTGGCTGCTAAGAAGCCTGATTGAGTTGTTGAGGGTAAACGGATCGTCACACATCAGCTGAGCCTCAGGAGCTGCTCATGGGTGCGCCATTCACCATGGAGTAATTTGACTTATTTAAACCCACTTTGCCACAGCCTGAGTGAAGCTGAATTAGTCCATTTGTTGCTGTCTCTATGTGCATCCATATGGACAGCTATTCTGGCTCAGCTGACATATGGCATCTTGTTGAACCCGACCCTGTGGCTGAGCTCCAAGAACGAGTAGTGCCACGTCCAAGCTGGCTATCACAGCGAGGTTAATATCTGGGCCTGTTTCCTTCTCTGCACAATTCAATCATCAGCTGTTTATGTTCGTAGCCACATGCACTAAAAAATAGTTTATGGCAGCACTGTAAGAAGGGAACATGGAGAAAGGCCATCACAATAAACACCCTTCAACACCCATTACCGTGAAGAGCACTAAAGCTTAAGTGACAGCCTAAAAAGAAAGAAGTGTCATCTTTGATTCATGCTGCTGTTGAATTAAGCAATATAATCACTGACAAATCAATCATTACCAGCCATAAACAACGGGTTCGTTAGTCGGCCTTCCTAAAGCAAAGCCGTGGACCATTAATGTGTTACACATTGGGCTGTTAACAGCAATAAGAATCAGCTCAACGCTGTCAGGAGAATTACCAATAATAAAGACCAATTTCTAACATTATGAGATGTAAAGCAGAATCAGAATCAATCAGAATAAATCAAAAGTAATTCTTCCAAGCACAAAGAAATCACTATATTGTAAATATCATTTTGGGAAATATGAGATTCTGGTGGAACATTTTAAACTGCTCAAACAGTATTTTTAGGGGAATATCCTGAACTAAGCAGAAGTGTCAGCACTTTAAAATTACCATTTTATTGGAAAGGGCACAGACCCTTCTTGAGGGGCTAAATGATATGTTTTAGTAAGACTGACAACTCCCTTAAAGAAACAGGGAAGTTTAGAGCCATTTTTCTTTCACTTGTTCAGTTCGATTCTGAGTGATTTTAAATTTAAAAAAAACACCTCTACTGTAGTTTTTTGGGAGATCATCCTCTGCTGGCTATTCACTTGAATCAGAGTGGCATTATCTGACAAAATAGATTTTTTTTTTTTTTTATTAAAGCAAGAGGGAACCTACTAACGGAAAAGCTAAAGATTTCCAACAATGACTCTCATTCTGATTGCTGAGCTTCAAGGCTGCAGATAACTACACACCCACAAAAGGGGCTTGGACAAGCCAAAGGCAGTGCCAGAATTTTACCTTATTCATGTTGAACAGTTTTCATTTCTTGATGGATGTGCTTGCATCTTGCTTCTTTCTTATATTTTGCAGCATCTTAACATACCTGTAATGGCTGTCTTTCTGCTTTTTCTATTTCTAACACCTCTTCACTTATTATGCATAGAAAGAGGCAATGAAAACACGTATAAAAAGTAAATGAACAAGAGAGCAACATGTATGTCCTCACTCTTCCTCCCACGTCTGCTATAATCCCACCCCATCACATTTCCATCCCTCTCCTTCCCTCATAAATCAACAGGAACCAAAATCTGTCACACTGCCCATACTTCTGAAATACACTTAAAAAAAAAAAAAGCCTAAATGCCAACAAACCTGAGAAGATTATTACAGATAACAGTATGTGATTCAATGAGAGCCTTTGGCAATTCCAGTAAACAGATCCTCTTCGTTTAGCCTCTTGCCTCAGCTTTACTGAATTAGAAAAGTGTTAGCACAGAATGCTCATCCATGGTAGCGACCCATGTGTCATGAGAGCACGGCCAAGTTAACTGTAGCTGCGAGAGAAAGATCAAAAGGGAAAATTCCAATTGCATCTGGTGGGGGGAGCTGAAAGTCACTGCAGACCGGGAGTCTGCGCACACTATTTACCCTTCCAGAATACTGGTGATAACCTGTATTAGCTACAGATGTGTACTTTGAACTCTTGGGAGTGAACTCTTGGGTCGAACGCTCGGGAGTATTGGATCCCATGGAAGCTTCAAGTGCAAAGTCCTATGAGAAATCACTGAAGAAGGGATCAGCTCCCTGATCTTTTCCCGTTCCCAGTTGCCAGCAGCAGGGCTGGTGAGGTATTGTTTAGGAACAAAAAACTGTCCACAAGAGGAGAGCAAAAGTGGGAAAACAGCAAAGCAGAAATGCTATCAATCAGCCATGCAACAAAAGCAGCTGCCCGGGCCGGCTAGCCAGGAGTGGACAGAGCTCTGCAATGACGACAGCTCATCCCAAATGTGACCCACTGCCTGCCCAGCTTGTTAATACAACTCCAGAGTTTAGGAGTTGTTTTTATTAAAGCCCCTTGTCTAAAAGAGAGAAAAAAAAAATCATCTAGGACAAGGATTAGGCATAATCTGTGCTGGTTGGGTGGCAGACTGCTGCTTTGCATTAATGTTGAAGAATGGTATATCCAGGTCTCCAGAAAAGATCAAGAGAGACAATCAGACTCCAAAGCAAGGAACCCTCCAATTGTGGAAAGATTATTTCTAGAGGTTCGAGTTTCAATTTGCAGATTAATTCTGGAATATTACCAGGTTTTGCTTTGCTTTATTTATTTGTGTTACTTACCTTTTTATAGCATAAGCTTCTCAGGTTATCCCTGCCTTCACCTGTGTATGTACAGAGCCCAGCACAATGCAAATGTGTCTCCAGTCTAGCAACACTAACATGTTACAAATTATGCATAAGCCTTTTTAAAATCTAAGACTGTACCTCTCTCAGATATGAAATCTGTTATATCTTTACTCCTTGTTTTTCTACATGCACTTTATGAATACTTTACGTCTTTCTTGAATCACTTTATTTACTCCAACGAAATGTTTTTTGTATGAGGGAGGTTGTGAGCAGAGTCGTCCCAGGAACTAGATGCAAAATTAGTTTTGTATTTTTTTTGGAATAAACACTAGCAGGTTTGTCGTGCCTTGATGCAAATGTGAAGTGCATCACGTTAGTGACGCCTCCAGATCAGGGCCCTGTACGGCGATTATGTTTTATGCATGAGATCTCTGCTCCTCCAAGGCACATCAAAGGTTCATCACTGACCACTGATAAACACATTCATCCTCATTTGAAAGTTTTGTTGTAAGCTGTGTTCTTTTCTTGTCTTTCCTAACAGTCTCTCAGCAAACCCCCCTCCCCTGGGAGACGCTGCAGTCCAAAGCCCAGGTTTCAGCTGAGTCATCAGCTCTCTCAAGGTTTTCTTGCAGCATTTACGGGGTTTAAGGTGCATTGCTTTTCAGGACTTCTGAGAATTTCCACATTCTTTATCATTTCCTCTTCTTTAGGCCTAGAAACATGAGTGATTGGCCAAGCTCTGGGGCTGGATCATCGCATTGCGCTCAGCTGCAAGCATGGCCAGCAGTTTGCTGGGAGCTGGGTTGTTACTAAGCCCCACCATGAAGACGTTCAAAGCCAGCTGGAAAGGTCCAGCTTGCAGACGCCTCTGCAAAGCAGGGAGCTCCAGCAGCAATGTTTTTGAGAGGAGAGAGGGAGGGGTTAAAGTAACTGCCTCCCCATTGTCTGCTCTCATTGATCTGGGTCTCTCTGGAACACATTAACCTGTCTGCACTCTTGCTCTTTTCTTCCTCAGTTCCCTCTTCTGTCTGGTTTAGGTCTCCTTTCCGACATGAAGGAACATCTCCTTTCTTGGCTCATCTGCTGATGGGTCGCTACTTGTGTTTTTCCCCGTTTAATAGGTTGGTGGCCCACTTCTCTGGGCTGACTGAAAATTATTTGCCTGAAACGCTATGACAAAACCAGGGCTGAGATTGTTGCGTGAGATAAACCATATCATGTCTCGTCTATCACAGTGAAACAGGGTCTACGCAAAGGTAAGGGTGGGAAAAGCAAAAATAATTAGATTATTAAAATTCCAAGGTGAAAGGTGCATCTTTCTTTCCTGAAAAAATTGTTGGGTCATTGTGAGATCATAGAATTAATGGAGACTGTCCTTATTAAATGGGTAGTTGCCTCTCCTAGTAATAAAAGAATTTATGGAAGACCACAGCAGTTCAGCACATATCAGCTTAAAATACATTCAGAGGCTAATCATACAGCTGCCTGAGAGCTATGCAGTGAGAACTGAATTAATCAGGCTCTTTGGACTATGAAACACTGCAAAAAGAAAAAAAAAGAAACCGATTGAAAAGGGAAAAAGGAAAGCATGTCTGCTCACTGAACTGCCTGTAACTGAAATGGTACCCAGGGACCTCTTTAACAGGAGTCAGCAAAAGAAGTGACCTTCATTATTGAAGTGCTGACTGGGCACTTTCTGAGGTCTGCTTTCCAACAACTCAGAGAAAGAAATATCGGGCAAAAATGTGTGCTTGGAATAAACAGTGATTCACAGTCTGTAAATGGACGGGTTTCAAAGAAGGATCCTGGCAGCATCCCATTTTGGGCCTGTAAATGACAGAAGGATTTGCACTTTGTTGCTGACTACCTGGCACATTATTTAGTCTATTTAGTCCTCAACTCTATAAGGGAAAAATGGTTGTAATAATTCCTCTTTTCTCCCAGCTTCTGTCATATCTATTGGGCTTGAAAGCACTCTAGTGCAGGAATAACCCTTTTTGCTGTAAATATATCTGTGCTGGGCACACGGCGTGTGGAGACCCTGCAGAAATACTGTTATTTGTCTCGTGTAGTAAGTAATTGTTAGGTGTGTTTTTACTTGCTTTACCATTATTGTAAAGTCAGTATAGAGTGACATATATGGCCCTATATCACTGCCAGCATTGCACAGAGCTCATTGGCATGCAGGCAAACAGCAGAGGCTCTGGTGTGCAGCTTTCTGTGGTAGATCCCCTGGTAGTGGTCTGTTCATTCAGGTAGCAAGTGCACTAATTGCTCATAGGGAAGCGAATTTATTCCAGCCAGGAGTGTCCATACAGCAGGACGTGGGAAGCTGCTTTGAGGGAATTGCTGCAGAGCAACTTATTTTGACATAGCTGCAGCAGTCAATTCCCCTAAGCGTGTTAGCGAGGCTGTCCGTCAGGACGTGGTAATGGAAATGCCAGTGTCACTGAAGACAGCTGGCAAAGAAAGCCATGGGCTCTCCTGGGACGATGGAGGGTTTTGTTCAGATCACTGCCTGGAACAAAGCAAATGAGTCCACAGGTTCTTGTCATACATTTGTTTCCCTACTTTCCACTACATGCTCTCCACGGTGACTTTCAACACCGTGCAGCAGACACTTTGGGTACGCTATACAGCATCCTCTTTATGAAATTGTTTCGCCCTTGCAGATTGCAAGAGCTTCTCTGAATTCCCCATTCCCGTATCTGAGGAGGTCACTGTTGAATGAGAAGGTACAATGTTCACCTCCTCTGTGTTGCTCAGACCTGTTCATGCTCACTTAACCTACAAAGGCTTTGCGTGGTGCAGGTGCGACTGTGCCTCTGCATAGCGTGCCCTGGCTGTAACCAAAATCACCTGCAGCTACGTCCTATTTCCTCAAAAGGAGGTAGGCTATGCTAATTTTTTTGAAAGCAGTTAGTGGGATTCATATCACTGGACTTTATTTAAGGCAAATAGTTTAAAAAGTCGTTCCCCGCTACACTCAATGAGAAAGATGCTTCTAGAAAAACCATGTCCTTCCGTCTACCTTAGACACATCCCTCGGGAGGGGATGAATCACACCTGAGCACTGCCTGCTCCGCAGTTGTTTCAGAGAGCGGTCTCCATCCACCTGGAGAAGGTTTCTCACCCTGGAGACTTTGCAGCTTAGGCAGCAAAAAAGTTTGGGGGAACGTGATGGTGACGAGCACGACCGTTGCTGTAGAACAGAAAGATTAAGCCCTGCTCCTCAAAGATATATTTAGGCCTCTAACTCCCATGACAAACAGGAGTCCTAAGGGGCTTGGCAGAAGCTGATGGAGTTACAAAAGCATCAAGATTAGGCAAAGCTGCGTTTGCTTTCTTTTGATCTGTAATTCTCTCCTGGATTTTAAGAATAAAGCGTGGGGGGCAGGAGGCATTTCCAAGACTCATGCCGTCGTTGAACTGCCAGACGCAGCCTGCAGGCAGCAGAAACCTGAGCTCCCCATTTCGGGTGGGCTCCACGGGGACATCTGAGGAAAGGCATGGGGCAGGAGTTGGGGCAAGGACTTGTGTTCGTGGTGCCACCCACCTAGAAGGGTGTCAGATTTGCTATTTGGAGACAAGCAGCGCTCCTATTAAACTCCCCAACCATAAACTAAAATGCTGCTGAATTTTAAAACTGCTTTACGCAAAAGTATTAATAGGGAAGTAAAAATTTTGGTTTTGCCCACTTTATTTCTTCTACAAAAGCTAACATTCTAGAAACAACAGAAAAATGAAAAAGGTGAAGAAAACAAAATCACGTGGGATGAGGAACACCTCTCTCAGTGTTCAGGACTTACTCATTAGATGGTGTCTTCTTGCACTGACTCATCCCCAAGGGGTACACTAAAGACAAAATGATTGTGTATAATTATGTGGATGAATCCTGCATTTTTTTTGTTCCCCTTTTTTTAACCTGCCTGTTTCTCGAACAGTTTTCAGTTTATAATCTCTGTCAGTGCTCAACTAGAACCAATAGTGCTGTTACCAGGATCACTCTTAATCTGCTATAAACACTGGGATTCGTGTTATAATGGAAAGTGAGGGGTTTAATGATTTCTCTATGCTAACTGCCATCTTTCATATTCCTAAGTAATGCTGGTTTTGCAGCCTACACTGTTGCATCTGATGGAAGAACAGCTGGTCAATTATTTCCTACAGTCAGGCAATGTTAAGGGATTCAGAAACTGGATGTAAAACAAAATCTGGACAATACAGCACTTGGTTCATTTGTGTATTGTATACAAAGAACTAGCACCAGCTGCCTTAAGGTAGTGGGTACATATGCCAGTTAATCCTCCGAGGCACTATTTTAATAAGTAGATCAAAGAAAGGAACCCAGATGCAGCATAGATGTGGAAAGAAGGTCTCCTCCAAGTGATCACAGTATTTGGTGGCCTCAGTTTCCAGCCGATGGGTTCATACAATACTGGTCACAGCTTCAGCTGTCACTGATTTTGCAATTTTCTTTGACTTCCAGTTTGTTGCCTGCCAAAGCCTAAATAAACTAATCTGAAAAACGGCAAGCAGAACAGTTTGGGAAGTGGGGAAGTGGGACAACAGCAAGGTCAGCTGTGACAGAATCATGGGCCAGCCTCTTGGTATCATCTGCAAGTATCAGATTTGTATTGTTGGTAATGCGTCAGCACTTTTTTCCATTCCCCATATTTTTCCCATAACAGTGGGTGAGTGCTTATGTCCTTATCGGATATGAGCTAAAGAGTCTGTTAGGACAATGAAAATTAAAACCAGATTTTGATTACCTTCCACAGTTTTACTCATGTGAATTGTCAGGGAGACTGCAAAAAAATCTTGCGTAAAGAATGAAGGATGTGACAAGAGAAAATGGGAAGCCACTTAAAGCCAGACCTTCTTGTCTGCAAGCACTGACTGCCTTTGCAGAATTACAGCATTAATTTACAAACTTTAAGAGCTGCCCAAAGCCATAAGGTCTTCTTTAGCCCATGAGTTTCTTCTCCAACCTGTGCTGCAGTCCTGTGTAGGTTGGTGTTGTCTAATGCTCTGCTGAGAGGACACAGAAATGGGAATGTGAAGAAGAGGTTTCTTCTAAATCCATGTCAGAATTTAGAAACAATGTTTATTTCTGAATTTCTTTCTTTACCATAGATCTCTGCATTTTATACACCACAAAAATACTGCAACATAGCTATCAGACAATAGATGAAGCATACTGATATCTTTCTTAAAGAACGAGTAATTCAGAGACCCAATGGTCATTATTGACCGTTGGCCAGTGGCGGTGACTATTGTTGCAGAAAAAAATATTTTCAAAACTATGAGTTTAACAGATGCAGAACTGCATCATTGTCAGTTGCATCACAGAATAGTCCTGTCCAAAGCTGAGGAGTGACACTGGCAAGTTACTACCTCATTCAAGATGTTAGTCACCAGCTACTCTTCAGATGTCAAGTAACTACATAATAAATGTACCAAAATAAAGTCTATTTTAACTTGCTGAGCTTTTAGAAAGTCACAGTTATCATAATTGCAAAATGAATATTTAACTGTCTCATTCTTTGAAAATTAGCATTCAAAGCCCATGATTTACAAAGACAGTGCCAGCCATCTTGTCCCAAGACGAGGGAGAGGAGAGGAGCAAGGCAGACTAATGAGGGTTTTCTGCTACGTCAGGGCACAACACTGGAATGATGAACTGAAAATTACTAAGGAAATGAAATTGCCTAAAAAATTTGCTGGCATTTTCCTGAGAGAAAATAGCGTGATGGAGAAACTTCAGGAGAGGGAGTAATTACTGGAGAAGGGAGGGAGGGCAGAGCTACTCCTCAAGTGTGGGAGGTACTGGGGAGCAAATGAACCAAACACATGACTTTTCCTTGGAATCTGGCACAGGGTATGCCCAGGTAGGAGCGGAAAAGTCAAACCGAGCTACAAGCTGAACTGAAGACAAGACCACACACTATGGGCTCTTTTATAGGAGTGTGAAAGGTCTTTGGTAATATCCTGGGTGAATCAGGACTCTTATTCCTAAAACACGCCTCTGCAGTTTTAGACAGAGCCAGTCCTCTCCCGGATGCTGAACGGGATAGGGACACCTGTAGTGGGACAAAATCCTAGCAGGAAAATCTTCTTCCGCTCTAATGCCTAATCACAGTGTAAACCATGCATAATAATATCCGTGGCCTCAGTTAATGGGATAGGAAAGATCAATATTTGCTCTAGGGCACTGGGGGAGAGAGAAGGAACCTGAAGCGGAGACGATCCCAGTAGTCTGAGAAGCATAACTCACGAGGGGAATACGGTTTCAGATGGAAAATCATTACCAAAAAGGTAATGAATTGGTCACTGTGAAGTTTTCTGCCAGCTGACTGACAGTGTGGGAGAAAGGACAAAGAAATCTAATGCCAGCTTTCCAGGCTGTCTCTCCATATTACAGATGTGCATATTGTGGAAAGGCTGCTTCTGAAAAACCATAATTTCACAAGTTTTGCGTGGTCTTTGTGAGTATAACTGCTCTCCAAATCAGGGCCAGTATTTCCTTCTCAGGCTTCCTTTGGAGGGACTCACTGAATTTGGTATTTACACTCTTTATTGGATGCTTCATAAACACAAAACACCTCCTACAAAAGAAGATATTAGGGAAAGTTGTACAAGTATAAACTTATAGAAGCTTCATTCCCTTCATGGAAATGAATACAGATTTACATCAGTGTTGCTGCTGAAGGGAAACTGTGGCCCACGAGGGCGATGCTGAAATTTCCACTGTGAAAGGAAGTTTCAGTAAAAATGCACGGTAAATTATACTGAGTAATCCTGAATATTAAATGAAGAAATAGAAATATATACATTTTTGGGGAGCAATTTCTGTCTCATTAGAATGAATGATTCAGGAATACTCTATAAGGTAATTAAGCACCTATTTGATCACAAGGGTTCAATGCAGAAGACGGGGAATATAACTGTGACCATAGTCTGCATTCCTGCATTGCAGTTACTTCAGCGTTGCAGTCACATTAAAAAGGTCTCAGCCTCTCCTGGAGTCTCCCCAGCCTGTCCCTTTTGCTGACTTCGGTGGAGCAGCATCAGAAGACCTGCTGCCAAGAAATGGGTTATCAACTGGTCAAAGACAGCTGAGGGGAAGTGCAAACTCTAAGGTAGGGTGTCAACAGTCAGCATTTTGTTGATCAATAGCTACTGATTTCTAAAGGGCACAGAGTGAATGCTCCAAAATTAATTGCTGGAAGTTGACATTAATGCATGGGGGGGGGAATCAAAGGAAAAGCCATTTAAAAACAAAGCACCCCACCCACGAGTGATTTCGCCATGCAGAACGCTCTAGGTTAAATTTTTCTGCCAAGTGTAACTCAGCATCTTTCATCAGTAGCAATGAATTAATAGTTCAGTTGTTAAGGCAAAGGCATAAAGTTGCCTTTGCTACTTAATATTTTAAAAGTGCCATCTGCAGGTGTTGCTTTAGCCCTTGATAGCTCATGTTTCTGTGCCCACTAAGTCACGCTTCTTTGTACAAAGTACCCGTAGAATACCACCCTTGTAGGTGTGTTTGTAGCATCCCTTTGGGAGCTTGATGCAACCGAGCTGAATCCCCAAACAAGTCAGAACATTCATAGCAAAGGATCTTTAAATGCATCTTTAAATGGGAATGAAACCCACTGTTTCACAACGATGTAGTTGAGAGCGTGTCCTCTTGGGAAGCCGGAAAGGAGAAAAAAAGCTATTGCAAAAGCAGTTTGTAACACCCAAGCATGAATATCTTGAAATGCACTGATTTTATTGGTTTTTTTAGAGAAATACAAAAACGTGCATACTGGCCACAATGACATACTGCGGAAGTAAGTTTTGAAAATCGGGGCTCGGGAGAGCTACAGTGCTAAAAATGTGCCGTATCTGAAAAATTCTGATGTGCTACAGCTTGCATTTTTCTGCTGTCCTGAACACGAAGATCTTTCTTGGAGGTTTTGTTGGCTGGTTTGTTTTGTTTTATTTTTAAATTCCTTTGCCTACACACTCATATTTAAAAGGATTTAAAGATCCTCTTCTTTTAATGTTTTTTCTGTGACAAAGAAAAAACAACCCATGAAATCAATTTTCATCCACAGGATATTTCGAGCAGATCAATGTTTTTTAATTAGCTTCAGCTCACCTTGTAGTCTCATGTAGAAAAATTTGTAACTGCAACTCAGGGAGGTCCACCAAGGTGGAGCCTGTACCTACTTGAGAGGTCTTTGTCTGATTTGTGTCTACAGAGCTCCAGGGAGGGCCACAATCAATAAATGAGTGGTAATAAGGCAGGAGGCAAGTTGTATTTTGATGCTATGGAGTACAGCTCGACCAGTTATCTCCTAAGGCTTCACCAGCCCAGGAGATAATGGCCTCGGTTCATGTATCCACAAACGAGGAACACAGGGTCCAGGCGTAGATGGAAATCTTTGCATCTCGCAGCCTTTCAGTAATTCTTTTGCACCGGAATTACAGGTCACATCGCATGCCATCATTTTCTCCACAGGAAGAGAAAGCATTGCCACATTTGGAAGATTAAAAATTACAATTCATTATTCAAGATGCCTGTTGAATTGCCTACATTTCCGTTGCCTTCATTACTAGTTATTAGGATATTTGTGGGTAAACAGCAGCTATTCCACTTGCACTTAGCCAGAGTTCCTGCCCTGTCCATGCAGTAATGTTACAATCAAGTTTTTATGACATTATGCATTTGTCACCATGGAAACAATTTTGAGATCACAAAGATGGGCTGTGGCATTAATGAATAAATAAGGAACAAAGAGTGCTGATTACAAAGAAGGCATTAAAAATCTTTGCAATCAGCAGCAATAACAATAGAAAAAATGTATGACAGATAATAAATGAGAAAATTCTCAGCATTACAGGTGGAAAACTCTACTCGGGTCCTTCTCTGTTTCTGTGCATTAGGCCGAGATGAATCTTCATGAGGCTGCTGTCTGCCTTGGAGAAAAAAAGCTGCTGATCAGAACTTCATTTTAAATGATGGATTTTCATTACAAAAATAACATTTAACCAGTATCAGTTTCCAAAATCTTGTGAAGAGAAATATAAACCTGAAAATGACCACAAACAAAAATATTTTCCTTTCCACATTTGATTTTTAAATACTTAATACTGGTGGATATTTTTTTATTATTATTTGATGATGTGAAAAGAAACCAAGTAGGAGATTCACACTAAAATAGCTTCTTATCTTAGTGGAAGAGTTTTATTATGACCAGATTTCTACTCTGTCTGTCTACAGGATATAATGGACCTTGGCTGCTGGTTGATGATGCAGCAAAACTGTCACATTCCTATAGGCAGTGATGCTTATTGTTCCTGGAGCGGGCTAGAAATGTTTCTTGGACCGGTTCTTCCAAAGTCTTCAGCATCCAGAACGGGCCGGTGGGTCAGGGGCTGCACCCCAGATCGGAGCCTCAGTGATGCTCATGGGCTTTATAGATCTTCCTACATCTGTCTGCACGCCTGGGGAAAATACTGCTTGCGGGGAGACTTGTTTGCAATATAATCCACGTCACGAATGTGTTGAGCTGCATCAGCTGAAGGGCTTGGTGTCAATCATTCCTAGCAGTGTGGGTAGATGACACCTCCATGAGTCAGAGCCAGGGCTGGCACTAAACAGAGGGCTAAGCAGCCCGTCCGCAAGGCGTTTTAATGCTGGGTTCGGAGTCGGGTTCAAATGCAGTGGAATGTTGTAAGCTTCTTTTTCCTCTCCTCCAGCTGTCACTCCCAGCTTTGCTGAAGAGACGGTGATCACTGGGGTTTATGCACAAGTGCATCCCCCCTCCCTGCTGTAGCCCAGCTGGCCTCGATGCTCCTATCCAGCACTTTCTCTTAATTTCTTATTATGAAATAAGGCAACTAGTTTACGCCACAGATCCTTTAATTCATTCTTGTAGGAAAACATTTGCAAAAGGCTTGTAGTTTTGGGGCGTGATGCCATGGAAAGCTTGTGTTTCTGACAGTGCATTTAGAAAACACCCTTCCTCCCATCAGGAAGGGAGAGAACAACCACATTTTCCAGCTCTATTAGGGTAAAGACTTTTAATCAATGGATTTTAATCAAAAAAGTAGGCAGGGTAAACCACATAACTAATATACTTGGCTGTCATGCCAAGCCTCAGATAACGTCTGTTGGGGATGGTAGAAGCCAGGGAGGACAGGAAAACATTAATATCAACAATTCTAAGATTCAATTATGCCAAAGCATAGGAAGAGCAATGGAGCAAAAGAAGCTTCCAAGGCTCAAACAGGATAAGCACTGACAACACAATGGAATTACATCTTCTCTGCATTTCATTAACAGTTGGCATTAACAATAATAACTCAGGTATCACATGAACTCCTGCACTGAGTTCAATGTCCTGCTACTTTAGCACTTCATTGTGAAATCCCTTCTATAGAGTTACTCAACGCAGTGTAAGCACAGCCCATACCATCACTGCAACAAATACAACAGAGTGTCATTGGATGTCTTGTGTGAGCAAGCAGGGCGAACGCGGGAGCTGAGCCACCCCTCCTGCAACGAGGAGGTTGTAGACCAACCACCTCCAGCTTTTTGGAAAGTACGAGTGCAAAACTGTCTATCGAGTCCCTGACACCACTGCCATGATCCTCATTATTCCATAAGCTTTTTAGAAGATTTTGCAATTGGCCAAATCACCTCCTCACTAGCAGTTTTCTTGGCTAACTTCACAAACTTCAGTAGCTCTTCAGACAAGGGTTGCACCTTCTTTCCTGGATTAGGCCGTCTGGCCAAATAGTCGGTGGAGCTTCGTCCTTGTCTCCAGCTGTGAGTGCGCAATCTTTTAAAAATGCTTTTCATGGAAATTCAGAGAAAATATGTCCACCTCTGCAAAGAGTTCACATGTTGATTAAATTAACTCATGTGCTTGTTCCCACTGGAGTGGTCCATAATCTTGTACCTGTACAGAGAAGCTGCCCTCGCTAAGATTTTTGTTGTTGGCTTCTTTTCTGGACACTCATGCATTCAAAAATCTCTTTGTATGACAGCGATAATGTGATTTTTCACGAGTTTATGTAATCACTTCTTCAGTTTGTTCATACATAATATACATTACAGGAACATACCATTAACACAAACACAGATATTACTGGATGCATTTTATTGGTCTAGTATACAAGTTGGCAAAATCACACATTTAAATATACTCAAATCTAGAATTCACAGTTGGAAAAATCTGTCTATCAATATTGCAGAGAAGCAGCGACCTACTCTTGGATTTTGGATTTTTCATGCTTTTCTGAGGAAGAAAGGAAAACAAATGACCTTCAGATCCTACAGGGAAAAGCACTTTTCTCGAGTGTTTAAACAACAAGTGTATGTAGAGTTATCTGTGCTGGACAGAGATAATTCTGCAATACGTATTCAGTGATATTAATGTAAGATGCTAATATCTATAGCTTATTTTACATGCCTTCTCTTTAAAGAAGGTAGCATTGTAGTCCTCATGTTCATCACATCTCACCAAAGCAAAGCAATGTGTCTTGATTTCCTATTATCCCTATTATTTTACAATTTATTTCTTTCAGAACCCTCAGAATTTTTACTCCAGGGGGTTTACTGTTCTTGAATTTCTTGTGGGTTTTTCTCACAGCTTCCTCAGAGACTTCAGTCTCTGTCAAGGCCTCATTCTAAGCTCCCATGACAAGTGCCCATAGATAAAGAAATTTTTGCATTGTATTTTAAATTGAAAGGCAAATTGAAACCCCGTGATTTCACTTCCCAGCTACTTCACCATCCCTCAATCAATTCATTTCCTCTTCCTTATCAAGACGTCCCATAGTCATCCAGAAAACTTTCATGTTACTAGGAATTTTTAATAACTGTTTTTTTTTTTGTCCAAAGCTTTTATCACTCTGTGGTGTAAGTGAAGGTTTAAAATTGTTGGCTTCTTCCGGTGACATGAGTGTTACTGCGTATCAAATGTCGGTCGGTCCGTTCCTACCCTCCAGGAAAGAAAGGCTTGCAAGGTGACCTGCTCTTTCTCTGCAAGCTCACTTGAGTTTCCTCAAGAGTCCTGGTAAGCCTGCACACACGAGCAGTGGGAAGGGACCACCTGAAGCAATGTGTCCGTGAACTTTGTTTCTGAGGGCAGAGTCCGGCTCTTCCCAGTTTTTTTCAGATAAAACAATTATCAGGACACAGGAAAATCAGCTTGGTAGCTTCTTTCTTTCAATTTGTTGGGATATTTTCAAGTAGTCATTTTTCCTTACAGTCCTATAGCACCTTTTCAGCATTAATTTTTTTGCACCTCTAGTGCACGTTCTAGTTGAATGGTGTCTTTTTAGAGTACATGGCATCTTGCTCTACTATAGGGCCCCAGGAGATGTTTCCAAGCAAAACTCCTACAAGATCTAACCATTCTTCATCCACATATTTTCACCACCCTTCTTTGTACACTTGTTACCTGACAACTAACCTGACTGTGGCTAGTTATTTCTATTGCTGTTTGCCCTCTCTGCCTGCTCGCATGCAATTTCTGTGGATGTGGTCTTTGTGACACTGGCTGCGGAGCACTGCCCTGCTCTCTCTCCGGGTGCCATGCAGTCGGCGTTACCTTCTCTTGCTTTGAGGGAAGACCTTGTTGCACATGGTTATGATAAGATGCTCATTACTCACATCTGATCCCAACCCTGCAGTAACACTCTGGGGATAAACATGATAGAGTTACGTTTAGACTGTGTGGGAAGAAATCAAAACTTTTCCCTGTTCATAAAAGTGCATCTGTATAAAGTAAATCTGTGTTCCACAAAAGAAGAAAAGTTATTCTGATAAAAATAATGCTGAAATCATACACTTTTAAAGTAGAAACCTTGATGCAAAAGATATTTAAGGGTATAAAATGATGTCTTTTTATTATTTAAGGTTGAACCATCTGAACATGTTTGAGTTGCATACATTTTCCACAAATATTAGTTTATATAATGTTCTGTAATATTCATCCTATCAGAAAAGATATAATCAACCCATTTGACCATTTTTAGAATGTGAATTGTATGCAATCCCCTCTCTTTTATTATTACAGTTCTTTTGTATTTCTTAAGCCATACAAAATTTAATAAATCTTTGCAGGACTTAATAAAGAGCAGAAGATTTATATATGTACTGAGACATTCATTTAGTCTTCATAGCTGTATTGAATTTATTTTCATCGGATTCCTCATCACCTGCTAGTTACCATATTTATTGCATTCTCTCCATTGCTTCTCAAAGCACGTACACATGCAACGTCCTTGGAAGACTATCTGTACAGATGTTGTGTTCATCAGGTAAATGTAACAAAATCGTCTGATCAGCCAAGACATTTGACTTACTTAGTGTAATTGAGAGGTTGTGGGTTCAAGTCATGCTGTCCCTTGTGTGACAGCTCCTGGAAAACATAGTTACTTGCTCTTTTTTTTTCCAGAAAGGGCCCTACTATTTCAAAGAATAACTAGAAAGCTGCCTAAATTTTAGCAAGAAACAAATATTGCATTTACATGGCAAATAGATTATTTGTGATGATTCACACTCAATTTGTCACCCCTTAATTCTTGAACGATTTCAATGTGTAGGTTTTTCCAGAAAGGAATAATTCCCATCTGAAACCACTTACAGCAGCAGTGATCCCCAGACCCACCCGGCGACTGCCTGCGACCTCCCCTGGAAGTTAATTAGTATATCCAGAGATTAATAGTCATGAAATTGCTTGAGACTGTAGACTGATGAGGATCTAAGAGATCCACTCTGCTTTTGCAATACCACTATCTCTCCTTGGATCAAGGGACTTCAGGGACAAATTATGGGACCGTCCATGTGCTCTGCTGTCTCCACAGAGAGCGGCTTTCAACTGCGTCAAGCATACGGGGCATGTTTGCAGCAGACACTATGAGAGCTTCAGTCTGGCTTGATTGCCGGCTACTTTAACCCTTCTGACCAGGTTTTTGTCACCATTCTTGAAAAATTTACCTTGTGAAGAGCAAAATACACTGCATCTGCTTCAGGCTAAAGTTGTGTATAAGATGCTTTTGGTCCGTAAGGCATGAAGGATCCTACTCCCCGCTAGATGCAGGAACAAAAATAGGTTCTACTTGTAGGAAGAAGTTCTCTCCAACTTCGACTCTGGCACATTCTTCATCAAATAATACTATTTGTCTTCCTTTTCAATCTGGCATAGAGGGCTAGACCAAAAACCCCTCTGGAAGGGAACCAGAGGTCAGTCCCTGTTTGGTGTGGGGTCAGCTACATATACAGTGATTCAGTCATGGCACTAGAAAAGGTATTAATTGCCGGCTGTCTTACCTCTAATCAGCAGAGGAAAAGAAAATCAGATTACCTGTGTAAAACTCTTCTTTGTCTCAATCATTTCAGATCAAAATTTGACCTACTGCAGCGTCCTGCTGTCAGCCACAGCCAACAGAAATGGTTAGGTAAGAATGAAATGGTTAGGTAAGAGTACAACACAGTGCAAATAAGCAGTGAGACTTGCTGGAAAACATCTTTTTTTCTTATTTCCAGTCACTAAACTTGTCCTCCTGGATGAGGTTTGGCATATACAGAATGCTGAATGGATTAGGAAATGTGTATGAGAACAGACCCTAATACCATGACAAGATTTTAGTTAGCAGTCGTTCCTCACTGACATTCAGTTAAGTGATGCCTTGCTCTCCTGTAAAAGCCCTCGAGGTCTTAATGTGATTACATTTATATTACTTGAAGAGATAACTCTAAAAAGGAGCAACCTACCATATAAACTTAATGTCACTTGGTCAGGTAATGTTTTGAACTACGTAAAATTTTCTTGAGACCATTAACTTGTTTACCTCTTTTATCCAGATGTCTGGCATTAAACAGCTTTAGGAAATTTCTAATTTTTCCTATTTCTTAATAGTATTTATTTATTTTTTTTTGCTGCCTGTCTGCAAAGATACAATCCCAACTCAGGAAAAGAAACACTCAAAATATTGACTGAAGCAGTACCAACAGAAACACAGAGAATATTGCTTTTGGCTGTAAAAAGGCAGTTTTATTTGGAGAAAATGCAACTCTGCTAACACTGTGGAACTACACATCTGTCTAAGCATTTATAAAGCTGTTCCCATACCTCAGAGAAAGATTGCAACATGCCTCAGTCACTGAAATAGAACAAATATGTCCTGGAAAATTGTATTAGAATAGCCCAGATGGAGATTGTCAAAATATAAATCTTTGTAAGTAACCGATATATATCTCAGGGAAAAAAGAAACAAACAGCACGTGTAGGCCACTGCTAATGAATCACATTATTCATAATGCTGTTAATGACTCAGGCACAGATACCTTGTGTAATTAAATTATAAGGAAGCATAGTTTAAGCAGATGGAGCTTGTCAGAATTTTAATATGCTGCAAACTGCATTTCATGCTAGAAACAAGACTAATTGTTTTGTCAAGATTTATATTCTAGTACTATTTTGTATAATACAATCCAGCATTTCAGATTTTGTCTTGCCACATACTATGTCCTATGCACATCAGCCTGAGAGTTGTTCAAATAACGTTTCTTGATTATTTTGTTTTGTTTCAGTGACATCTCCTGAATCCCTAGTTTAGCCTCCATTTCTGCATTCATCATAATATGGATAGGAGTTATATCAGAGTAAAAGTTTTATTCCAAAAGGCTGCACCAGCTTCCAATGCAGGGATCCCCAGGGAGTACATGAGATTATTCTGATAGTAGCAAAGACCGCAGAAGTAACCCCATGCTAGACCCACAGACAGGAAAGTGCTATTAAGCAATTATGAAGGGTAGACATCCAACTGTGTCCATCTTTTTTCCAGATAAATGTAATCAAGTAAACACCAACAACACTCTCCAACAGCCCTTGTCCCTCGGTGTCTGCGATTTACTGTCGGTACTTGCATGGGGCTGGGTGTGACTTCAAGGTAAGAACCTGTGAGTCCCTTCTCTGTGGGTGCCGAAGTGTAGGACAGTGACTTCCCTTTAATAACCTGTAAGAGAGAAAAAAAATCACTGCCTGGCTAAGGACAGAACAGCACCAGCAGCAAATTTTGGGTAGAAAAGGGAATAATATTGTTTGGTAAATGTGTGTCCTTTCAGGCTTCCTTTTTGTCCTATGTCCTATTTCCAATTGATAGTCTTAGAGTGAAAGTAAGTGAAAATAAACACACTTAGTCTGAAACGACTATTCAGACAGGATTGCTGCAGAGAGGCACTCGAGGTGTTTTACATGGTCCCTGCCCGTGGTCAGATCTCCTCTGACCTCCTGTACATTACAGACCTTTACATTTCACCCGCATACCTCTACACAGAGCCTAGAAAAGTCATGCAAAATACACCATTTTTATTTTCATGAGCCTAAACAAGGGACACTGAGCTATACCAGTACTGCAGGCTCTGGAGGAGCCATGATTAGTTGAGATATGAGGAGATCTAGGACCTACACTTAGAGGAAGGCAAAACCCACCATCAAGACAACTGACACTGCTAAAATTCTTACTAGGAACATCACTTTGACCTTTTGTTGAAGGCCAGCCACCCAAAAGCACCCCACACCTGCTGATGCTCTCTGTCTGAGAAATGGAGCAATTTAGAAGTGATCCTCAGCTAGTTCCTTGAAGACTTACATGTGCTATGAAAATGTTTAATTTTCCTTTGTAGCTCCTACCTTAACAATGCTAAAATGGAAGGTGGGAATATCTGCTGAACAATTCTTCCTTTTCTACGTCACCATTTAAAGGGTTACAGTCTGTATGTAGGAATGATCTATATGCAAAACCTGGCCTGAAAGGTTATTTTCCTAATTTTTTAATGACTGTTTATTATCTTTAATTCTGTTAGGGATTTCCAACTCGTTGCTAGCTTAGCTTCCCCAGCCAGCCACTTCCCTTTTCAAACTTTTATTTCTTTTGCCATGATACCATAGCCTTCTGTATTCTTTTAATGGCTTTTCAGCCAGTTTTGAAATCGTGAACAGCTAATGGGGCATTTTAAAAAACTGCTCTCTTTGTACTTCTTAAATATACACCCCCAGGCTATGCTGCCAGCAGCTCTGTAAGTTTTGGACCATTGTTTTTGGAAGGCACAAGTCTGTGTAGTCTGTGTTTGGGTCCAATCTGGTGAGATAATCACACAGGCTCCCATCAAGCACTATCGTGCTGTGCACGGCTCCCTTTGAAATCTTGACTCAGAGTCATTATAAGAAGGTCGTTTCTGAATACTGAAAGGGTGCCTGTGTTGTATTTTTGCTGTGTTACGTGGGACATATTTAATAAGGTGTCTATCTGATGCTGCCTCACATGACATTTTCAGAAGCTAAAAAGTGGGGCGTTATGTGAGACCACCATATGGTAAGCACGATCAATGTTTTGTTGTCAAATTCAGAGGACGTTTCAAATGAATTCCCACAGGGTTTAGTCTTGGGTTCAGTTCTATGCAACAGTTTCTTAATAGCTTGCATGATGGAATAAGGAACACGCCCATACAATTTGTGGATGGCAGCTACGAAGGACTGCGAGAGCTTTGAAGCTAGGATCAGAATTTTGAACTGGATGAATGGCACAAGAATCACAGGGAAGCAACCCAGCCAAAACAAGGACAGTGGGGTGCTTTTAAAAAGGAAACATCAGTGTCATGTAGAAAACTGGAATTTCCTGATGCCGAGCAGTTTGGAGTTAGGGTGAATACCACGGTTAGCAAGAGAGGTGTTGCAGAGCACACACACACACAGAGCAGTACAATTCCATGTGTAGGACCTGGGGACTTGGGAAAGCCTTCCAAGGGATCAGGAAGGCTGCTCCCCTTCCCAAAAGCAGGGCAAGCTGACCTAGAGATGTAAGACCACTCATTAATGCATATTTTCACAGTCTCATCATGTAATTTATTCCTCCTCCTTTCTTCCCCCACGTAAAACTCATAGGATATGAATCTATTGAAATCAGAAATAATTAGTATTTACCCGTTATGTTTTAGGACCTCTGAGATAACTTTAGGAAGTTCTTCTTCCATCGCTCCGATGGCAGTATGTCATCCAGTTTGCAAACGTTGGTCCCAAGGCACGTCATTGCTCTGAGGGAGTCCCAGGTGTGCTGGGACTTTTCTCCCTGCGAGGCTCCACGTCCCTGACCTCTAAGCCTCCTTCCCTCTCTGCCCAAAATACAGGTTTTCAACTCTTCAGTGCTTTTTGTCGCTCAGACCACAGACTGCTAAGACATCTCTAGCCAGAGGATGCTTATAAATCATCCTTGTTCGGAGGGGAAGCTGCGCATATATTGTTGTACCATTTTCCTGGTTTGGGGGTTGGGTTTTTTTTGCTTCCACATCTCTTAATTAAATCATGCATTTACACTGAAAAGTCTTACAGTCCAAGGCATAATCACCTCACTGTACTGAACAAGTGGCAGCCTGCACTTAGATTATTACATAGCTATTCCATATTAAATTATATTCACAGCTATTAAAGGTGAAAGAAAAAGCAGTATTGAGGAACACATGGCTACTGCAGGATGGCAATAGCCTTACAGAAGGCATTACAAGATCCACAAGGTCATTCACAATTCACCATGCCTAATTAAGTTGTTCTCAATGTTAACAGCTGAAAAGCCATTCCAAGTAGTTTGTATATCCGCTTTGTTAAGTAGAATATTAGCTGTATGGGGGTAAAAGCAAATAATGGGCAAGGGAAAATTCCTCACATCTTAAACAATCAGAACATGATCTGAGAAAAGCTAATTATAATGATTCCTTTTTGTGCTAGTTAACAGATTTCATATGGGGAAAATTCACTTTACCATGCCAGCTTAGGGGAGGTGACAAAGCCAAAGCAACGTTTGCCCTGTTCCACCTCTGAAGAAAAGAGGACTGAGAGGAGGCTTGCACAACTCTTGCTGTTTCTCATTACAGCCCAGGAGGCTGCCTGGAACCACAATCTAATATTGGGGTAAACCAACAAAATTCAAGCTTTTAATGTTGGTTGCGTGAATGCACAAAATACCATTTCCATCACTACACCCTTCTTCCTTTAAGTGCATGAGTATGCGTTGGAAAAATGTACAGGGAACTCCAAAACAACAGGAATATTTAAATTAAGCTGAATGCTGAGGAGACCAGGCTGTATATTTGATCCACTACAACAACACCCTAAAGTTTAACTCCCTTCTTATGCTCTTGCTCATGGCAGCTACAAAGAATAATTTTCTTTGGCTGAATGCTTTTTTTCAGGCATTTCATTTCAGTTGAATGAAAAAGTGTTTCTCCAGAACTGAAATTGTCTCTGGGAATTTTACCCTCCTCCTAATAAAAAAAATGATCTTATCGAGATACTTGCTTTCAGGTCACTGAGAACTGAAATAGAATATTTTTTTTTTTCAGCCCAGTTGTGGTCTCTGCACCACATTGACTACACAAAGACCCCAAAGTCTCACCAAATGCCCAGGCACGTGATTTTTCCTGCATTCCTTCCAGGACAGCCCGTATTTCTCTGCCGGTATCCCAGCCCCTCTGTGAGCAGCTGGGGAGCCATTCCTGCCTGCTGCGAGATTGGTATGCAGAGCCTGTCCTCACAGCAGACCTGGAGCCAGCAGACTGCTTTCCACCCAGGTGACCTCGATAAATTCATCCAGTGAACTGCAATTCAAATGAACTGAGTAATTCTGCTCTACACCAAGACATTTAGACCATCTCCGTAGACGGTATTGGGACAGTCAGCATGAAAATGCCAGAGATTCAGAAGTTTGCTTTGTTTTACACAATGCAGATAATTAAATGTCTATCTGCCTGAAAGAAAAGTCAGCTTGTCCACACTATTTCCCTTCTTAATACGAGTCACTGTGACACAGGAAAGGAAAGATACGGTGGAAAAGCCCAAATCCAATTGTCCACTGAAATTAGTGCATAGTGTAACTTATGTAATTATTCAATTTTAGCTGTGCATTTGAGAAAAGATTAATAAATGGATAAAGAATAGAGATTACAAAGAATCTAATAAGTAATTATTAACCAAACTCTGACCAATCTGCTGTTTACCGTTTTACTTCCAGTGTCTTGAACCAGCATTTCTTTAAAGAAGTACAACAAACGTTCCAAACCTGAACCACTGGTTTTGTTCTCTTTCCTAAGTAACAACTGATTGTATTTTACAATCAGCGGTAGGACTTCAGGAGTTTATATCTGCAGCTGTTCACTGCACCTCCACCATCTCATCCGCCATAATTCAACGTGGCACTTGTGACTTCCACGGAGCTGTGTGTATTTACGCTGCCTGCCAAGCCTGCTTGCAAACTTTTGTGAAAGTCTGAGCGCTGAAATCCTGCAGGATTGGCTCCTGTTTTTCCTTTGCCAGCCCCCTCCGCTATGCTTCTGGGACGGCGCAGCGTGTGTGTGACAGGGGAACATGCCTCGCTGCCTTTGACATGGGATTTCTACACCAGGCTGTGCTGAACGCCGCATTCAACCGCTGGCGTTCCATCACAAGCTGATGCAACACACAAATCCAGAGCTGCCGAACTGACAGTTCAGATGGCTCTTCAGCTGTCTAAATGCTAAAATAGCTGCAGCAGTTAGAAAATGCCAAACCCAGTGATACACTGTCTACTTTTGAATTATGTAGGATATCCCTTTCAAAGACCTGAAAGGGCTTCACTGATGTCTTCTGCAACATTCACCAGGGTGCCGCGTCTGCACACGAGGCTGCTGTTTGCACGTGTTAGGGTAAAAATCCCGTCTTTGAGAATATCCCCTGAAAACACAGCACAGGGATCTACGGGTCATGCCTCACTTCACTGGCATGGAGGATGCTCCGAGGGTGAAGTGCTGGTGGTGTGGGGTCTTCACCACGTACAATATGAGGAAAACAGCACACATCCTAGACGTGCCCTCAGCCCTGACAGCCATGGCTTCACGAGACACTTCGCTGGTTGTGTTGAGTGTGTTCAAATGCCATTTTCACCTGCAAATGACTAAGCAGACTATATAAATTTTTAAGTCAGGGTTGCTGCCCTGCATACGTGGCTGGCATCAGCACTGTCTCTCCATGGAGAGAATTTCTTGTAGCACAGGTAGGAGAAAGCTGGAATTGCTGACCGTCAGGTGCCCCCCTGTCAGTCCCTGAAGGACGCTTTTTGGTCAGAGCTCCAGTCCCATCTCAAACAAGTGCAAGAAAAGAAGAGCACAGAGCAGTGTGTGTAATGAGCAGAGAGCTCATTAAGAATTGGAACGTCAAATCAGCAGAAAACTTGAAGTACTTATTCATGTTTTCTTTGCCTAAGCTCAAATTCGTTGTCCTTCTGACAAGAAGGAAGTCTCTGCTGCTTAGTGAGCTGTTGGAGGTGGGGTGAGTAACCTGGAGAAGTGCAGCAGTTATTCTTTTCCTGGAATATTCCTGTTGGTCTCTCTCTGAGACGAGATACTGCACTATGTGAACTACTGCTCTGAACCAGTACAGCGTTTCTTAAACTGCTGGTGTTACGCAGGGATGCATTTATATTGCAACACAGTTAATTGGGTGGGAAGGGGAGAGCGAGAGCAACAAAGAAAAGCGCATGCCTGTTAATTCTAGTGCACTGCCAGAACATGCTCATATAGTAAAACTACTGTTGCCATATTGTCAATACATGGAGCAGGAGAGCAGCAGGAACTCCTCTGGGCTTTGACCCAACTCTGTGCTGCAGGATTTCTCCCAGCAAGGGATGGGCTTACATTTCTATAAGGGCAGGGTTGGAGGTTGATATTTATGTTCAGAAAAAAAATCAGTTTCTAAAGTTGTCAGCTACAACAAAACCCTCTTATGGTCGCTCTGCACCTGAGACAAGTGAGCAAACAAAGGGGCCAGCTCCTGGCTTGGCCAAGGTTCCTTGTGCTCTGCTCTGGGGCAAAACCGAGGCATATACAGCTGAAGTCGATGAAACTATGCAGGGTTATATGCATAAAGGCTCTGGGTTGCTACCTATGGACCAGCACAGGCAGCCAAAGTCATGTAGCTCTTTGTACTTACTCTAAGCATTGAATCCAGCCATACTACTCTCTAAATTACGTGTTAGACGGGCTTGTTTTTAACCAACCTCTGTGCTTAAAGTACAACTCAGTCTCTCATCCCCATCCTCTGGCTACTTATGTTTCAGGTGAAGTGACTTTATGCAAGGAACTAACTGGGATTTGATGGGGGAGAGGGACACCAGCCAGGGAAGGAGGCCAAAACCTTACCTGCCATTGACCTTTGATTAGCTTGGCGGTTAATGACTTGCTGTAGCTTTGCATGGTATCTCTTAGCCTCCCGGGTGAGACACCGCATTGCTTTCGTGCCCTCACCCCAAGCCCATCATCCTGTGGAGCTGGCAGGGAGCCCACTGCCACCTCCCGGCACCTTCCCGGCTGTAAATTGCCGGGGTTGGCTCCCATGTGCTGCATCCGCCGTGAAAAATGAACTTTCAAATAAAGAAGAAATGCAGTCCTATAAATCTGTTGAGGAAAGGGAGAGGAATATACTTTGCACGTGCTTTGGTTGTAGAATAAGCAATTCAGCCACAAAGCTTTTCTTCTAAGAATAAAGCACTCGGGGGAAAAAAAAAAGACATGCAGAAAACAAGAAGCCCGCAAAGGCACAACCGGCGCTTTTTCAGCTCGGTGCTGAGTGATGGGTGAGAGCCACAAAACCTCCTCTCCCCTGCAATGCATCCGTGCTCCCCGGCCTCCCCGGGGAGGTCGATCAGCCCGAGCTGCCCGGTGGCAGGGCCCCAGCTCTCAGGCTTTGCTCTCTTAAATGCCCGGTTGTGCCTTTTTTCAGGTTGTTCGGAGAAAGAGGAATCTGCCTTAATTTCTGCACCGCTATATTTCACTCACTGTATTTATTGTTTCTTACTGTACTCCTTTATTACAAATGCATATTGTGCCTTGAAGTTGATTTTCTCAGCAGTTCATCGATCCTGGAACCGCTTTGCTTTGCTTCCCTATCTTAGAGCCCAAAGCTTGGCTCGTCTGAATTGCTCCTCTTTCGTTATTGACTTCACTTTTAGCTACAGTTTTTCAACCAGGCCAGCACGCTGACTGCCTGATCATCCCTGAGTGCCGTAGCACATGGCTGTATTGCAGGGGAGAAGAGGTCTTGAGGCTCTGACTCATCATTCAGCACTGAGCTGAAAAGGTGCATTTATGTCTTTGCGGAAGTCTTATTTTCTGCCTGTATTCTTTGAGTGCAGTATCTTCAGGAGAAAAAATGTTCTTTTTTAGATGGTCAGTCAAGAATTATAGCTTCTTACCTTACCTGAGAGCTTTTTTTGTACTTCTCTATGTTTATTCCCTCCTTTTGAGGATGGATAGAGCAGACATTCAGCGAGTAAAATACTTGCCATAGGAAACAGTAATGTTAGCTTGAACACCTGAAGTGTTCTGCGTTCATCCCCAGTAATACCTTCCTCTGCAAGTGGCATATCTCCTCTGGGCCAGCAACAGAGCAACCATCGGTTCCCAAGTAGCTTTCAGGGGAAATTCAGCCCTTCCTGTCCAAAACCATGATTCTGAAAGTAGCTCAGCTGTTACTAAATGGTGAAAGCATCTAAAATCCATCAAATTACTTTTTGTTTTTAAAGCATGACTAGCTGTCTTTATTGTGTAAGTCAAAACAAATTCTGGGGTTAGAAGAAGGTAAAGGTTTTGGTTTCATCCTTACAGATAAGAGTAGTTCTGCTTTCTTTTTTTTTTTTTTTTTTACTTTACTCAAGTAAAAATAAGGACACCTGCAGTTCTGTCACTTCATGGCTAGCCTGGTGGATTTTCTCAGCCTATTTAAGGGACCTCACCCCATGACTGGCATTATGCAGAGTTGCAGTTCCATGTCCTTCTCACCCACAGCACCGGAGGGACCGTCAGATGGGCTTTGCGGGATGGGCAGGACTGATGGATGCCGGCACACCTGCAGCACCCTGGGCTTTATCCCTGGAGCTGCCCCAATGCAAGGCACGCAGGCACAGCTCGGTACGTGAATAACCCAGGCACTGCAGCACCTCAGCCCCTCAGAACATTGCCCCAAATAGCAAACACAGCTCTCTATTTTAGATAAGAAAACACCCATGAAAAAAAGCTAGAGATACAGTTTCTCCTTTTTGTGGAATAATTTGTCAAATCTCCACCGAAGCCAAAGCGCTGTTGCTGATCGCCCTGGGTGCTTCATTCAGAACTGGTTATTTCACAAAATCTTCTGAACACTCTGCTCAGCTTCTAGCTCAGGTCAAGGTGCTTTAGTTGATGGTGGATGCTTATCAGCCTGCTGGGCTGGGAGCAGAGTTCATCAAGAAAATATGTTTTGATTTAAAATATGTTGGGTCAAAATATCTATTTCTTAAAAAAAACACAAATAAAAACAAGAACAACAAAACCACTTAAAAACAGTTGGTACCTAAACTATGAAAGTCATCATTAGAATAAATTCTTTTAGTTTGGAGAGTAGAGTCAAATGAACTTTTAACTTTTTTTTCTTTAATTAGCTCAATTTCTATCCTACACCATCCAACAAGGACAGAAGGACATAAATAATTAAAAAGGACCATTTCATCTGACTTTTGTGTGAGTGCGTTTTAGACTTGATTCATCTAAGGTTGAACAGGAAAGTTTAGTCCATTGAAACCAGAATTACCAGCTGTAATGAGAACTATGCTGGTGTTGGACTGTGGTGTCTTTGTGCCTACCATGGTTTAATTTCAAATTAAAACGCTGCTTATTCTCCCAAAGTCTGTCTAGTTTTGCCCACAGGGCTCCTGCACACCAGCATCAGCATGTTTCCTGAATGTTGCCTTGCAAACCTCATACATGTGGGAATTACTATGAAATAAAAATAGGCTTGGGCTTGTTCACATCCACCTGCTGTTTTCAAGATGAAAACACATAGGAAAGCAATTTAGAGTGACAGAACACTTTTTAATTAAAAAGAAAAAAAAAAAAAGTGGGTTTATGGAAGCCTAGAGCATCAGCTGAATTGTGAACCAGAGGAGAAACATTATGTTTTAGACTTACTAACATCTCCTGTATGGTACAATACTGTTAAATACCTCAGAGTTCCACCAGGAATCTAAAATTATCCAATCAATTAAAGCAAGCTAATTCAAGGCAGCAGCATATGTCAAGTCTTTTTCATAAAGGTTTCCATGATTTAGACCTTTTTATATACTGTATCTAAATTGTCAAATATTTCAAAGCTCTACTTTCTTTACTTTTTGTAATTTTTTTCCCCACAGACTTACTGAGATTTTCCCTGCAAGTAGAAAAGACTCATTTTGGTCTTCTCCCAACCATTAGTAGCTTACCAGGTTTCGGTTATTTCTTTTGCCAGTTTGAACAAATACCACTGGGATAGATAAATGCCTTTGCTGACATAGAGTGGTTCATCTACAGCTGCAGCAAGGTGTGTGCATCGCTCCAGGTCCCATTAATAACTCCGCTTCAATAAGCAGCAATTTTCCATAGTCAGTTCTCACTTCCCTAGCTTTTAACTAACTCAGGCAAAAAATATATAATTTTTTTTTCCACTGCAACAAAGCTAGTCCTGTGGAAAGGACTGGGAAGGCCTGTCTTTGTTGAGTCCTGCTCATTAGCCCTGCCTTTCCAGGTGGTGGCACCCTCTTCAGGATGGTTACAGCCTGCAAGCAACCTCTAACCAAGCACCCTATAACTCTTTTTAAAGCTTTTCGCGTCTCTGACCAGCAGGTCTTGGTGTTATTTACCATCACTTTTGCTCCCCCAAGCAACACTGCCTGTGGGTCAGCCAGCTCCGCAGCCACGTCCATCCGTCCTTGCAGCCTGACCTGATCCATGGAAACACATGGGGAAAAGGAGCCTTTCCCAAACTCATGCCCGAGATGCAACCCTGCTGCAGCAACACTGTGGTGTAGGGTTTGTTCCAGAGCTTCTCAGTTTGGGTAATTTAGGAGTGGAGATAGAATGTTTCCAGCCTCACTCATGGATGGGGCAAAACTGAGAAAGTGTGCTTACAGCAGTAGTTTCCAATAGGCATCTGTCCTCCTACTGGTTAACAGAAATTAAAGTAATTGGTGGGGATATGCTGATTTTTATCATTTTTCCTATTGGAAGACAAACAAGCTAACACACAAGAATGAAGTGGGTTTGACTTTGTATCTTCTGTTTCAAACTGACTGCTCCAATACATAGTTAAACTGGAAAAAAAAAAAAAAAAAAGGATTTCAGTTTATTGAAATATAAATTTCAGTCTACTCCAAGCACACCTGTGACAGTTCCTCTTCAATAGCTTTGTCAGTGCTCTATTCACAACCAGACAGTTTTTAAATTCCAGATTTTCTTGAGAAACACAGCTCCTGCCCAGTGCTGCTCAGTGCCAGTTCACCTGCTTTTACAGGGGAGTGCTGCAGAGGGGAGTGCATCCCTTTCTAAATCAATACTGTAAAACAAACGAAATATTTCCAGCCTTAACTTTGTGCAAAATCCCATCCTCAGTCTGACAAGGTTTCCGAGGCTTGGACACTCCCCAGACTTGGACAGCTTAGGGCTACCAAGCTCTAAGTGAGTACGATTAATCTCTAAACTGTAGGAAGGCTACAAAAGAGTCCTATTAGCACTGAAGCTGCTTGACTCAGAAGGATCAATAACACTTATTTGCAAGTGTTTAGAGTACATTATTTGCATTTGTGAAGGTAATGAAAAAGCTATTGAATTTTAATTAGCATTTTCTGGCTCTTCTGGGAGAACTCTGATTCAATCCACAGATACGTTCAGTATATTTCAAGACAACATTGTGGACAAAATTCAGAATAATTGCTGATGTTCTGCCATTACAAAAAACACCTCCAAAGCATAGATTTCCATAAACTACCCACTGCCACAAGTTATTACAGAAGCATAATAATGGTTCTATTGTACTATAAATTGTTTTGTCATTTTAAATTTCTGGTAACTGCTGAGAAGCAAAATTAAATAAATAAAATGACCGATTTTCTTTTATGAAACCAACTTCAGCTGTGAAAATGATTTTTTCTACTGCACACAATAACATTTAGATAAATAGATCAGCTTTTTCTCTACTATATGCTCCAGAATAAATAATTGTACTACATGTCCAGGTAAATGTTTTAGATAGAAAAATACACAATAGGAAATAATAAATACTGTAAGTCAGAATGGTCATATAATGTAGGATTGCTATTCATCTGATGAGAATGGGTGTACCGTGAACAGGCTTTTTAGGTAAGAAAGGTAGATAGAATAATACACAGATATTTTAAAATAGATCTTAAAAAAAAGCAGCAAGGTTCTATTCACAGAAAAAGTGAGATGCCTCAGTTGCAATGAAGGTTATTAACATGTAGACGGAGCTGAGACTTTCAGATTCCTTAACTGTTAGTTTCCCTCTTCCAATCCATTTATGTCTTGAACAGTTCCAGGCTCTACACTCCAAGTGGGTTTTAATTTTTATTTTAAATATATGTTTCCTGACTAGGAATAAGTAAGAAAACTCTTTTTTATTGATCATAATTACTTTAGTAATGAGAGTGAAGCAAAGATTTGGTCTCGTCAAGAATCGATCTCAACTTCTGGCAGGAAAGACATGTCCAAAGTGAATTTTCAAGCTAGTAACCCCTGTGCCCAGCGTGGAAGGTCTCCAAGAAGAAAGAGCTTCAACAAAGCTGATGTGGTCCTTATCTGGCCCTTAGTTTAGGAGAGCAACCCCTCTCAGTCCAGCCTGGGTGGTTATCTAGAAGCTGGCAGGAATAACTGGCGCTCTGTACGCGTATGTGTTGCTCTTCAGGGTTAGCAAATATGTTCCTCTATAGGAGGTTAACCAAGAAGAAATAGTGGTGAAGTGTCCATCTGAATCACTTGGCCACAGGAAGAACAGGTGCTCTGAAAAATAATCTAATCTGAAGACTAGCACTGCTTTAGAACTGTGAGAAAATATAATCAAAAACATGAAGATAGATGCAAAATGAGATGAGTGTGACACGTGATTGCCAGCAAAACGCAGTAGCTTTTCCTGTAACAGCTAATTTTATAGACAACAAAACCATGGTGGGGCCCATATGTTGGGATTTCAGTGCAACATTTACTGCAGTGACGCATTACTAGTCAGTTTGGAGATCACAGCATAAATTCAAGAAGACAGGAATAGTATAAAGAACACAGTGATAGGATGTCCATGGCCATGGGAAAGGACCTAACAGCTTTGTCTCAAACCAAAGCAACTCTGTGGCCACAGACCCTGCGGTCCTCACAGAAACCACACTGCATAGGGATGTTTTCAGGCTCACCCTGGGTTGCTCTGAAACCCGGTACGTGATGAAACAAGCAGGTCGCTAAGAGAAAAAAAACCCTGCAAAGGGATAAGCATCCTCAGAGCACTCCTTTTCCTCATACGTCTTCCACAAAGGTTGGCTGAATGGACATACCTTTGCACTCCGTGCTATTTGGTCCCAAAGACGAGCACAGATGGTTTACGGCACTTACTTACAGGGCAGAGTTAAGAACTGCAGTACGGAAGTTGGCATGTCTGGAATACTTAAGAAGAAAAACAAACCCAAAGAGTCTTTGCGTTGCCCCATCTTCCACAATTTACATAAGCTCTTGGTATTCTCTGTCAGTAGCTTGAATGTGTCTTATGCCTGCGTCGTCTGCACCACAAGCGCACGTGTATAACACCATCCAACACCAAATTAAACCGTGAGAACTTTGGTACGTGGTTGTAAATAGGGTGTCTGTCAATAGTTTGAAGTAAATAGCTTTGGCTCTACACACTTGGAAGATGATCTTGAATCATCTCTGCTACCTGCTAAGAATGGCGAGCACAGATTTTTAATTCCTCTATTGAAATTCTGCCCCAGCTCCAGTCCCCTCGTTGCAAGCATCACATTCATCAGCTCTCTCATGCTGCTTCAATTAAATCCTATCGCGCTCCGAGGTAATGTAGCATCCGCTCTGGAGAAGAATTTCAATTCGGTAAACAGGCCTGTAAATATGCTGCTGTGGATAAATTGGCCATCAGTGTGATGGAGAGAAGTAAAGTAAAATGTGTGATTACAGCTAGTTTTTATGTGCTAGGAAGCCGCTGAGACATTACTGAGAGCAGGAACTATGTTTTTGCGCCCTGTGCTTATCTGGCAGTTTTGCACCTATTTTATATTAGCTATTTTCAGGCAAATGTTCTATGTCTGACTGATACTTCTCCCTTGGAAAGCTACTTTTAAACTAATCTTGACCTAGATTTTTGTAATGAAAAGCAGGAGACAGTGCCAGAAAATGTTGTGCTGTTAGTGCCATTTCATCTCCATTCCTTAAACACAGTTCATTTAAAAGATACGAATTTAATCCATGGTGGAAGACTGATGGACAAGCACTTAGATTTCAGGCTTGTGTGGCTTTCAAGCTGAGTGCTCAGCTGAAACGTGTTTCTGTTGGTGGAAGTGAGGGCTCTCCTTTTGCCGAGGTTATTTCTGGTTCCATCCTTGCTTGGTTTTGGAGTTCTGGAGGCAGCAGGAATGCAAAGATGCCTTTGGGTGGCTTGGCCATCATCCAGGAGGCCAGGGCAGTGCTCCTTGCCTGTCTCGCTCCCTCTAAAGCTGATCACAGAGTCTCAGCAGCAGAAAAAGATAATCTCTTTATTTCAGTTCACTGGCCAGGAGGACCTTTGGGCTGGGGATCAGCAGTTAGCTACCTCATTTTGGCACCCCGGGGACTGAGTGAGTGCGGATTGGAACCTTATGCCAAAATCTTTTGGACGGCCTGAACCCCTTTACCATCTCCCCAGGGGGATCTGTATGCTGCACAAATTACACACGTCATATAAGTATTCTGCTGCATCCTTATAATACTCTTTTCTTTATAGACATATGTCCAAGAATGAGGAAAGAGCACTTACTTAGGAGCAAAAAGCTTTTACTTTTTACCAGGTAAATTTTGCCCCAAGCCCAGGCTTTCACAGATAAGCACAGAAAACTACCACATCTCTGAGATGGTAAATGGCAAACAGAGAAAAAAAAAAAAAACAAATACAAAGAAAAGCATTCTTGCTCCCAGGCTGAAGTCATCTGGTGACTCTCCTTCGAAATACTGAGTTCAGCTAAACTCAGACTCCTGAAAGCAGGGAAATGTGCAATAAATAATTAAATTGCGACTTTATTGTCAAAGTGAGTTTCCCAAAATAGAAAGATTTTCAGAAAGGATTAGCCATATTCACAGGAGGTAGGTCCTTTGGAGCATATTAAAAATGCTGATCTGGAAATAGCTTAAACTGCTTATTGCTGGCAGCGGGGAGAATATCTTGGGGCAGAGGTGATCCCTCAGACGCAGTCTTCCCCAGCATCTGCTGTTGCTCACCTGCAGACAGGACACCAGGATGGAGAATATTTAGGGTGGGGTTTTTTTAATGTAGAAAGCAGTTGAGACCCACTGATAGGCATTCATCTGCTTCCCTATAGAGGGGATTTTACCCATTCCTGCTGCATCCTGCTGCCTCTGCTCAGGCCACCGTCATGGTGTGGGGATCTTCCCGGGGTGGCGATGCGGGAGGGCGTTAAAGCTAAAGCCATGCCTGTACCATGACTCTTCAATTATGCACTCTCCAGAGCTGGAGTTTAACTTTCTCCAAGGCCACAAAGTACCATGGAACAACTTTATTTCCCCCATGACCTTATCTGCGTTGTCACTCCCTGCTCAGCGGTGCCTGGAGCAGCAATGGGCTGGCTGTTGGCTGCAGTGATGAGGGGCACCAGCACGTGCCCGAGACCCGAGATCCCGTTGGGAGGTTGGGATTTTGCAGGACTGACCGTGTGTTTTGGCAGCATTCAGTCAGCCTGCTGAATATTGATACATTTTGCTCATCCCTTCAAATCTGTCAAGGTGTATTTCTCTGGAAAAAGAGGGGAAAAAAAAATACATCCAGTACCTGAATGCTTTCCTTGTACTGTCTGTGTTCATCTTGAAATCATCTGTAGTCCCATATATATGTATATGGGGTATAACAGTTAGAAAGGAAAGGAGAATTGAATTATTCTCTTTTGTGGAGTGCTGGTAGCGGATTAACCTCAGTTTCACTGCTGTGTATCGGTTGAGTCTGAACATGAATTTTCTTGTTTGTATGTTATCCTTACAACACTAGAGCATATGGACAGTATGTCCATAAAGAAATAAAACAAGCACGTGAAATATTGTTGGTTTATTTTGTGCTTTGCCTAGAAGAGCTTGATGATGTCCCATTGCAGGGGTGAGAGTTAAACTGCAATAGTAAGGCCTTGATATTCAATGAATTAAATTTCGACAAGCTGTTTCTATGTGATTCTATGAAGTCCGAAGAATCCCGGTTGTTCTGCGTTCAGTATGATCTGACATTGAGACAGATCTGCATGAGCCAGAAGCACCCATCAGAGCTCCTGGGAGTGCTCTTCCATGGCCTTGCTTGAGATCTGTAAAGTAAATACAGCTGCATTAACTGCAAGCAAGCTCTAGCAGTAGGGTTGATTATAGACTCCTAGTTAATCTTTTCAGCCTTCTTTTCTTATGGTTTGAAATGCTGCAATTCCCTTCCTCCTTCACTGCAACACAATAGTCAAGAGGAATGTTCAAGGTTCTTGTTGCCAGATAAAAAAAAACTACTGCACTATCTCCCAGTTGCCCTTGCACAAATCCCTCAGGTTGCTGGTTATTTTAGCCAGTTTTCCAGTGTCTTTCATAAGACACTTCTTGTAAGGTGTTTCATTTCCCTGTAGGAACCTGAAGCTCAGCAAAATCCATGCCCTGAATAAAGCAGTTATCCACTGGAGCTGTTGCATCTCTTTTTCCTCTTTTGTTTTATGCAGTGAGATATGATGATGGACAGCACACAAGGCAACTCAGATTGGGAAAGGCGGAGCTCGGAAGAAGCTTACACTATGTTTTGGGGGAGCTCTATCACCCTGTCAGGACCAGAAACCTACCAAATGTTAGCAGAGTACTGCACACTGGCAGGGTTGGATCCTCTCCTTGGTCACCCAAACACCAATTGCAGGAGGGCTTCCTAGGCTTGGGATCACTGGGAAGTATTCACTAGTTTATTTATGTGCAGCCCTTGTCAGATACTTTCAAATACCCTTCCTCCTAGCCCCAGACATTTTAGGTGCTTAAAGCTGTGCTATGAATTTGTGAGACCACTTCACCCATTCATTAAAAATAAGGTCTGCCATAGTGAGTCAGATCAAATAATCATCTAGCCCTGTATGTTGTCTCCTATACAACCAACAGGGAAAGAATATGAGGACATATACAGAACAACCCTTGCTCTGGTATGTCCCCTCCTGTAGAAAGGCTACAGCTGCCACAGTGTGGGGACATACTCCAGGGGAGAGGAGCAATGAGGAGCATCCCTCCAGCATGCTCAGTTACCGTGTGAAGTGTGCATGCCGTACAGGCTGCTGTGTTAGAGGATTTAACGAGATGAAAGCAGCTGAACGCATGCACCTCTATCTGGGGAGAAGATGTGAGGCAACAGGTACATGATGCGACAGCAGCTGTTGGCTGGACACCCTTTACCCACGGTACTTGCTGGAGCTCCTGGCAGAAGGACGTAGCCTTTGCAGGGTTACTCCCTGCCCCGGGTAAGTTTTACAAGGAACATGCACAAAAGGAAAAACAAAGGAGCCAACGAAACCCCAAAAATATTATTGCAGGGATTTCCAGTCTTATTGCAGGGGCTTAGTGTCATCAGCCTGGAGATGGTAACAGGAGGGGAATTATGCCAGAATTGGAACTACAAGAGAAGGCGCTTGAGAGCTACCACTGTAATGTGTCTAGTGTGTATTTTTTGCATTAGTTTCTAAGTGTATTAAAACATTACTTTCCAGCTCCGCCTGAAAGCTCTTCCGACAAACTCCCCAAAGGATCTGCATATTAAAATTGCTCAGGTGTTTGTAGCCTTCTCATGTAAATTCAGTTCCAAATTAAAATAACTTGTGCAAAATCTTGTAATCTATCTGTCTTTTTTCTACTTGCTGTTGCCTGAGTTCTCTCTTTAATGAGTACCGTCTGGGATAAACCAACCGGAGGATGCTCTGTCTGTGAATAGGTCATCAGTCAGTCATTAGTCATCATCCAGCATGACAGCTCACCTCTGCTGATGTTTTAGCGCATCGGCAATAGTCTGGGGAGCACAGCTCAAAAGCTCAGTTTAGGAGGAAGTTGTAAAGTTTGCGGCCTCCACCACCTTGAATGAAAATGAGCTGGGAAGGTGGGGAGGGAAGAAAGCTCTCTTGCAATTTGTAGAGGAGACCCTGGTTTCGAATGCCACTTCAGGGATTAAGACGATGATGCTGTTGAGCAACATTTCAACTACGGTCCTTCATGGATGTAATCACCGTGATCTTCAACAACTGTACTGCTGTAACATAGAAATCTAATGTGTTATTTTTACAGCTATTTTCTTCTTCTGATCATCCTCCTAAAAATACCTTTTTTGGTATTCTTAAAATAGATTTCTCTGCTGTGTTTTGTGTTCAACTTGAAAGACGGCAACAATTCTTTTCTTTTTTTTTTCCCCATCACTGAAAGGTCATGAGCAATAAGAGATTTCACACTGGCAGCATCCAGCAGTCCCACTTGCACATACAACACTATTGTTGACCTGGACTCAGCTCCCTCATTTCTCACCTTAGCCAGAAGACGCTTCCCACAGGTGCCCAGAGCAGCACTGCTCAAATAACAGGGCTGGCAATGCTCCATTTTTCTGTTGTGCATCATCTAAGAATTACCACATCCGATCTGCACTGTTTCTATCATCCTTTGCGTTTATGTTTTGCAGCAGGCTTTTGCTGGGAGTGGTCAGTGCATATGTGGATATTCTGAATCTAAGCTGTAAATCTGCAGAAAGACTTTAGCAGAATTGAAATCTGAAATTTTATTAACAAGTTGAAACACTGCTTCTATTTTATTTTTTACCATTCTGAGTTTATCTAGTGTAATGTCTGCTGTTCTTTTACTGCATCTACCTTGTTTTCTGGAGCCACCTGTTCCCTTGCAAAATGCTTATTCTGAGGTAGTTTGGGAAAAGAACTGTGTTTGTATTACATGAAAATTATATTTCTTTACCAATGAACACAAGTGTTTAGTAAGTGATACAGGTGGATTATTGTTCTAATTGTTCAAAAGCTGCGTTGCATCTCTGTACCAACCGGTGGGAAACTCAATATTCCTGACTCTTGTTACTAATTGGCACAGCGTTATGTCCTCTAGGGTAGGGTAAGAGCTGGGGAAAAACCAAACCACCTGTAATGAGCTACCATAGAAAATTAAAATTTTCAAAATCAGTTTTCTTTATTGTGTTAAAAAAGAAAATTTAAGTTCCATTCAATCTGTCATTATTAACAGCAGGGTAAAAATTCCTACCTAGCTTTAGGACAAAGCTATGTCATTAGGACCAAAGAATATTGGCATTTCAGCTCCACCATTGCCTGGCGCCGTGCTTTGTCATGACTTTATGAGCTCCTTAATGATGCTAAAGCGGGCAATCCAGCATTAGGATAACACCAGGATTACTTATTATAATTAGAGCGAGTTTGCCCATGACCTACTCATGGTGCCCTACTCCTGGTGACTGTGGAGGGGCACCCAGCCGCTTAAGTAATAGTCTGGTCCCATATACTCCCACCTACCAAAAAGCTCCCCAGAAATCAGAAACCTCAGTGCTATCTTTAAAGTATTGTGACCCTCAGCATTCCAACTGTCATGTCTCCAGCTAAACCCTAACACTGACACCCAGAAGCTTCTAAAGAATATATATTTTTCAAATCGTGACATCTCGCTGAGCACCCAGGTTCCAGCTCAGCCTTCTGCTTCGATATGGGGAGCATTGATCAAACCCTCAGAGCAGCCTAGGTGGTGGCCCTCCTGCCTTTTGGCAGCAGCCAAAAGAGAAAGAAGTTAATTTGGGTTTATTTGAGTTTATTAACTAGTTTGATGTGACATCGTATTTCCAGGTAATGTAGATGTACCTTGGCATGTTGTTGCATCAGTTCTAGTTGTTGACCTTTCACCATTGCTACTGAACACTCGGCAGCTGAGCTACTGCCATGACCCAGGGACAGCAGCTTTGTTTTTCCTGGCACATCAAGATCCACAAATTCATTCCTGATTAAGAGGGTGATGATAGCTTCTCACCCAGGCTGTACTGCACTGAATCACAGCACTGTTCCCTGATCACCAGATTTATCGGCCAGCCCCATAATGTGTTAAATTGTTATGACACATTTTGCTTGTTTAGAGGAACTGCAGTTCTAATTAAGATTAAAAACAAGTTATGACTCAGAGTCCAATAAAAATACAATGTGAATTACATACCCTTAAATTTAATTTACTTACCCATAGGCTGAATATCCTCATGAATGTAAGAAATGCAGCAAAACAATTTTTCTAATTAAAAGGAAATATTTGGTTAAGCTAATTTACATTTTAGTCCAGTCTCAGATACATCACAGTCTCTCACCAGCCTGTCCATTAAGAGAGAAAATCAGAGCAGTTAAACTGAATTATAGATTAGGATCTTGTTGACAAACACTAGAGAGCAAGAGACCAACAGGAATAAGCAGAAAAGAAGCTGCAACAGACTCATGGGCAAAATCAGAAGAGTTTTAAAACCTCCTGGCACTAGTTCGGATGTACAGGTTATAAAACCTGAGGTGACCACTAAAGTCTTACCATTTGTCCTTCCACATAGCACAGACTGCTGGAGCTCAAAGGAACACAGGATGGAGCAAGCCAGGGCTGGAAAACTAAAATAACAGAATGGAGGATTCACTGGTGGCTTTGCTAAATTGTCCCAATGATTAATTAGCTGCTGCTGGCTGAAGCAAGCAAGTAGATGCATGGCTGCATCCAGACTGGGGATCAGCATGAGTACTTCAGAAGAGTATTCTGGAAATGCCGGTCAGTCTGCTGGAGGCAAGACAACGGGCTCGCCGAGTGTCCAAGCACCAGTGGGATGTGAAGGGGCAAACGCTGCCCAGTTTGGGACCAAAGGCTGGACCGCACGGATCGTTAACTAGAGTCAGCTCTCAGGCACAGAAACACAGACACCTGAAACTTTCTGATGATGTATTGCCCCCCTCTCTGGCACATATCATTAGTCTGTCAGTGATTTATACAGTGCCACCAGACCGAGCAACAAGAGAGTCTTTTACGTGCCAAGAAAATGCAGCACAAAGCGTACCTGAGTACCCCAGAGCTACGTGCCTTTTGAATAATTACCACTGATATGGGCACGATGATTGCAGGAGCTAAATTTATGTAGAGACATCCACCTCTGAATACCTACACATAAATACATATGACCTGGTAAGTGTGTACGTAACTGAGGAAGGCACAAGAACAAGGTTGTCTTCTCAGTAGCGTGGAGTCCATCAAAATCTGCTGTCCTGAATTTTTGTGACCTGACTTCTTTTACACTTATTCTATATGGAAATTTCTGTATAGTTCTCATTAACATATCATATGGTGGTGCTGTTACCCACAATGTTAGGTAACCAAGGGAGAAAGATCTTTTTCAATGGGCAACAGATATGTTGCCCATAAATCCATCAGGACCTCTATTATGAAAGTAATACATTCAGCTGGTGCCTGACTGGTGTTGCCCAAGACCTTATGTTCTGTTTCTGGTTTCCTTGCCTTTCTGTTTTCTGTAGCACAATGAGGTTTCCACAATGATTATGATCAATTTAGAAGATACATAGAATGATGAAGGCAAAGACAGAATTATGTTATTGTGGGTGAAAATTGGAAAATAATTCTGCTCATCACGTACTAGTTATAGTGGATAAGACTTTCCTGCTTCCCCTGTTACAACATAACCATGCAGTTCTCCTGGATGTGCTCTTCTGCCCCAGTTTTTTCTAAAACTGTCGTTCTCTTTTCCACCTCCCATTCACTACGAAAAAATCAATTCTTCCTCCTCTCCTGCTATTCCTCAGCTGATGATGTGACTTCTGCTGTTATGGGGTTTTCTCCTGTGCTGTTTCAAGAGCACTCTGTAGGAATACTCTTGCAACAATTTGAATAGTTATTTTATTACTTTTGATCCAATCCTATTTATCTCTAAAAATGAAAAAATCCCACCAAGATATTACATTTAGATATCCGTATGGTATAACATTTATTCTACTGTTGGCCAGTATAGTGCTGTTTATCTGCTGCATGACTTGGAAAATGTACTTCAAAAAGGGAAGCGTGAAATATAAATGAAGCACAACTGACTTTCTAAAGAGACCCTAAGGGTCTGTCAGTAAGCCACTACTTGTGCTAAATGCTTAAAAAATGAATTAAGTTTTTGTCTGTATTTTTATTATTATTATTTGGGTTTTGTTGCTGTTGAACTGCCAAATAAAGAAATCAATTTCCTGAGAGGTTTCAGAATTAGTTTTGTAGAAAGTTAGTACCAGTTTTTCCTTCTGATCAGAAATCTTAATTATGGGTGTTTTCCCATCACTTTCTTACAGCACATATTCCTGTAGAATGGTGCTAAACTCTAATTTCATTTTCCATTGAGATCCTTGAGTAACTCTTTTTTAGAATTTTGACAGTACCTTTCTATATTTTATTAGTGAAAAAATGTAAAACTTCTTAACATTCAGAAACCCCAGCTTTACATTTTTCACACTAATTCCACAGCTTTTTATACCAACATTGTGAAGGAGAGCTTGGCTATTCCAAGGCAAACCACTTTAATTTTAGTTTTGAATTTTGTAGTTATGTTAAAACCAGAATTGCTTAAATCAGAATTTGGAGAACAATTAAGAATCTCATTTCTAGAAGCTACAAATAGAAATTTCTAAATATTCATTTCAGTTGCAAAGCAAAGTTTATTCTTTCTGCTGTAAGTAAAATAATAAAAAATAGCTCAGCATCTCTGAGTCTTAGTTTTTGTGATCCGTCTTTATGAGGGAGCCTCTCCTGACATTCACATTACACATGCCTTCCCAGTTTTCTAATAAAAGAAGGGGAAGGAATTTTGGTTAAAGCTTTGTTTTTTCAGGTTTAGAAACAACACGGAAAGTGTTACAGGCCTGGGAATCTATCAGCGTGATCTGGAGATAATGAGTCCTGGTAATGCCCGCTGAGACTGCAGCAGATTCATTATTTTTTTAACCAAATATTTTTGACCAGAAAATTCCAAATTCCTGAAATTCAAAAAGCTAATGGGAAACAACTGGTTTCAACCAATAACCTCCAACTGCATTAAAAAGAAACAACTATTTAAAATGTTCAAAAATGCCAAAAATGAAGGTTTGGCTTTAATTGGCAGTAAATGAGACTTTTGCATTGACCTAAACACGCACAGGCATACAAACACACACAATCTCTTTTTTGTGGATTTTTTTTCTTTGCTTCTTGCAATACATTTCAACCCATTAATTTTTCTTCTTGAATATATTTCTCTTCCTTTAAATACAGAGGTTTAATATAAGCTGGAAAAACACTTAACGACCAGCAGTATGTAAAAAGACTCCAGCCACCTTTGGCAGGATCGAGCTCTACTCCCATGGCAGACAGTCAGCCTGCTCCGTACACTTCTCATGCACTGGGTACCCACCATTGCTAGCTGATGCAAAATGAGAAATAAATGTTAAAAATCATTCTCACTCTATTCTAGACATCCTTAAAGCTGGCATAGCTAGAGGGGACGATTTTTTTTTTCCATGTGATTTATAGCAGAATACTATGCACAGTGGAGAGCCCGTGTTTTGCTTTATATACCATTTCCACGGGATTGAAAGAAAATAGAGGAGCCCCGTGTGTCCTGCACACGACGATGAGAACGGATGAACCCTGTGTGCTCTTGTGTGATTGCAGCAGGGTGCAGGATTTGATTTGTTTAAAGTAAGTGTTTTCATTGTGCTGAGGCTTGTTGGGGAGGCTGGAGGTCTCGCAGATGCAGTCACTTCCCCGCGCCTCGGGGTAACAACCAACAAACCCAACACTAACATGAAAAGCTGCAAACATTGTCCCGTTAGCAGACCAAGACAAGGGTTGGAGACAAAGCAGGTACACGTTAGCTAGTTTGTCTCCTGCCAAAAAGTTAAGGGCAAATCTGCTTTTAGAGGGAGGATGAAGGCGACATGGGCAGCTCCTGGGCTGGAAGGACAGACTCGGTGGCAAAGCATCTCCCAGGGTGATAACACTCACCAGAAATGCAGGTTACAGAGTGGTTCTTCACTTTAGTACGCTGTGTTTCTACCAGCCTGGCCCAATCTTGCCGTGAAATCTATAGCAGCACGAGGCCAGCAGATGCTCTGTTCAGGACAGAGAAAAAGCAGCGCTTCCTGGCGTGGCGCGCAGCTCTTGCACAATTTAGTCTCAGGAAACTGCAGATGATAAAAAATTGATACGGGTTGCAGAATCGATTAGGCAATTTGATGAAAGAAAATAGATTTTTCTAGGAATTTGCATTGAGAGCAGAAATATTGAGGAATTGCTTAGACTGCTTCATGTTGGCCCCTACCAGCACCCCCTCTGAGCTGGGGTGCCCCGTGCAGTACCCTCTTGCAGACATCAGCCCAGCCATGCATGCCACCTCGGCCAGCGTTCCACGATCGAACCTTTGAGATGTACCTGACAGGAGAAAAAGAAGGAAGGAAGCCAACCGCACACCGAGAACATGGCACGCCTTACACAAGCGCCTTCTAATCTCCCCAGTGAACTGCAAGGGTTTATGAGCCTGAACCTCTGGGATGTCCCTCTCCCCTTTTGCTTTTTATCCTCCTGCAGACCTTTAGATGTTAAACAGGAGCGTGTCTCACCGTTTAGAAAGATTGCTGAGCCCCTGGTAGACAATGAGCTTCAGACTCCCCATCAGGAGTCTATATGGGAATATCCCAGCCTTCCATCCCGCCTCGTGTCCATGAGGAGGCAAAGGGTTTCCCCTTGCCTTGCCTGGTGGCCATGGCTCTCCACATTAGCTCTTTCTAGCAAGTGTCAGGCAACAGAACACATTTTGCTTTGCGCTGGCATTGCTTGCTCATTCAGGGTTTAGGGGATGTTCTTCCCCAGGGTCCCTGTAATGTCAGTGGAGGAAACAAACCAGTAACAGAAAGCAGAGACTCACGCAAATACATCACTGCCAAGCCCACGGGAGCGTGGATGAAGTTAAACACAGTCACAGTATCGCCGTTATGGCCGGTGAACTTTTCAACTAGCAGCGGCTGTGAGCAGTTGACAAAAGGCTCCCACCGCTGCCTCATCTCCGCAGGTCCTCTGAGCTTTGGCGCAGTTTGGCCCCCTTCATATCAAACCAGTGAAATACTCTGCTTTTCTTTGATCTAGTGTATGTTACCTGCAGAAAATGAGATTTAGTTTGGATGCCTCATCAGTTTATCTGCCCTGGAAGCTCATGAACTCCTGGGCACATCATTTCCTCCTCTGTTTTGATGGATGACAGCTCCTCCCCGATGAGCTACCGCGGATTTTGAAGAATGTCTTACAAGACTGTATGGTCCACTAAAAAGCAGTAGCAAAAAACCCAGAATTAGAACTAATCTGCAAATATGGTGGGTTTTTTACTTTCTTGTCACTGATTTTAAATATCACCATTTACTTTCAAAAATACAGCATAATTAGGAAGATAATAAAGTTGTTCCAATGACTGCCCAAGAAGCCAACTGCCATGTGTCCTTAGGAAAAAAAAACAACAAACAACCGAAGGAGTTTCTTATAAAAGAGCACAGGAACATTTGATGGCAATAGTTAATATTTTCCAAATCCTGTTATAGATGAAAGTAGTCCCTTGCTATTGAGATAAAAGAGAACAATTTTAAACTGCTGAAATTGGCTATCAGGTTTTATGTTAAAAGCTTTCTGTGAACACACGTGCAGATGCCCTTAAAGAACTGTCATTGTGTGCGGTTTTAGCTTGTATGAGAGATGGTATTATGTGATAGGAAAAACTTTCAGATGAGGATAAGACAAAATAAATGCTGGGTTTTTTTAGTAAAAATCCTTTAAATTCATATGGCGTCATATTACGTTTCAGTGCATGCTTGTACAAAGTCGAATACAAATGGGTTTCCTACTCTGCAGTGATTTGAAAGTGCTACTGAAATAAAGAGAGACTAAAAATGCTGCTTTTTAAAATACAGATTGAAGAATTATCACCTTTTTGCTCTTTTTTGCTTGATTTGAGTGCACACTTTTACTTAAAATGCTACTGAAATTGTTACTAACATTTTTAATTATTCAAAAACCAATGCCATAAATATATTATACTGACTACTACAGTGGATTTCCTAAACATGAGTATTGAGTATGCTGTTAGGAATGTGTTAAAGTGAAGGAATTGTTCTACCCCAATTCTGCAAACCTGAACCAATAGTGATTTCTTTCAAAAATACTTTTCTTTTTTTCTAAGCAGATCTAGTAATGGATCATAAAGGTAAGCATATGCAACACAAGTAGAACAAAGAAAGTATTCTGGTATTTTCTTTTCCTCATGACATGTAAATGCCATAAGAAAACACCAGAAATTTGTAAAGAAACATCATTCAGGAGAGAAAATAAATCTTTTTTCTTTTTTTCCCTTTTTTTTTTCCTTCTGATTTTGAAAGTAGGCTGTACTTTGCTTAGTTCCTACTTTATTCAGACACATTTTCTGGAATATCTGGTGCGGTGATATTGCAGGCTATAAAATTATATTACTTACTTTCTGGCATTTGTGAGGACCTGAGTTTATAGTCATAATTCAGTGTTGTTTCCTGTCACACTTTGGTGATGTTGATAAGATGAGACAAACAGTTTTGCATTTCCAGCAGCAAGGTACAGTGCCTGGAAGCATCTAGCTTCCAGAAATAAAACCAAAGCTGCTCCTTTGGCCAGCATTTACAGCTAATTTCCTTTTTGGTGAAAGCTGGAGTCAATCATCTTTATGATATTTTATTACCAGCATCTGGAATAGAAGGGCAGATGGATCTACTCCAGAATAATCAAATGTTTGCCTTTTTGAATGCTTTTTGCTTTTCATAGGGAAGTGTCTCCAAAGGTGCAGGAAGGCTGATCTGGAGAAGCACCTTAACTAAACTGCCATGGTGCTCGGGGTTTGCAGAAGTGTTAGAAGGAGAAGAGTCAACATAGGCAGTTTCATCCTCTTCTACCGCAATGCAAATTTGGAAATACAAAGATATATTGCTACTTTGTGAAGCATGCCCACTTTGTCCTTAAAGCATTCATAATTCAGGACAGAAGGTACTATACTTCCCCCAGGAGACAATCCACCAGCCTATTTTTTTTTTTATCAAATCTCTACTGGTTGTATCTTTGTTGTCTATTTTTTCTTCACTACATCTAACAAGACTCTAACCATGCATTACTGAGCAGTCATTATCTCAGAGCAGTATCATAGCTGGAGAAATCTGAGTATACATTAAACAGTATGTAATCTATCATATGGGAGACCTGGTCTGACATTCTGGAACTTGAAACAGGCCACTTCCAGAAATTGTTAAAATAGACTTGGGCACTTCATAGGTAAACTGAGGTGGTGCTGTTACTTGTTTTCTTCTGTGCCAGACAAAATCCCACTGGAAAGTATTTCCATTTCAAAATCCCACTGGAAAGTATATCCATTTTACAGACGAACCTCTGAAAAGCCATGTATGTTTTGCCAACGTTTTTTTCATTTGTCATGCAGTGGTTTCCCCTGGGACCATATTCCTCCATTTTACTTACACAAGCATCATAAAAGTCAGGGTCAAAAGCCTTGCTGACTCAAAATATAAGGCGTTCCTACCTCTCCCCCATCCATTGAGCCCATTATAATGTCATAGAAAGACAGTAGATCAGCGTGACATGATCTGACAAATCCATGTTGGCTCTCACTTCCTTCCTTGACACCTCCCAAGTCTTTATCAATGCCTTGTTCCAGGATATGTTCCAGCATTTTTGCAGGAATTGAAGTTGGTGGAGATTGAACTGTAAAAAAGCATTACAAATATTTACCTTCCCTGCATTATCTGATGATAAGTCTTTATACTTCCATTGCTGGAGGACCAGTTTGCTCTTATTTAACTACTAACATACTCAACAGAGTGATTTCTTGACATTTCTCTGTCTGCAGTATCTCATCTTGTGCCTCGTACCTTCTGATTTTGCCCCATCGTATGATTGCTATTTTTTTCACTCCTTTGCAATGAGGTGAAAAAACTTTTAATTTCTGTGGCCTTGGTCCTCATCTTGTGCTCTCCTTGGTCCTGCTAGGAAGGGCTGGTGGACTCATGGAGCTGGAGTTGCTGGGGTAAATTGCTGTAGGCTTTCAACTGACAGTGCTGCGTCCCCAGCTTCGGGGTATTACGCACATATGACCAACCCGAATCCAGCTGTGTATTCATCAACCCTCCAAGCAGCTGGTTGACTTACTAAAGTTACTGATCTGTTTGGGTGGTAAATTGCAAAAGGCACACAAAACCCAAACATACCCTTCTAGCCAATCCTAATTTTTCAGTTCAGATTTTTTAGCTTTTCATTTGATTTTCACACACAGTTTAAAATGGAGTATAATGTATCAAATATATCCTTGTATTATACTACTCCAGTTGGTAAATAAATGTTTTGCAAGTAGTGTAGAAAGAGTGTAAAATGTGAATGTGCGTTGCTTACTTTTCAGCCCAAAATAGAGAAACATTACCAGAGTTGTAGGGGGCTGGGGGGCGTGGTGGTGGTGGTGTGATTTTATTGTTGAGTTTTTTTCAAAAATGATACGACTAAATTATCACTTTATGTAGCAGGAGAAAATGTGAGGGTTTTTTCTTTAAAGGAAAAATGACTCAGACAGCTGTTTGAATCAGAAGTAACTGAAATTGTAGTTAGAAGGATCTTTTAAACTATATTTTATATGTAATCAGTTAGCTAAATCAATCAACAAGGTTGATTTCTGATTGCATAAGGTATTTAAAACACAAAGCAGAGAATATTGCAACCATTTACTTCTCAGTCTGAATTATGTTGGTATTTTCATGGAAATATGTATGTTGCCTATGTTTGACTGACACAAAGATTTCTTGGACTTATTTTTAGGATCTTTATAAATTGCTTCAGTGTGTTACATTATCGCCATCTCCTTAATGGCTTTATGATTTTTTAAAAGGCTATTGAATATTTTTTTAACGCCCAACTTACTGCTCATTTGTTTTCCTAGGAAAAGTTAAAGAGATGTGGAAGTTGAGTGTAACCTAGTAGAAAGAAGAGAGTTCAACTGTATGAAGACCTGTGTCAAACACAAGAAGCTGTAGAGCAGACCTACCTGTCTGGCCACAGCTTCCATCACTTAGTGGGAGAGTTGCTTTCTGCAGAGGATGTTGTAGTGTTGGTCAAGCATCTGAAATCAGTTGATGAAGGGGGCTCAGAGCAGTCCGGGAGGAAGAGATGGAACGTGCATTTGTGGCTCCTGCTCCTGCTGGACATCTTGATGGTGGCCAAGCAGCCTGCTGGAAAACATGGCCAACTTTGAAGCCAACTTTGTTTCTTCGTGTCCTGGCACTTGCCTAGGGCCACTGTGGCATCTCTGAGATCATCAACTGCAGAGCCAAAGAGAAATGTGAACTGTGGCTCACAGCAGGGCAGAAACTTTGTCTCTTTTGCTCTCTTGATCAAACAAGTTGAAAAAAATATATATATATACATATATATATATATATATATAGGACTCTCCTCCTGTCCTTGCGTTCTACCTACTGACACGTGGTGGAATTGAGACACTAGAAAGGACTTCTGTCCTGACTTTTGCCTGTGCTTTTTAACTTCTCTTCTGATCATCTGTTATATTCTTTTGCCTTGCTATTTTATTTTTGTTTTATGAAAAGCTTGGTACCTAGTGATGGTCCTGGGCCATGAAGGCAAAAAATCATATCTTGGGTACTTTGTTGCTGAGTGAGTGATTTAAATAACATGCAAAGCCAGAAGGCAGAAATATTGTGAATTGTCTAATACTGAGAGACTACTTGGTCCTTTATTTATGGGGCACTCTGGTCATTTTTGTGCTGGATGGAGAAGTGTGTGTTGCTTCAGAAAGCAACATAAAATAGCAAGAACTACCCATCTATTTTCTATTTTCCATCTGTTCATTTGTTTAAAGTCTAATATGGGTAGGGTGGAGTCATACAGAAAGGCTGCAAATTCAGAGTATAATGAACTGAACACTGAAACCTAGCATTAGGAAGCCTAAAAAAGAATGAGGAAAGTCACAAGTATATAGAGGAAAAAAGCACATTTCTTCTGGTTAGGTTTCTTGGTGCTCCTTTTAAGTATCTCTGCTGAAGTCATCATCTGGCTGAATTAACTGGATGATTTTATCCTCTTCTTTTTGATTTAAAAAATAAATCTAAAGCAAGTAAGAAAGATATATATTTTCTTTTTTAAAAAATCACATTCACTCCTGTTTTATTTATGAGCTATGTGATTCCTGCTGGTCTGCGTGCATATATGTGTCTCCAGCTTCAGCTGCATTTAGTGTCTTCAGTGTATATATAAGCAGGACCTGGTCATTAAAACAGTTTTGCTGAGTCCCACTGAAAGTTGTCTAAAAATCGTCTTTTACTTTTAGGGATTTCATTAGGGAATTAGAAGGAGGCAAAGAAAGATGCTGGAATACCTCAAGCACATAATTGTTAGCTTCCAATAAGGCCTTTGAAAGTATTAACCTTTAGCTGACTGATCTATTTATTGAGTATTTCTCCATGGATTTGCTAGATGGAAGATGAAAAGCTCTGGACACTCTCTCTGTTTCTTTGTGAGGAGTAATAGAAGAACTTCCTGATGCCAGCCTGCATGGCATCGCATCCACTAAAAGCTCCTCTTCAGCTCTTCTAAGCACTTTCAGATATACCTGTTTCAGGAGGCATTTGTTTAAGACCTCCCCCACATTTTGCACTGTTGCTTAAATCCCACATCTGTAATTAAGTTTTGCATGAATGGGTAAATAAACCAATATTTTTTTTCTGGAAGAAACCCCCACAAAACAAACATAAGTGTAATACCTATGAATATATTTTGCCTTGAAACAGTGATCATAAAAAAAACCTGTGCTAATGTGAGTGCTGCCTGCTACAGAGCTGGTTTGTTTTCCTGCTGAAAATGGGGTAGTAAATCATGGCATTTCGGCAGTTTCAGGGATGCAGTCTGCTCTCTTCCATGCAGGTGAGACCCAAATTTGAACCAGTTTTGGGCATGCAGAGAGCTAAGGTAGCTGGTTGTGGACTATACATGCCCTTTAATGAAGAGAAGAGCTTATGTGGTGAGTGGGAGCACTGAGCCCTTCGGCATCTCAGCAGGGAATATTCCTTCATGGTCCCAAATCTGGCACCCAGTAGGACTATGTATATCACCATATGACCAGTACCTGTGTCTTCTAAGGAACGCCCACCTCTTTGCTAGCCTATAACTATCCTCTAAAGCCTTTTGGACACCTACAGAAAGCAGATAAGCTGGCAACAATCACTGAGGACAAACATTGTTTTCCAGTACAGACTGACAGTTAAACCCCGGGTTTGGCATTCGATCATGATCATTGCCTGAAAGCATGGTCGTTACAATAATTTCCCAGTATTATAAGTTGGGTTGTGGTTTGTTTTTCTTTGTTTGTTTCAGGAAAACAGACAAATGTCTTCTTTATCTGAAGACTTTCCAAAGAAAGAAATGAAATTAGCAAACAACTCAGTCCATTACAGTCAACAAACTGTCCCTCTTCTAGTTTGCATGGGCATTGCATATTCTTTTAATATTAATAACGATATAGAATTAATGATTCTAGTAACCTGGTTGTTGTAAACACATCACAATATAACTTTCTCACATTCTTTCCTAATGGGGTTATTCAATTTTAGCTACAGAAGACTGCAAAGCAAAAAAAAGTACTTGATCCCAGAGCAAGAAATTCAGCAGCTCTCCTGGAGAAGACTATCAGCTCTTTGGGGAAGACTTACCCTGTGAACCAGTGATTCTCCATTTTATCTGAGGAAAAGGCGATACATTAGCTGCTGCATGTCCACAAATGGTTCTTTACTACTGACACTGGAGTCAGAAGAGCAGGGAATGCTCTCCTTTGAAAAATCCGGTACTGCTTTGTTCATATGCTGGTTTTCATTAACACCACCCCCACCCCCCCATAAGAAGACAACAGAAGAACACGACCAAAGCTGCCTCCCGTGAAACCAGACTGTTTTGTCTAAACATGTATTAATTCTTTCTTTTTAGACCTACCTTGCTGGTCTTGGGGGAAAAAAAACCCAACCAACCAACCAAAAACAAATCCCAAACAAAACAAACTTCCATATTTTTAACCATGCTGTCTTCTCTATTTTCCTTTGGATCATCTCTCAATCTTTTTTAAAGTATTAGGACAATACTGGAAAATGGCTAACCATTAAGTATTAAACCAGCTTTGCTTCAAAGTAAAGTAGTCCTTCACAAACCTCCTCAATATTTTCCTTTGGGATTCTTGTATCCTTTCATCTGAGATGTTTGATTTTAGCAGATACTCTCTCAAAGTGTCTTGCTGACAAAGACAAAACTCTAATTCCACCTACAACAGCAAAAAGATATCTGCTGGGTACATCTGCATTTTCCATGTGATCTAGTTCTCGCAAAGGCCTCATGTTTCATTTTTAAGAAATGCCACCACCGGGCATGGCCTCATCCTTGCTCCATTTGGCTTCCCTTATCAGTCATTCCCATGCTCCCTTTTAACTATGAGGGCAGTTTGCCCTGCACCGCTTTTATTGCATCAGTGGGATTTTATTGTGTGTGAGCACGTCCTTGAACATTTCCTAAGTTTCATAAATATTCCCTGCATTACATTGGCAGGGCTAATCATGCCAAAGATTGCTCCGAGCTTTGGAAGAGAAGTTTTGATTATCCGTACTCTCTGGTGTCCATTTTGTCAAATACTTTCCAAGTATCAAGGGGAACGCCCAAGCCCACAGGCAATAAACCACTGCTGAGGTCTACAGTGTCTCTCTCACTAGGACAGTGCAAGAGTTAATGCACTTTTATAGACCTGTAGCTCCTTGAGTGTCTCATGGTGCGTAGTTCTCCTTGCTTTTAGACACCTCGTGGAGAGCTGTAAGGTTTCATAGCCTGCTGTCAGTCATGACAAATGTGCTAGCTGAGTGGAGTACTCAAACTATAAGTGAGAAATTATTACTCCAGGAGCATCTTGATGAATTTGGAGAAAATCAGAGATTGCTTTCTGTCCAGTCAGTGAAACAAATTAATGGAAAGGTTGCTGGAATGATAATAATCTCTAAAAGCATATGTTATGAGTAGCTAATAATGTCCCTTCTTTGTTGGAAGTGATTATTTTTCATTTAGCAGATCTGAACAGCTAAATAACTTGCATCTTTGCTCGTTCCATTCCTCAGTACAAAATCACAGTACATAGAGTGAAGTTATCCTAAGGGTAAAAAGAAAATAGAACAATATATTAAACCTGAGTTGCAAGTAATCGCATGTTTTCTTAAATAGTCCTTTTAAAAATTACATTTTCTCAAATCCTTGAATTATGCAGTATATTAGAAACATGAAAGCAGTCACAACTTACATGCTCTGAACAAATATCTTCTATTCATTGACAAACAGTCTTTACATCAATGGGACAAAATAGACAGTTACAAACATTTTAGAGTAAAATTTACAGGTCTGAGTTAGGATAAACTAGGAATGGATAGTTAGTTATAAAGAATCATCAGTTTGCATAGAATGCCATCACATATTAATTGCTTTTTATGGGTTTGTGGTATGACAGTTCTTAATATATTAAAGTTTTTATCACTTGTTTTCTTGCTTCCTGTTGAAGAAAAGGAACTGTGCCAGACACCTTGTTAGGTAGCCAAAGCCCAGAAGATACTGAGATTTGTTGTTCGAGCTAGTGCTGTGATTATGTTTGCAGTGATGTACCCACTGCTGCTCACCAACAGCCAATGCCTACTGCTAATACTCCATGTTAAATAAAATTCAATGGTCCACCTCTCTATTTTAGGAATAGTAGTGTCAGCTTCAGCTTTGAGGAGACATATGTGAGATATGGGAAGTTTGACCTTGAAGAGGGAAATTTTAGGGGTGTCAAACTGAGGATTTTTATGTAGACGTTTTTATTCATCTTTTCCCGAAGAAATCTCTTTCAGCTATGTTTTCAGAAGATATCTGAATAGAAACATCATCTTATTATTGATGGGGACCGCAAACATCTGTTTCTAGTATGTACTCTCAGAGAGAGACTTTCTCATCTCCAACTTTAGGATGTGAGATCTTTCATGTGATAAATTTGGAGTTTTTAATTTTGCCCTTCTTACTGTCTTTTCCTGTTGATGTATCCAATTCCACATGAGAGTATTGACTCTCAGGGAAAGTCACGGTTAGTTCACATTTTGTGTTTCCAGATAAAGCAGACAGGATGGGCTCTTCCTGATGTCCCTCAAGTTCAGAAGGACAAATGCTTCTTTGGGGACCATCAGCAATGTGTGTGGTGCCTCTGTGAAAAAAAAAAATACAAATAAATTAAAAAAAATAATTAAGGAAGTACAGTAAAAGGTGTCTGGAGCGGAGACACAGAGGAAGACTGAACAAGGTCAGAGCAACAGGAGGTGATCCACAGCAGAGCAGGTACAGCCCCGAAGGGAATGTCGCCCACGGATAACCCATGCCAGTGCAAAGGAAAGGCATAGGAAGGAAGGGCAGCAGAAGAAAAGAGTGAGAAGGAAGGAGTGGCACAGAGAAAATGCTACAGTTCTCCATAATTTTCAAGAAAAGATGATTCGAAAACTTCTCACATTTATCCAGCTACAACTCTGAGTAAATTTGCTATTAATAGTTAAAAATACCTCCATGGTTTGGAGAGAAGGAATATGTATTATCTATGCTGTTCTTCTCTTCTGAGATTGAATGCATGATCTCTATCTATATTAGGAGTGGTTCCCCTGCCATTACAGAAACTCGACAGATTGATATCTCCATTTACCAGCCACGTTACCGCTGCACCAAAATAATATGAAATACACAAAATGAAATATCAGAGGTCCAAATATGATCACATATGGACAACATGTAAACTTAAAAAATATGGAAATCCACCTAAGCTTTCTGGCTGTATGTTTTCTTCTCCTAGGAAGGTCTGTGGTTTCACTAAAGTAAACATTTCAGGCTGCTTTCAGCTTGTGGAAAACCATAGTTGTCAGTTACTTGAAGAAGGGAAGGTTTTTGTCTCCATGTTCCAGGAGAACTCATATTTCCTTTCCTAAATTACCAGCTGGATTAAATGCATTGTGACAAAAAAATACAAAAATTTCTCCTGCTGCAGAGCATGATAAATTTCACTTAACTGTAACAAAGCCATATCTTAGGTATCAATTCCCATTCTCTGTTCTGGATGATCCATCATTTTCAGGATAGGCCAATCTTGCTCAAAGAAAGAAAAAAATTCCTATTCTTCTCCCTGCCACAGATTTCAAATCCATTACACTGGCATTTTAATAGATGAATGCCTGCAAGGTATGAAGCATATTCATCCTTTAAATGTTAAAACATACAAACCAAGGTATATTATATATAATAACTCCTCCACGATCTCCTGACTATTAAAATGTAGGAAGATTTATGAAAAAAATGGCACTACTAATATTACTGAGACTAGTAAGCAACACTCACTCAGATTCCTGGTTAAATTATATTTTAAGACCATATAGGCTTGATACAAGAAGCACGACAACTCTCTCTCAAGCTTAGGTCTTCAGGGGCCTGGCTTTCAAAACCTGCTCCGGGAAGAGTATTTCTTCAGTTAACTTATATAATGGATGCTTGGTAACTAAACTTATATAATGGATGCTTGGTAACTATGAGCCCTGTGTAGGAATTTCCAGCATGTTTGGCTGAAGAAACCTCTCACAGTCAAAAAAAAAAAAAAAAAAAGGTTGTTGAGCAGTGCTGGTAGCCAGACTCATTCTAGTGGAAAAGCATCTGCTGCTGGAGTTCAATCTGGATGGGGCTGTAAGAAGCCAAATGGAGTTCTAAAGCCAAATTCAATGACTTTGTGGGAACGGAGCAATGATGTCCTATGGAAATATTTATTATTGGATTTGTATAATGGAGTTATCCATTCTAATTAATTAATCATAGAAAGAAAAGACAGAAAGGGGGAAGGAAAGATGCTGAGAACATTGTATGAAGTCCTTTTCATCTAGATGGATTTACACAATCTTACTAAGTAAAATTTCCCAAGGAAATGAGTTTCCAGAAAAATGACAATTACTTCACCCGAATGCCTGTTTTAAAAGAGCTTGCTTCCAGGGAGGAATTAGGAGAAAAAGAGTTACAGCTGGAAAGAACACAAGACAAAGCAGCAGTTAAGATACTAGAATTAATGAGAGACAGAAAAATGTCATTTTGTTATTTCATGGGCAAGACGAAACAATGAACAAGAAAGCAGCTTGAACGCTTAAAGCATGTTTTTCTCAGCCTTCATGGAAAAAAAATGTGAATATTAATTAGGTTCTCCTGAGAATTAATATTAATACAGCAAACAACAACACAACACAGAATCAGTGCAACATTATTTATCTGAGTTATAAATATTCAACTCATCAAGACCTGGTGAAATTCATCTGAGCACTCAGGGAACTAAACATAGCAATTTCAAAACCATTAGTGATTACCTTGGAAAACTCAGAAAGGGCTGGTAAGGTCCCCAATGTACAGGAAAGAGCAAATACAGGACCTCTCTTTAAAAAGAGAAAAGATAAGGAGACAGAACTATAGAGTTATCAGCATAACCTCTGTAAAGAAGGACACTGAAACATTGCTTAGCAATCTATTTATAAGTGCTAAGAGAAGAGTAAGATGATAAAACATCCAATGTGATTTTCTCAAAGGCAGTAGTGTCAAGCGAACAAATTTTCTGTTATCAAAAGAGTAATTGGAGAGAGAGGAAAGAGTCACTACTTTTGCTCTAGCAGCTCTTTTTACATAGTTGTACCTGACATTCCCATGAATGAAATACAATGAAGGTGGAATAATCAGTTTATTGATGAGCCATCAGCTGCAACATTCTGAGATTAGTTATCAGCGGTCTATTTTAGGGCGTGCGAGATGTGTCTTGCAAAGGGCTGCCCTGGATTTAGTTCTCTTAAATATTTTCCTTCGCATGCAGATGATGAAACAGAATCTGGGACATACTAATGTGTGGCTGTGAAACCATTGTTAGTGGTGATACTAAGGATTTTTTTTTTTTTTTTTGTTTGACAAAAATATCCTAAGGATTGCTTCGAAGCTTTTGATCTTGTTTTAGAGTGGTGAGATGGAAAAGATGACCTACCAAGGTCCCTTTGAGATATATTTTCCAATGACCATATTACTCGCAAAATTTGATAATTTATTAAAGTGATTGGAAAAATCTGTCTTGTCATTACACTGATGGGGATTATCTGCCTTTGGGAAGACTGTTGCTCATATTTATAGAAATAATGATATTAAGGAGGCAAATACATTCCAATAACACTACCACTATAAAGTGGGAACAGGGTTATAAAGTACAGAGCCACCAGTTTGCATGATCACCCCAATAGACATAGTAAGAAACGCACAACAAACTGGAAAATATTGACTCATAAATACGAGGGAAAATTAATCAGGGCAAGACACAGGAACAGTTAAAATCAAAGTTGAGCTGTTATACAGAGGAACAATTTACATTGCTCAAAGGCTCTATATTAAGAATATTGACTGAAGTTTTCGGTATTCTCATGCCACTTGTTAGTCAAATGGAAAGAGTTTCTGACTTCATTCTGAGCTGTCAGTGATTGTAGCTGTTGCTGTTACCTGACTTTAATAGAGCAGACTTAAAGGATGTAAAGAAATGGTCGTACCAGAGGGGAAGCACAGCATCTCTCTGCTCATGGACAAGTTTTTGGGGTGGCCAAAGGACCTCGGCACATGTCAATGAAATTGCCGGCTCCCTTCTTGCTCCGTGATGTTAGTATTCTGGGTGGTCCCTCTCCATCAGCATCCTCCTCTTGAGGAGGAAGAGTTGAGCTGGGTCTTGGCTCACCATCAGCACCACAAGAAAAGCCCAGGAAAGAGGAAAGACACTGGGGAAAGGATGGGAGATACAGTGGAAGGACAGAGAGAGAAGTGCTGCCTCTGGAAGGGTGCTGCTGCAGTGTAAGAGTGGTGAGGTGCTGTGATTTACAAGGGAATAAATGCAAAACAAACTCTCTGACAGATTCTCCAAAGGGACTTTCCTTCAGTTACTTGGTTACTTTCCTTCCTCCTATAGTAAAGTCTCTCTCAAATGAGAGAGGGATGACAGCCAGAATCACTCTGTTATTTTATTTGAGAAAGAGATCCTCCCCACAGGCAAATTTTGGTCTACATTTATTTTTTTTAACTGTCTTGGACTATGTCACTAGGCATTTTTACTTGGATTACATGCAGTCACTACTCCTTCCTTTTGGCCTTTCCAGCCATTTCATTGCTACAGAGGACTGGGACACTTCATACGTGCCTGTTAGCTTATCTTCAGCACAGCTTTCAGCAGACAGGGTGCTGCAGGTCTGGGGGGGGCAGAGCCCAAACTGGGGTCCCCCCACTCCCCATGGCCACAGAGTCACGGCTCCCTCTTGCCACTCCTGGCTTAAGTGCGCATCTCGCTGGGCAGCGAAAAATGCAGAGACCCTGTCACGTTATAACACGGTGCGAACATGCAGATTAGCAAGTGCTCAACCTTGATTTTTGATAGGGTGAGAAATGTACTGGATGCTCTGCTTCAAATATTTTGATTTCAAATATTAGTGCCCTAAAGAGAGGCCCTGCTGTCAGCTCGTGGGAGCTCCTCAGCAGCTGTCATGAGGAATGGGATGCTCTTTGTTCCAAGTAAGTGTAAAATGGCATCTGGGTTATCACTCAAAGAGCTAACAGAATGCTCAGCTAGGAAGGACCATTCCCTGCAAGTGGGACCCTCACTGGGAGCTGTTGTTATTTCCCCACTCTGCCGTCGGAATTCCTGCACCCCAGCTGTAGGCTTCCACCTCAGCAATTTGCCCACATTAGCAAAAAGATGTATCTGACTTGCATTAAACTCTTCCTGTCTCAGAGTCAGTCCTAGAAACGTTGCATCCCTCCCTCAGTCCACAGTTGCACAAAAAAACAGCTTTTGCCCATTGCCTCTGGCTTTGAGAAATATCCGTCATCACCGTGCACCTTCTTCCACCTTGTCCACCCAAGTAGCCTCCCTTTTCCTTTCATGTGGTGTACGTTAGTTTATTAGTTAGCTTGAATGTTAAAATATTTAAGGGCTCTGAAATCAGATGTGAAGTAATGGTCTTGGATTTATATACTAGCCTGAATATTGGAAATGGTTTAATTTTAATTCTATTTAAAATGCCCTTTCCCTGATCCTGGGTAAAATTCCTGCCCATGCAGTGAGAAGAGCAGTATTTCCTACCTCTCAGCCTTTGCCTGGCTGGTGCACTGAGGCTATGAACGCTTCCGAGCAGCGGCCGTGGTGCCAGGTGTAGCTCCACTCTCCGCTGTGATAAGTTGGTTGTCTTGGCTAAGGCATCTGTAGAATTGCAGTAATAATTATCAATATTAATATGTATAACATTGCTATTTAGCACAAATGAAAATAAATTCTGAAGCATCAAATGTTAGGCTCAGGATGTTGAACTCCATTTCTGTTTCGTAACTCCTTTACCACATTTTTCTTGTTTTGTTTATCTTATACACAAAGTATTTTGTGTCAATTGAGTCATTTACAGGGGACTAGTAAAGTTCTTGGCCTTTTATAAATTAGTGTTATGGAATATTACCTACTCCTTTCAGTCTCAACCAGCAATCCTCATGATTTATGACACTTAATGACACTTGATGGCATAACACACTTATTTATTTTAAAATCTCTGCCATGCAAAGCACTGCACAATGAAAAATGTCAATTTTTCATGGTACCTATGAGATTCAGAAAGAAAATGTAGAAAACTGCACTCTATTTCCATTCTGGCAGTCACATTCATTAAAGCAATTAAATTAAATTGAAATTAACTTCAGGAGATCTTCCACATGCTTAAAACAGCATATTTCCCTACAGTCTTTTGTTGTTACTATTCTTTTGACATTACTGCCTGATCAGTTAAGAAATGATGATTAATGACACTTAAGAAATGAGCTTGATTGCCCTGAATGCTTGAACCAATTATTTATGAAAATATTGGAATGCTGAGCAGAGTATTAATTCTCTTTCACGAGATGGTAGACCTCAGTCCCATCCACACTCACAGGGCTTGTCGCTTCGCTGCCATAATAAATAATAATCCTTCTCAATTTCCCTCATCACATCTCAAAGCACTTCACAAACGTGACTATATCTCTTCACATCACTGAAGCAGGTTAAGAAAAAAAGATCAAACATCCTTAAAACAGGAGCATTTGTGCTCCACTGTTATGCCCGACCCAATAATTTAGCTAAAATCTAGCACTGAATGGCTGAATAAAGGGAAAATCACCACATACACTGCATATCCTCAGTTCTGTCTTCTTCTGAGTCAAGATCATTTACTGAGGAAATGTCCTGCTGCTGACCAAATAGCTGAAAAAAAAACTTTTTAAAGCCTTTTGATTAGCTGATGCAATGCTGGCGTCATGGAAATCAGTGGTGAAACACATCCACCAACGTGCATAAGACAAAGCATAGATTTAAACATTAACTTGAGCAGCGGTAGAAGTAAACGTTAGCAGGGAGAGAATCTTTATAGATGCTTTGGTATCTGAAGGATTTGCAGTATCTGGGACAAATGTTATACCAACATTCAAAGTAATGAAACTATGGACAATAACAGATGCCCAGATTTGAACAATTCTCTTGATTTTGATGCAGGAAATTTGTATATATTATCCCTATATACATCCATAAAGATGGCAGGGGGAAAAGTTCCCAGGCAGAGCACTGGGTACCGAAGTCCAAAGGGCTGAATGTTTGTAGATGCAATAGCTATCAGGCCACTTACCAGCAATTCGGCAGCAATGTAATAATGGCAAATACAAGTCAATAGTTTGGCTATAATCAATGTTGTGGTGTTTCCGTAGCATTCGTGAGTGGTGCCGCTCACGTGTGCTGTGAGGGTCTCTCTAAGAGCGTTTAACTTAGGGATGTGAAAGGTGGTTGTGACTCCCGTTACGCATCCAGGAGTGGACAGAGGCTTCCGCAGGGCTCTGTACAAATGGAATTACTATTAATTACTGCACAAGCCAGCCTTGAAGGGTGAATACCCCACTTCCAAAAAACCAGGTTTGGAAGTCAAGGAGAATGAAGGGATGAGCTGCCTTTTACCCTCCGCCGAAGCGATGGACCATGCTTCCCCTCATAAGCGTTTCCAAAGCAACAGTAAGTAGTACCCCTGTTGAGACAACAGTATATTGCACTCCTGCTGAGAGGAATTTGCATTTCATTTGCAGATTATTATACCCGAGGCTTACTCTAAATTGCTTTCAAATTTCCTTTGCTCCTATTGGGTATTCATGTCTGTGTCTAGATAGAATTTAGAAACTTGAAATTATTCTCGCGTCACGTACGAGACCATATGTTTCACCATAAGAAGTTTGAATTAAGAAATGCCCATCATTTTGCACAGATAGCTAATGTAAAATGGACAGATTAATAAATCCAGGAAGAGCCACATTCTCTTTCATCTACAGGGATATACTTTCTGTGGAGCAAAATGGAGTTACAGAAAGTAACTGGCTATCAACTTTAAAAGTTAGGCTAAATTTGTTTTGGAAAAGAAAAGTATTTCACAGAAATACACCAGATCATGAAATCGCTGAGGTTGGAGGCAGCTCTGGACATTGTCTTATCCAAGGGGCAGTGAGAACAGGTTGTTCAGTGTTGCGTCCAACCGGGTTTTCGCTGTCTCCAGGGATGGAGACTCTACAACCTCTCTGGGCAACCTGCTCCAGTGTTTAAACACCCTTATGATAAAAAAGTTTTTTCATAAATGTAAGTGGAGTTTCCTGTGGTTTTTAATTTGTGCCCATTGCTCCTGTCACTGGGACCGCTGAGAAAAGCCTGGCTCCATCTCCATTACTGCCCCCATCGGCAATTTTTTTTTCCTTTTTGAGACAAGAACAGTTGAATAACTAAAATACC
>JANZLQ010000037.1:14104280-14131034 GCA_026212715.1 Elanus axillaris | reverse complement strand
CCCCCCCCCCCCCCCCCCCCCCCCCCCCCCCCCCCCCCCCCCCCCCCCCCCCCCCCCCCCCCCACACCCCAAGAGTCTCTTCTGTCTCTGTAACTACATCCATGTTATACCCTTATCAAATGAAAATGGCACAGGCCACTGGGATGGTACGCTTCACGGTGCAACTGGAATTCAGTATAACCTTAAAAGTGAATGGTCTCAAGGTTTCAAGGCAAAAAGGGAGCAGCGTGGACATTCAGGCTGACACAGAAAGAGTGAGCCTGAGTTCCTTTGCAACACTGCAAAGGGCTGGTAAAGTCCCCAGCCAAAGCCCTGGTGCCAAGTGGGACACCCAGCAGCTCTGGCCGTTAGTGTTACAGATGCAAATATACAAATAACCAAATCCAACAGAAGTTAAAGCCTAGGTTTATTCTTCAGTGAGAGCTGGTTAGAAGTCCAGTAACATTTTATAAAACCACAGGCACAATGGTGTAAGAGGAATTAGTACTGCACAGTTGACTTAAGAATCCTTGAGATTTAAAGCGATGGCTCCAAATGCGCATGCCACTGCCTACAAGCTGAGGGCTCTCTCCCTCAGGAGTTACCTCAGGCCATGTCCCAGACCACAGACCCGCTGCTCCGAGGAGGACTGCCCACACGTCCTCCGGCGGGACCCCATTTTATACCCCTGTCAAATCTGACTGTGGTCATTAATCCCTCTTGGCCAAGACAGTCACCTCAGTGTACCTGGCACGTCTGGACTGGTTCGACCTGCGGCCTCCAGGGTTTCCTTCCCCCTTCTCTCTGCCTGGAGGAGTTTTGTTTCCTGCCAGCAGGATGGGGGGGAGGAACATACTGCCACAGTTAGCCACCCTCTGGGCAAAACCCAGTTAACCAGAGGTCTTGCTCCCATCACAGCATGGGAACAGCAATTAGAGGCAGAGGGATCCATGGCATTGTCTTCCTGAGGCACAAAGTCACCTCCGACACCTTGACCAGGGATGGTGCCTTACCCAGCAGGGTCACTATTTCCACTCAACAGACTCCTCTCTCAGGCCAACTAGGTTCCCCTCCCCTCCTCCTTGCCCAAACCCACTGCTTTTCAAAGTTAGGTATGACAGCCATCAGAGCCAGCAATGGCAAAATAAAAGCTGCCCGCAGTCACCCTAAAAAGTCACAGCATCAGTATCCACACCCCCAGCCCTGCCTGCTCCTCCCCAGCCCTAGAAGAACTGAGTCTTCTCTGTTGCTCTGCAGTTGAAGCTATTGAAAGCGACCCTGTATTTAGCAGAGAAAATCAGTATTTCCAGAGCCAGAATGAGAGGTACGAAGCAGCAGTCAGAAAAGCTGTTCACCTCCAGAAAAAGATGCACGAGATGGGATGGACTGAGAATGGACCTGAATTTAAGTACATTTACAGGTGATTTTTATTTATTTATTTAAATGTACAGCTAATTTTTTGTTGAAAGTTTTGCATGCCAACAAAAATCAGCTTTAGCAGAGGCTGGGAGAGGCCAACAGTTGACAGATAAGGTTTTGATACAAATGTGCTGCAGGTTTTTACTTTAGCAGCATGCTCAGAAAAAGGGAAAATGATGATACACAGCAAGGAACTTCTCAAAGAGCAGCACACGAGTACAGCGTGATAGATCACAGCAGTTCACATCCTCAGTGTGATATATCCACTTCAGCAAGCTCCTTACCTGTGCTACAACTTGTATACACCACCACTCAGGCATTTTTAAATGTATAGTTACATTACTGACTTCCAAATAAATTAAAGATGACATTTTCTCTATCTAGAAAACCTATACTGTATATAAAAATCAAAACACAAAACCACACAAACAACCTTAGTTTGTAGGTAAATGGAATAAAATACTTCACACAATCTTTTCCTTAAAAAATTTTCTTAACACTTTGCGTGGGGTTGAGCTCCACATTTTAATTGCTTGCCCCTCCTTCTTTCCCCCTTTGCTAAACAAATTACTGGCTTGCTGTTGCCTGGTGCACACTGGTGATTTGGTGGGGTTACATACCCAGTAAGAAGGTGCAAATTCAAAAGCATTACTCAAAAGCGCAATGCCTGCACCTTACAAAACACCACTGACATTCAAAGTCACTTTCCAATATTTCATCACGTGAAAGATTATAATGTATTTATGCTAAGCTCTTCCCTGCCTAGAGTGAGCGGGACGGATAAAGGGGAAATCTTCCAACAAGAGTTCTTGGACATGATCATTATATTCCTAATAAAAAGCAGCTCTCCAATCCTCCTCCCTCAGAAGAAAAAAAAAATCCTGGAAGATTTTAAAAACCTGACAAAACACAACTGTCTCTCGAACCTGGGCTTGCTTTTCTCACACACCCCCCTCCCCCCAACACCAAGGGCTTCAGCAGGGCCAGCCCTGTGCTACCACATTTTGCTGGATTAAGAGCACAGCCTGCCTCACAGGACAGCTCTTGTCTGATGAACCACCAGGTGAGCATCAACCTCTTACTGACAAAGTCCTGGTGCCTCCTGCTGCCAGACACAGTGAATCACTTGCACACACTTAAAAGCCAGCTTTTAAAAATTGCCATTAAAGTAATGTTATTTCTGGATGGGCTGCTAAGGGTTCATTAAGTCTTTTTCTGTTAATCAAAGAAATTTCCCTTTAACTTCTTCGTTCATATTTCCCCCCCTACTTTTTCAGCATGACTGTTTCTCTCTCGGGGCCAGTATAAAAGAAAGGTCGTAGTCATTTGTTAACAATAAAAGGTATCTCTCTAGAATGAGATGCTCACTAGAGCACTGCCGTAAAGCAACGTGCTAACATCCATACAAGCTACTGAGAACAGCAGAGCCATTTATTTTTATGTGTGAGAGCGTACGTACTTACATCCATGGGGTGATTCAACCATATTCTGAAGAATCCCAGGAAGAGGGACTATATTCCTCATATTTTCTGAGGATTTCTCACACACAAAAAAGGCTTAAAACAAATGAGTTTGATTTGCACCATGTAGATTACTGTACCAAAGTTCCCATACACAGTTTCTGGAATAGTGCTTTTTAGGGTGTATGCAGCTCTATCAGCTGCCGATGGAGAAGGACCTGACCAGACAATAAACCAGGTGTTAAAAGGATGTATTTGAATTTTTCCACAGGTAAAAAAAATGTCTCAAGTGAGGCCAAATCTCCATGAACCCCAGTGTTGTTCACTGGCAGTGACTGACAGCAAACACGCAGGGAATAGTCCAGCAACAAACTCAACGTACCAAGACATTTCCCCAGAATGGGAAGGTTCAGGAAATCCAGGTCTCAGATGCCTACGTATCTAATTCAGTCTAATGTGCCCCATAGTGAATTGGCAGGATTTGGGAGTGGTAGGGATTTTTTAGCTCAGCCTTAAAATGTGACTTAAATAATCAGGAAAAAAAATCCTAATAAGTAAAATAAAGATACGGAGGGCTCACAAACTACCAGAGCCACAGAAGCTTTGGAGCTGGGCTGTGTTTTTAGGAGTTCAGCATCTGCTACTCAGAACAGATAATTCCTCCAAGAGCAAGTGAAATAATAAGCTAGCAACACTTAAGCAAGCTATGTTATGAAAGAAGGAACAAAAGCAGCTTAGAAGAGCACTTTTCCTGCAATACTGTGTTGATGCTGGAGGTTGGGTAAGGTATGACAATGCAGAAATCAAAAGGCAGTGGAGGTGGTACTGTCTGGTGACTGCCGCAGTGTCACTGCCGCATTCATCAGATCCCTGGAACTTCATCCATGCTCTCTCTGCAGGGCACTGTCAGGAGACATCGCCTTTCTTCTGCACCGCATCTTCATAAGAAGTATTTCGGTGCTGGGCTCCGACAAACAGATCGCCAAATGGATTCCCCCTGCCACCCAGTATCAGCTCATTGGAAGCTATGCCCAGACTGAACTGGGGCACGGTAAGGCTGTAAAGAAAATGCAGCTTTTCTATAGGACAGAACGCTCCGGCCCAGATTCTCAGGGGAATTTGAGTTTAAGCTATCTATGCTTCACTGGGGCAGGGGTGGCTGGGGTGGAAATGCCACCCGTATTAGAGGTTGATGTCCTCAGCGCTTCTCTGCAAGCTGGAGACGTGCTGGCTTTGGTTTTGCCAATGTGGAAAAAATAACAAAAGCGAGGGTGAAAGCTCAAGGTTAGATGGTTAGATAGCAGGCAGTCACTATCAGTGGAGGGGATCAGCCAGGCAGCCTGCCCAAGTTGATGGTTGTCACCTCGAACCAAGCAGCTTGCCTGAGTACCATGTGGCTCGAGATCTTTGCAGGAGATGGTGTGGGGCTGCTGGGAGCATTGTCCCACAGTTCTTGTCAGGAGCGTAAACCACAAAACACTAGTAATACCCACACCAGCCTTCAGAGATCCTCCACTCTCTCCATCCTTTTGATACATCAGGAGATAAACTTTTTCTTTTTTTTAAAGGAACTTATCTTCAGGGTTTGAAAACAACAGCAGTCTTTGATATCACTACACAGGAGTTTATACTGAACACACCAAACATCTCTGCCATGAAGTGGTGGCCTGGAGACAGTAAGTACCACATAAAATATTTTGGTTTTCCTCATTTGCCTCCTCCAGTTACTCAGTCTGCCCTGCTCAACCTCCATGTTTGAGCGCCCAGGTACTATCAGAGGACTTCAGTAAGAGATGCACACATCAAGAGGCAAGTAAGAAACCAAAGGGTTTTGTACAAGTTCAAAGGCCAGAAGGGAGCCACCATCATCCATCATAAGCCCTTGGGTGGCAGGGCTGGAGGACTTTGCTCAGGGTAACTCCTGCCTCTGCAGGAATCAATCTTCTCTTCTTTGTAAATAATACTCAGACAACCAAAAACTGCAGGGAGGTCATCAGCATAAAGGATCAGCATAAAGAATTCAAGTAATCAGCTAGTCTCAGCATAAAGTATCCAAGTGTGAAATTCACAGCTCCCTTCAGGAAGGTATTTCACAAAAAATAACTGGAGTTACTCTAACAGCCATAGCGCTTCCCACTCTCTCAGCACTGCATGAACTTTAACTACTTATTTTTTCTCATCTGCTGATGCAAACTGTTCATCCAAGCCTCACGAGCAGCAACAGAGGCAGAAGGATGCTGCAACTTCTGAGACCCAAAAGCAGGCTCAGGGTACAGATTTAGGCAATCTCCAGCTTCCAGCATCTGTGGATCACATCTGTGCTGACCCATACGATGGCAAGACCTAACAGACAATTAGCACTGACTGCTGTTAACTGTGGAAGTGTTTGTACTGTACCTTGTCTGAAGGGAACGGGGCTGTTTTTCTTCTCACAGTGGGAAGGTCAGCAACCCACACAGTGGTCTTTGCTCAGCTGTACATCCACGGGAAGTGCTACAGCGTGCATCCCTTCATCGTGCAGATACGCAGCCTTCAGGACCATTCACTCTGCCCAGGTAAACGACCCCAGACATCACAGCACTTGTGCAGGTCCTCTACCTATTTTGCCCTTAAATGTTTTCTAAAACATTGGGCCCAGGGAGAGTAATAATTGCCAAACCAAACCAATCCAAGACAGATACCCAAGGCATAGCTGTCATTAACCCCAACCTTTTTAGCTGAAGGAAGATTTAATGTATCCTCAGGCATATCCAGACCAAACCGCCTTCTTAACCAGAAGCCTGGGCTGCTCTGACCACCTCTGCATTAACACCTCAGTTCTGACCCCAGCCAACATGGGTAACAGATGGACCATGGGAACAAACTACCACAAGGCATTTGAATGCCTGTTTCATCCCTTGGGCAAGGCCACCCATGCTGGGGAAGAAGCAGAGCTGAATGTGCCCTTCCTTTGAGATCCCCAGCCTGACACAAAACAGGGAGAAAAAAGTTCAAATGGAAGTAAGCAGGCTATGTTTTCTCCTGCTGCAGGCATAACTGCAGGAGACATAGGTCCCAAAATGAATTTTGAGCACATTGACAACGGCTACCTCATGCTGCAGAACGTGCGTGTCCCCAGGGAGAACATGCTGAGCAAGTTTTGTGAGGTATGTACAGATTCACATCACAGACTTGCCCGTAAGACTCTCATTGTACAGCCAGAGAGATGACAGAGACCTGCCTAAATTTAGGACAAAAATCTTCCTTTGAGGTGTCTGCGAGTCTCTGCAGTTTTATCAAGGGCAGAATTTACCTGAATCCAAAATGAAAGTCAGTGTCAGGAATTCCATGTTCAGAGGTTGGGGATCATGGGGCAGGCAGAACCTATCTGAGCCAGAAGCAGTAAAAGTTTGTCTCTTCAAATGGATATGTTTCATCCATTATACATAAAAATATTTAGGTTTGCATTCAGTGAAGGATTTTGATGTCCATTTTATTCTATGCATAGAGATTACACAACCAGCCTAGTAATGAAGTATTGAAGAAGGTGGCATCTAACATCCTCTCTCTACTCTAGGTTCAACCAGATGGCACCTATGTAAGACGGGGGTCACAGAAGATTAATTATTTCACCATGACTACAGTGCGCATTTCCCTCATTTCAGATGAAGTTGTAATACCTCTAATGAAAGCTTGCACCATTGCCATCCGATACTCTGTGGTTCGCCGGCAGTCCAAGTTAAAGCCTGGGTAATGCCACGCAAGTCCACAGAGGTGGGAAGGGAACGATACACCATGTTCCTCCACACCAGTCTGTATTTCTACTTCTCATCTTATCTTTCAGCACATCACTGGCTTATTTCCTGGCCCAGATAGGGTATTACAAACATGCTTCCCCATTATTTACATTAACAGGCTTCAGTCAAAGTACAAGAGAATGTTTACAGGTCTTTCTAAGATAAGTTTCATAGTTTGAGTAGGTCAGCAGTTCACACAGACAACTTATTTTTCTTATAACTGGCCTTCCCATGTAATCCCATAACTCAACAGAATCCAGACAAAGCTGACAAGCTGTTGAATTCTTATTCCATAGCGTCCTACTACTGGGTGCAACATTGAAGTACCTTCCAACTTCCACGATTCCAATATCCACACTTTACAAGACTGAATTTTATTAGTCTGGTAAGAATCCCTGTAATTTTTAAGTAGGTATTTTCATTTGAATGGATTTCAAAAATTTCCACTTAAATCTCCTCTCAAAAGCATAAAGATCCTAATGAGAATGTGGTTTGGTTCAAATGCAAACCAAACGCAAGAGCACAGCATGCTGAACTATTGTAACAACGAATTCCATCATTTGAAGTCCCAAGTGTACTAACCACAGCAGAAGTGGTAAAGAACATCCAAAAAAAGCGCAGAAAGCTTAAAGTAATTTAGATGCAAATATTTTCACAGAAACCCATCTACACGCATGACCACAAAGATCCAGTTTGAAAAGCAAAAGTTTTTCAGGGTGCAGTGCCACCACCTCCCCTATAACACCTAACAACTTGCTGTCCTTGAAGGCTTCATCCTCATCCTCTCCCACAGTCCCTGTTCCCCCTCTGTACTGACTGATCACACAGAGCCTCTTCTACCCTGTTAGAATGGTTCACCAAAACAGCAGAAAAATCCCTTTTTTCCTAGTCAGGCTTGTTTCTCTAACAGCTTAGGCAGCTGGGCAGATTTGCTGCCACGACATCAGCTCAGTCCTGTTCGCATACTGCTTCTTGGTAATGAAAAATGCAGTTCTTCATTATGCTATAGGTAAACTAACAATAGCTATGCCCCTACCTGCACTTCCCCTACTTCATTAACTGTCTTCCAACAGGGAACAAGAAGCAAAAATCCTTGACTACCAAACTCAGCAAGAGAAATTGCTGCCCCAGTTGGCAGCAGCCTATGCCTTTTATTTCATCGACAACTACCTGCAGGAGCTATTCGCTAGGGGGTACAGCGAGATCCAGAGGGAGAACTTCGACATGCTGCCAGAGGTGAGCTGCGGCACAATTAGCTCATACAGAACTTCTCATCTCTGAATATCAAAGTATTTTAGGAAACTGGACAAGCATTCCTCTCACCACTAGGTAACTGGAGAAAGAGGAAGCACTAAGATCACATGGCATGTCCTAGGTCCACAACCAGTCAGCAACAGCATTTGCTTTACCACCCCAAATTTCTCATTTTGGGAACTACTGCAGAGTGAAAAGTCCTTGAAAAGCATGTCCATGTGATAAAACCTTGTTCCAAGCAGCTGATGGCACAGAGCGTTATTTCACAACTTCATCCACAAAGCACGTACAAATAAATACTCACTTCTGAGCCAAAACCAAAAATGTGACTTTTTAGATAGAACATAAGATTTTTGCAACTGGAAGCCTGAAATGAAAACACACTCTTAACAAGGGCAGCCAAAGCCACTGCTGGTTGAGAGAAACCCTAAAATGCATAAACTGACCACGGCTTGCCCAGCATGAGGGTGTGCAGCATCCCAGGCAGAAACCAAAGGCCAGGCTCAGGAAGCTGGGTGCTACACCAGCATGCAAAGGAGGATCGGACAGGGAATTCATGCCCAGAAATTTCACAAAATTAAAAAAGGAAACTTATTCTGAGGATTACTGTAGAACATTTTCACCATTAACACTCTGCCTCTTTTTTTTTTTTTTTAAAAAAAAAAAACAAACAGCTCCATGCATTTTCTTCAGGCTTTAAAGCCATGGTTACTCAGTACAGCACTTCAGCAGTGCAGATCTGCCTCCAGGCATGCGGCGGACATGGTTACTCCTTGCTGAGTGGACTCCCTTCCTTGTATACTAAAATATTTGCCTCTTGTATTTATGAAGGGGAAAACACCATTTTGCTCCTGCAAACTGCCAGGTAACAATTCAAATCTGTTCATCTAAAAGCCTGCCCCCTCATTTATTCAACCTCTACCACTTCTCCAAAACCAGTAAAACCAGCTACTCCTTTCTCACAGCACCTTCTAAAAATACAGCTCAGGACATAAACTATTCACATCTTCTGTCTAACATGCATGGAGGTGTGTGGGAATCAGATTATCTCTTCTATTTTTGATTTTGGGACATATGCAGGTGCTGTTCTGCATAACCTCATTTTCCTCTTTGTCTAGTAGCACAGCAAAAGCATTGCTATACAAGTTTTGCAGTTTAATCTTTAAGCAACAGACACTAACACGATATTGGTAAGTGAGGTTGATTCAGAGAAGGCAAAGTTGTTGGTTACTGAAAGCAGATGAGTCATGCTCCAAGAACATAAATTTCCTCTGAATGCAGACTGATGATTATCCAGAGTAGAAGAAATATAGGGGAAAGAAACCACAGCTGCTTGAACTTTTAATAACATATATTTTTACTAGAAGGAGTAAACCAGTACACTTCCTAGGGACAGAAGTGCTACCACGTAGTTCTGTGCTTGCGCGCGGACACTTCTGCGCTCATTCCTGCTTCTTCTTGCAAGACCAATACCAAAGTCAAGAGAAATGCTGTAACCTTTTACTTCCAGACCTGGTCAGTCTAGATCATAGCAGAGGTGCCAAAAAAGTAAGGGAGTGGGGAATTCTCCTTGGATGTGTTTAGTTCCAAGAAAGGGTCTCGTGTTTGTTAACATAATGTGTTGGGGATCACAAAGGGTAGGACCAAACCACCATTAAGACTCCCAAAGCATTAAGACTCAGGCTGCAAAGTTGATAATGTGTCTAATCACCATGCTGCTGAGACTGCAAATAGCCACAGTGAGTTTCTTCCTAAAAATTCATCACTACAGATTGCTGTAGCATTAAATACAGTAGACAGGCTACACCTGAGATGCATCACAGATCAGGTTATTGCAAACAACATGTAAAACAAAAAGGTCATTACTTGTTCAAGTCCATTCTGGGCCACTGCTGGGATGGCTCACACCCTGCTGCTCCTCACCCAAGCCCACTTTACTTTTTGCATGACTGTTTGCTGCGGGGGGGATCACAACAATACCCTGCTCTGACTGTTACCCTCTTCCCAGGTTCCTGATTAAGTGCTTCATGGCAGCCAGCGCTGGCCAGCCTGTTCCGCCATCTGTCACTTATCTGGCTGCAGTGACACCAGGGAAATGTCCAGCCAAGAACAAGTTGGATTTTCTCAGTCCTGATATTTACACCAAGGCCTATCAACACATGGCAGCCAGGTCAGCAGAGAAGTTGGGAGATGCAGTTTCTCTCTTTGACATTTGAAATGTGTTAAGAGCTTGGCTTCTTCCTTGCTTTAAAAGGGAGGTAAAATAACATAAGTTACTCGAGAATTGACCCTATCTGCTCCTGGAAGAGAAAAGGAAGACTCACACAGATTAACAGCCATGTCAAATGTTCAATACGAAGCTTTCACATTCAGAACATCAGAACATGCTACCTAACTAATAATTATATTCCATATCCCTGACCACATCATTGAGTTGCCAACCAGTAAAACCTTTAGGCAACTGGACCCTGTGAAATTCTATAAAGTTAAAATTTCACATGCCTGTGAAATTGATGTTTGTTTTCAATTAACACCACAGCAAACACAGAGCCTCTCATTCTGTCTGTAGCCTTTCAACTACACATTCAGCTACTCTACACAAATAGAAATGGGATCATGAGTGGACTCATTAGTATTATGTGCACAGTTATGGGCCACAGAAGTGTCATCTCTGAAAACCAGGTAAACAGACAGACAACCCTGCTGTCATTCAAATCAATGTAAAAACAGAGCCATTCTTCCAAAAGCTTCAGTATTGATGGGAGCAGGATTTGGATCCCTGTGCAGAAAAGTAGACACGTAACATAACATCAGTCCAATATTATCACCGCTTTACTTTGTTTTGCAAACTCTCCTTGCACACACACAATCCAAGAAAAACTCAGCAGACCCCATGGTAAACTACCCTGGAAGCTCAGAAGGCAGAAATCCTTCAGTACCAGGGTGGTCTGGGTGCTTCTCCCAGTTTGTACTTAGATTTTTGCATAAACTAAGTTCACTCATACTGAGAATAGATAACTTCAAATGTCAGAAATGCCATTTTTCCATATGATTACACAAGTCTGAGTATGAAATGAGTGCATGTGGGCTGCTGTATTCATATACAATATGCTTTTTAAATTTTCTAGACTCATAAGCAGCACAGCAGCTAAACTACAGGACTTGATTCAGTCTGGAGTCAAAAAGCACGACGCATGGAACCAGTGCACAGTGCAGCTGGTGCAGGCTGCGAAGGTTAGCAAAATTTATCTGCTTATTTTATGTTTGTCTTTATGATACAATATGCAACAGAAACAGCATAATTAGGTTAAAGTCTCTGCACTGTTTATTGTTTTCTGTCAGCATCTAAGGGATACTACAAAGACCAGAGCACCATTGTGGTCTGCATGGGGGAAAATTCATAGTAAGAAGCAATTCCTGATCTGAAGAATTTGCCATCTGAATAGGCCAGGTAGAAAAAGACTAGAGGGAATAGAAATTAAAGGGAGAAGAAAAAAAAAAATTCACAGTTATGCTGCTGCTACTAGCAGAACCAGACCTTCCATATCCTGCATCAAGAACCCACCATCTCCGATAATTCTCATCTTTTTATAAGAATCCAGCGTTTCTGGCTCCCAGAGCAAAGCCTCCCCAAAGCCACCCTACTGAAAGCTGTTGGAATCACAGCAAGGGTGAAACATGCCTGGTGTTTCTTACATCTACCACTCTCACAAGGAAAGATAACTGCAGGGAAAACAAGGAAAAACAGTCATAAGTGCAATGTTAATTACTACTAAAAGAAAAATCACATCAAAGTCAAATTAATAAGAGATTCAAACTCAACTCTCAGTTCACATGGATTAGACAGACCTTCAGCTGAAGTAGGGTCAGGACAGCAGCATTTGCTCCCCAGAACAGGGGTTAGTTAGTACAGAACTAAGCAGAAAAGAAAGCAGTAAGGGAGAAAAGCCCTAAATTTAAATGAAAACCAAAACCACTGCTACTTCAGTATCTCTAAAAAAACAAACTCTTTTTTTAATATGCAATTAAATGTAATTCCTCTACAATTATGGTGAAAGTCTTCCTTCCTTCCTTCCCAAGCTGAGAAAAGGAAGATTTTGAAACAGATCCATGGCTTATTTTAACTTCATTCAATTTGTAATGAAAAGCATCTTGCTGTAATCAACTGTTCAGCCAGAGCCAACCCAAATTGAAATGGACTTCACAAGAAGCCCTTGACATGGGAAAAGGGAACTCTACACATACCTAACTGTAGTGATACCATCTTGTTGATTACATAGCAGGGAACAGCTCCCTTGTAGTCAGTCAATTAGATGAAGTCCTTGATGAGTCAAAGTCTCTCTCAGCAACAGCCGAGTTCCTTTCAAAACCATCGGAAGCGTTGATCTGCTCGTACCTGTAAGCACAGTTATAATCCTTCAAAGCAAGAACTCACTGAGTAAGGGAGCAAAGGCTTGATCTCAGCAGCAGCATTTTTTTGTGGTCACCTGTCTACTATGCATCACCCCCCTTTTTCAATTACACAGACTCAATGGAAGCAGCAAGTATTCAAAATGCTGTAAGCAGAAAAACTGTGTAATTGCCTCAAAAAATAAAGGAGACCTCCTATAAAAAAAGTAACTTTTAAAAATTACTTTCCTAATAATTGTTAAATGTAAATATATTTTCAGTGGAATGAAAGTGAAGCAAAATGTTCCTATTTGAGATTACCTCTAGAAAAGGCTCTGACAAGCGCTCCCCACACACAAACCTGAACAAGCTGTTCCCTCCTGCACCCACTCAAATGGGTGACTGAGATCTCTGGACTTAAGTGCAGGGGAGACCACATGCCAGAGGAGGAGCTGGAATCCAGCTCTATCCGAGAAGCAAGGAGGAGAACCTAGACATGGGACTAGTCAGAAATAAACTATTTCTGAAGAGCCTAACATACACAGAGGGCTGGCTGTGGTATTGTCAGTGGCGACCGTGCTGCTAGACTCTTCAGAAAATGGGATCTGGGCCCCCAAAGTTTCTTAGATACTTCAGGGAAAGGAAGAGTCACCCAAAACCCATGAGCTTCCCCCATAACTTTAAAACCTTGATACCCTGCAGCCTCCTTGGAGCACTTCTGCACTTAACACTTCTTCCACACCTTCCCCGGAGACTCACCCACATGACTGGCATGGCAGCTGTAGGACCTGATGCCTGCCAGCTCTCAGCTGAGTGGCTCAGACATGGGGTACAGCTTTGCCGCAGACTCCACCTTGGTTAATCGCTTGAGTAGACAGCCAGCTTCTCAGGCAGGTTCTGCAGTCCACGCTGGCCTCCACTCTGACCATGCTGGCAGGAAGAGCTGCAGTATAGGTGTGCCGTGCTTACACCCACAGCTGGGAGGAGAACAGTACAGTGGGGGAGTGAACCCACACCGATACCAACACCACCAACCACCCGCAGTAATGTCAGCATAACAAGAGTCACCCCCATGATGAGGTGGAGTCAGCTTGCTTCATTTGCTCTGGACCTCAGCTAATATTGCTGCAAGACACTCTGCTGGTGTCTGACCCAGAAATTATCACTTTACTTAAAACCACAAAAGCAAGAGATAAGTCTGGTTGTTCTTCTGTGACAACAGATGTTTTCAGAGCTGAAGCCCTGTAGACACTGAGCCCAATGTACCACGAGCCCAAGGTCTTCAACAAAAGAGTTTTCTCCTGTTGATGTACAACTAAGATTCACTTGCTAGGGGTCAACATAAGCACATTCCAATGTGCTTCCACCACACTAACTCTTTGGGGTATTCATCAGAAATATTTAGAGTAAGTACTACCATGATTTCTGAAGCAGTTTTCTAGAGTTTACAAATACCACAGTGTTGGCTGTTTACACCCCCAATTCTCTCCTCTACTGCCGCTGTAAGACATGAATGCAAAAGGCCTGGTCAACCAGCAAACAAAGAATACAGACTGGAAAAATGCCAGGGAAATGAAAAGGTTTTATATCCTTTGCGAGAACGTTTGTGAGTCATTTGGCCTACTAAAAGTGTTTTGAGGTGCTTTCACTGTTGATTGCATTTGTTTTCCAGGCTCACTGCCACTACATCACAGTGAAAAACTTTGTAGAAACTGTGGAAAAACTCAAGACCCAGGCTGGCATCCAGAAGATTATGAAACATCTTTGTGACCTCTTTGCATTACACGGGATCTTCTCGAATGCAGGAGTCTTCTTGCATGACGGATACATATCTGGAGCTCAAATGGACATGGTCGCAGCGTCATACCTGGACCTCCTGGCTGTTATTCGGTGAGCTGCTCTAGCATGAAAGGAGATATATAGCTATTCAGCTATTCAGTTTGTGATAGATATAAAAAGGTGCTGCTGTACCTATGGCAACATCTCTAAAGTCAATTCACCTCATTCACTTTTTATTTTCATTGCCTGGCAGCACTAGAAATTGATTGAAACATCTACACAGAGCTCATTTTCACAGCAAATCAGACCTAAGTGTCCAGTTCCTCTGCAATCTCTAAATGTAAAGTTCTGTACCATGAAATCTTGAATTATAAATCAAGAAATCATGAACACTTTCTACCATTCGCAGTAGGTGAAAAAGCAGGAAAATACGTAGTCAGAACAGCACTGGCAGGAGGCAGCCACAGCAACTGATCAAACACTGCAAGATCTGCTTAAGCCGCAGCTAATACAGCCTACTCTGTTGCCATGGCCAAGCTGCAACTGGTACTCAAACAGTCCTGCCTACAGCTAGTTCAGATGCATCTGCTTGATACCATTTATTACTAACTATATGAATTCTGAGATATGCTAAGGTTTTAACTTACAACACTCACAAAGGCTTTTTGACAAAGGGTTCATCTTTCACTACTCAGTGCTGTTTGTTAAGAACAGATTAACTTAACAGTGCAGAGAAGTGAGTTCCTACTGTATGTAAAATTCTACTTAAGCCACCTGGAGAGAAACAAGAATACACCGTAACCAAGAGCTAAACAGGACTGAGCTAAACAGCAAGCACTTTCAGAACTGATCACAGAATTCAAGTTAAGCGATAAGCTTAACATAACATTTTCAAAAGCCTAACACATTGTCGTCTCTGGAATTCACTGCAACTTCTCTGTGTTAGTCCATTCCTTGTTAACAGGATTCAAGAACGGAGTGGGTATTTACCTGGGTAATTAGAGTCAGTTACTTATGATTACTGGAAAGGATACAAACACCTCTCAGTCTGTAGCAAAAACCCAGCCCTTCCCCAAAAGGAACCAGCAACATCTGAGCAAACCACTTTGCACCCCTGTACGTCAGGTGTGGGGTACAGCCAGCAGGACTTCCTACACCCAGAACGATGGGAGGACAAGGAAAGAAACCATCTCCTGCTTAGGAGAAGATGCTGACATTACATACTTGTCCTTATGCTCTATCTATCTGTTGCTGATTGCTGTCAGACTGGCCCCTGGGCTAGATGGGCCCTTGGTGCAGTTTGGGTTGCTTTGTTCTTACAGATACAAAGAGAGTAGAAGACCTTGACACCCCACAATGAGGTAACAGAACAGAATAGATGAAGGTTGGAGATCAGCAAAGCACATCCATCTACCAGCAACCTTATTCCATTTTGTAAGACAAACACATACAGCATAAGAAAAACAAAGCAAAACAAATGACAAAAACCAAAAGAAAGAACTGGCAGAGCCTGCTGAGAAAACATCTGACATGAGATTGAGTCCTAAATTAGGGAATTGGGGACAGACCCCAGGTGATTACAAGACCCTGCAAATACCCATTCAACAGTACAGACAACTCAGGGCGTTAGTAGAACATGCCTCTGAGGAATCAAAACAAGCAGGATTCTCCCCATAGCCTAGGCAAGGGGAAAAACTGGCACAAGCATTTTAGGCTGAGGAACTTGGACAACTGACTTTCCAGTTTACCTTTGACTTACTTTCCCCCCTGACAAAGCAATACATGCTTCAGTAATACGAATGTCATTCACCTACTCCATAGGAAGGACGCTGTTCCACTAGTGGACGCTTTTGACTTCACAGATAAGACCTTGAATTCTGCACTGGGCAGTTACGATGGACAGGTTTACCAGCGGCTTTATGAGTGGGCTCAGAAGTCACCGACCAACAAGGAGGTATGGACACTGGATTACAGCCAGGCAACTTCTGCATTGGCTAGAGCAGAAGTTGCTTGCTTTTCTTTTAATAAAAGCAATACAGATAAAAGTAAGTGGAATAAAGGCTTTTAATTCTTAGTATCTCACTCTGAGCAATGACCTGTGATACTTCAATTATGCCACCTACCGTCTTAGCCCAGACACTTAACCTCACAATGAATTACAGCTCCCAGAGTACTGGAGCTTGTACCAGAGAGCAGGACTGTCACGTGTCACCAGTGTGGTTTTGTTTTTTAACCACCGAGGTAACATTGTACAAACTAAGCTAAAACAAAACTCTGTTTACGTAGTTTATGTATTATGGAGCAACACTAGATGGCTGCAAGAGCCGCTAAATGCAGGGTATTTTCTATACAATGGTACTTGTACATATGCAATACTTGAATTTTGTTAATAATATGTTTAACCAGAAAGAGTATAAGCGTTAAAAAAGGCAATTTCATCCTTCATGGTCTTTAGCACTTTACTTTCACTTCTTAATTCATCCATATTGTGGAGTAATGTAAAATTTTGCACGATGTAAATAGCTATTGCTCTGTTTGAAAGCTCATTTTGCCTTAAGTGAGATTTTTACTGTGGTAATCAGCAATCCTTTGAAATTCTACAGCTGAACACAAAATTTGCCTTCAGCAAACATTCAAGTCCAAGCATATTTTTTTGAAGTATGTTGTCCCATTTGGGATGAGTATTGTGCACTAGTTATGAAGGACAGCACATACTATAGGGAAAGAGATCTTGCACATAGCTGAAGTAGCTGGTGGTTTGGTGTGTTGTTTTGGTTTTTTTTAATAGTCTAGCTTTCTGTATTGCAGAGATCATTCTTAAGAAAAAAATTATAGCCCTTTCCTTCTTCTTAATTACCATTATTTCCCTTCCACATTCTCTTTCTGAACAGATGAGCCCAGCCTACGAGAGGTATTTGAAGCCACTTCTTCACAACACACTATCGAAATTATGAAGACCATGATCCAAGTGAAGCCACACATTTCCTCCTGTTCTTTGTGCAGCAGTACATTTCTGAAGCATCAGTAATGATTAATCAGAATTAATAATCAGTTGCTTACCAGCAGTTGCAACAAGTATGAAACAAGATTCTTAGCCAGCCATTTGCATTTAATCAAACAGAAGCCAAACAATGCTGAGTGGTACCCACTGTTATGAGGCAATCAAGTCAGAAACAGCCTAGGGTTCATTGTTTTCTAACCTGAAGTGTCCTGATAGCATTAAAACCATGCCATGTGGCTTTCTTACTATTTTTCTAAATCCACTATATGATGATTAAGGAAAAAAACAAACAAACAAAACTTATTATGAGCCCTCCCTCAGTGCATTATAACTGTACAGTTCCTTAAAAAAAAACCCTGAACAACCGCACCCAACACTTTCCTGAAAAATCCAAGGAAGGTAAAATTATGGTCCTTGGTTTCTAGGAACAACTTGTGCTCTTAGACCAAAAAGTATATTAGAAAGTACATCTGTTTGAACAATTAAAATAGCTCTTAACTTGCGCAGCAGTCAAGTATTCCTGGCTAATGAAGATTCAAACAAAACTGATGCCAACTCATCTGCAGAATTTACTTTCTCATTAACAGCCACACATATTGTCCTTCTATAAATCTTGGGCTCCAATAAAGTATATTATTTGGAATAATGCTTCTCTACTTATTATATTTCATAATTATGGAAAGGGCAGGCTGATCCAGGCCAGTCATTAATTTTCTAGTAAATGAAGTGTTGCAGAGAACATCTTGTGATTATAATTCAATGCCAGTTAACACAGATATTTCTTACCACATGTTGCAGGAAAGACACAACCACTTTTCCTGAGCTTCATCAGTTCAGCTTTTCTTTCCCCCCTTATAGGAAGAATAAAGCTCTTACTGCCTCTTATTACAAAAGTCAAAAACCCTGCAATGTATGAAGAGGGGGAGACAAAATACGACAGAGAAATACACCCTTGAGACAGGCCTTCTGAGTGAGAGATGGAAAGATCCCACCTTCAAGAAGCAGCAACTACCATAGAAATCCAGACCTCCTCTTATATCCCCAAAGAGCTGTGGTCCACACAGCCCAGAGAACAAAGCAGTTGTGGTAAGGACCACCTGTGACAAGAACTTCATGGAAGAGCATGATCCATGCATCAAAATGGCTATCAACTCTTAGTCCCAAGAGCATTCAAGTTAGTTATTAATAGAATTTCTGGTTATGCTCTATGACAAAGTGCCCAAGGTAACAGAAAAGGCTATACAAAATTTAGTAAAAACACAAAATTTGAGTGCCTTGACTTGAACATCATCTGGAACAGCACTCTGCAGTTAAAATTTATATAAAAGTCACTAGATAAATCGCTGACAAACCAGATAACGCTACTTAGCAGCTCCAAGTATTTAGGCTCTGTGTTCCCTCCATCCCTATCCCTTTAGCCAGTACAAATACTTGACATCTTTCTGTTAGTCATAATGCAGTTTTCAAAAACACAAGCTTTTTCTATAATGAGGACAGTTGAATCAACTGCTTAATATAAAAAGGAACAAATTGCATCAGTAATGGAGGAAAATGGAACCAGAGCATCTGAACTACTCTGCAGCATGGAAAAACAGGGTTTAGGTGGGGTTTTTTGTTTGGTTTGCTTTGGTTTTTTAACTATTATAAGTTTTAGAAGACAAGAAGAAAATACAAAATAGTATTCTGTCTTTCACATTTTTATTAGCTTCTTGCTGGCAGGCATTACACTTGGGAATAATATTGCACCAGGCATTAAAAATATGAATTCTACCACAGGGACATTTTGCATTTAGAATCCAATATAAATATTTCTAATCATATTTCCATGGCTACAGATAATATTTGGTTGCTTGATTTATATGCATAGAAAGAAACAGTTGTCATAACTGTAAGAAACTGTACTTATCAAGTACTTTTAAAGGGTGGGATTTGTTTTCCTAGAATATTACAATAGTGTTTATTGATTTAGTAACTAAATTAGTCTACATGATAGCAGCTTTTTCCCAACTGCATTTTAAATTCTTTTTGTTTCTTGCTCCCAGTGTCATAGCATTAGATGGATTAGAAACCATTTAAACAGAGGTAATTTTAGCACTTTAAGTTCCATCAGAGAATTGTGTTAATGACACAAGATACCCTATTGTACTAATTCTTCGGACTCCCTCTTTCAAACAAAAAGGTGTCTTGACTGAACAGGCACATGCACGGTTTTTTTCTGAACAGGACAAAAGGACAGAGCTGCTAGAGAACGAAACTCCTCCAGTCCTCACTGATAAACAATAAATACTCATATAAAAAAAGCCCACATTGTTGCTTTAGTCAAAATCCAGACTCTTGGATTTACTGTCCAATTAAGTTGCTAATCACTGAAGTGGCTCCTGTGGAGTCAGAATCAGTCATCTGTTTTCCGTGCCAGTCTACAGAAAGTCCAGTTATGCTCCACTGTGTTTTCATTGGCACGCTCGCTCATATGATGAACTCTGGTATTCCTGATCGTGAAGCCTTGCTTTGTGATGTACTCCATCAGATGGACCCTGAGCGATACTTCCTGGTGGTAATCACATGGCCCAAAAGTGAAGGAAACCTGGCAGTCCCTGGTGTCCATCATATGCTTATTCCACTTTGTGAAGTGGTTTGAAATGCCCTCCAGTAACGAATGGACTTTTGTTGTGATAGTGAGCTGCGTTATGATTACAGCCACCGGGTTGGAATACTTGGAAAGCTTCCGGGTGCTGGACAGCTCCACCACCTCCTCAAAGGTATCCACGGGATACAGCGGCTTGGGGTCATTAAGACATTGAATTAGCGGTTCAATCTGATAGAAGTCCGCTTCCTTCCGAAGCAGGTCAAACTCCTTGAAGTCCAGTGGTAAAGTGAGCTCTGAGGTCCTTAAAAAGTTAAGAACATAACGGAAAAGTGGTCCATCTCTGTCAATAAAGTAATTGCCCTGAGAGTCCCTGGCAGTGGGGAAGTCTCCCCTGAACATGGCCCCAAGCATTGAGTCAGGATATCTCGTTAGAGTTGTGAGGGATGTCGTGTACATGTGTCCACCCACATTTAGCGTGACTGGATCAGTCATCTAGAAAGAGAGAAATTGCAGAGTTTGTCAGGCCACCACAAGAAGATTTGATCGCCTCACTGACACACATGGCAAATACTGTTTGAAAACTGCAGGTTCTACAGAGAAACATGCTTCTCCCATTCGAAGCCTTTAAGCGGTGTTTAAACCCGAACAAATACAAGCCACCTAGCAACAAGGCACAACTGGCAAGTACACAGGACGATACTTAACATTCAGAATGCACATTTCCAGAACGCTTAGAAATCTTAACAACTGAGCTACTGTCACAGAAGCAAGTTTTGCATTTGGGCAACAAGTTTTTTCCCATTCTACAGATGGGGAAATGAGAACAGAGACATTTCCTGAAGAACAAGTTAGTCTGAATGAGGCCCATCAGTGTTCCTTACTTTCACAATCTGTCTCATTCTAGAACAAAACAAAAACAAAACAAAAAAAAAGAAAGGGAAAAAAAAAATCAGCTGAACAAATCTTAAGCCTCTTTCTCTCTCTCAAAAGAGGATGACAGTTCAAGTTTAGACACAAGACCATGAGATCACAATCAAAATCATCCATGCTGTGGCTTAATAGGCATCATTAAAACAAGCAAACAAAAAAGAACTTTTAGCTTTTAACTCTAAAAAAAAATATTTCTTAGCAAATAAGCATGCTGCATTGAAGAGGGGGGCAGAGCACAAACCAGTCTGCATCAGCTTGCACATGAGGAAGCAAGAGAGAAAGGAATATAAATCCCATCTGGCCATCAACCCTAACAACCAGGACTGAGGCCAGCCAGAGAAAAGAGACATATGCATGGCAGCAGAATGTTTATAGAGAAAGAGAACAGGCAAAAAAATAAGATGCATTTGTCTAGTTTGAAACAGGGTTTACAAGGAAAAATATTTTTCTTTATAAATAAAATGGCAAAGTCCTTAAAATTATACACAGGAAGCACAAACTATTTTCAGCCTTTGCATGTTAGGAAAATGGTAACAGTGAGCTTAAGGTGTCAGTTAAGTGCTCACTGATTGCACCTGGCAAATATGAGTTGGAGCTCTCCCCGCAAATAGCACGTGAAGCACTCCAGAGAATGTAAGCAAGCTGTTGTGACATGCACGGTTTTTCTTCTCACATGACTGAAATTCTGCATCTACACAGATCTGGAAGGATTCTTACTGCAAGATCTTGAAAGCCCAGTTGTACTGCGTGGCACACACTTACACGGGCTCACTTACCATATATCCCCAGTCTCCATTATCCATCTGTTCAATTGCTTGAACTGTGGTATTCCAAGTTTAACAGAAGGTTGCTGAAAGGATACACGATTCACCTCCTATTATCTCCCTGCAGGAAAATGCACACACAGAAACACAAAACAAAGAACAAAACATGGCAGACCATCAGTACCTACAAGAACAAGCGAGGGGAATGCTTTCTAATCAAAGGCAGGCTCTCTGCCATGAGAGCATTCAGCTGCAAAGCCACATTAGCAGAAGAATCTACAAACAAGCTTTTCCCTTCTTCTCCCTTCACGCTACCCATAGGACTGCCTCCGGAGGACAGGGGTAATCACTCCACCAGCTGTCTGACCATCCCAGTTTTGTTAAATAACAAGCCGTGTGCCTTTGAGGATAACATATATTCACAAAAAAGCAACTTGCACCTGGGTAACTGTGAGTACTTTGAAAGACTGATGTCCTTTTCCCAGTTAAAAAAGTTTATTTAGCCACCATTGAGGTCATACATGTGATCCGTTAATATTAGTCAAAATTCCCATGCTCCAGTTTCAAACTGCACAGAAGAATAAATCAAGCACGAAAGTCAACAAAGAGTAAGAAGAAAAAAAAATCTCCCTGTGGAATTAATAATTCAGTAGTGGAGAACTGCAATTGATAGCAAGAACATCAATCTACAAACAAAAAGAGTATGAATGGACCTCACAGACACATATGCACTCTCGAACAAAATCTCTTTAGGGACAAGCCAGAGGACATCAAACATCTATTCAACAATGCTCCAACAAAAGCAATTTGAGAAGTGGTTCATGCCATAACTTCCCAGAAGATGCTGAACTGCTGACTTGCATAACAAGGGGACTCTCTCTACGCGAGCACAGCAACAGAAAGCCACAGCCCGGGTTGTGCAACTCAAGGGGAGGGCAGGCAGTGAATGACCCCAGACACCAGTGGAGATTTTCCAGAAGTGGCCTGTCAACCATGTCAAGCAATGCATGGACAGGGAAGCCAGTCATCAGTAAGCCTTTATCCCTACCCAGAGCCTGCCTCTCTGCTAGAATTGCTGAAAATTTAGGTCAGTCTGTTTTAAGTAGGGTACAGCTTCTCAGTTTTGTTTATTTTTACATCTTAAAGACCACACAGTTACCAAGACTTCTGCTCCCATCCTCTTTACTAGCAAACTTCAATACACAGTCACCCAGCTAAAAGCAGCACAAAGATTTAGCCAAGCCAAAGCCCTACATTCCAAAACAAGTGAACATTCAGAGTTAACTCACAACCAAAAAGATTACTTGCCCTTTTCATTCCTAGCAAACCAGATTGGTCTCATTCACCACAGAGCAAGGCAGCACACCCCACCTCTCTGGGCTCTGCTACCCTACTCAAACCCACAGCCTGGGCACAACAGCGTCCAGCAGGTCAGGCCTTTGGGGGCTAGCAGCACGAGCACAGCCTCAGCTGCATCTCTGACGTATTGAAGAGTAGAAAAAACAAAATCGGTATATGAAAATCATGAGGTCAGACAACAGAAGACTAAGGAATACTAAGATACAGAACTAGTCATACCAGGATCCTATTTTTACAAATTAGAGACGGAGCATGCCTCAAGAAAGTATATTAAAGCACACACACACACACACAAACACCACCACCACCACCCCCGCCCGACAGCAGATAAACCTGGAATGCCAGCTCTTTTGCCAACCTCTGTAATTATTTTTTTTAACTGCTCACAAATCAAGAATATAATTCATTCAGGTTTTCTTTATTTAGAATTTTCACTCAAGTACAGTTCCTTAACTTCTATCAATAGCCCAGACGTTTTAAATTCCAGCACTTACAGGTGTTATTCTGGTCAAGCATGCCACCAGTATAACATGCAGATGCACTGAAAACATAGAAGAGACTGGTACTGATATTCAAGGAGAACATTCCCTTGAAAGTTAAATGATGCAGCCAGCCAGAAACTTCACCAGTAATCATGATGGAAGAGCTCTGCAGTTTTAATAAAATTAACTGGAATTATACATTCAGTGTATTTCAAAGACAGACAAATGTCCATCAGAGTTATCTAAACTGGTGGACAGATACTATGTGATTTTGGTCAGCACCTAAGTCCACATGACAGATGAATCAAGACTCTATCAGGGAAAGAAACAGATGACACCGCCTGTCTGTACGAGGGCATGAACTAATCTTTGATCACAGCACTGCTATGTAACACCGGAGTGAATAATTTACGAAAGCAATTAGCTGAAACAAACCCAGCCCTCAACATATAAGTGTCATCAAGAAGCCTCACTGACCTTTGTGTAAGGACCCAGAATCACTAGGTATGCACAAACGTCCCTGGCAAAGCCAGCGCTGGAGCAAGATGCACAACACAAAGTGATGATACTGGGATGCCATCCCAAAATGCCTGAGTGTGATCACAACTACCCGCTGCTTCCCTCATCAGCCTGGGAGCTCTGAATTTCTAGACAACTTCACAGGCAAAAATAGCTCTGTTTAGGTACAACCCAAGATAAGGACTAGCAAACCACATCACAACAAGGGTGGGGACGTACACCCTTCATGACGTATACTCTTTCAACAATGCTTTAAATTCTTCATGAATGAAATACAGTGATGCATCAGTGGGGGTGGGCAGACACACTTCATCCATACCCTGGGATGGGCAGCCTCAAGCCAGCTCTTGTCCCTGTGTCGCACAACAACGTACCACACCCATGGACAGCCTCGCTAACGTGTCCAGACAGCAGATAACAGAAGACAGGCAGCCATATCCTAAGACAGGCTGCCTTTAATAACCATAAGAAATACTCATTTAAGATGAAATTCAGCTAGACAAACTGCTGACACCATTTAAGCCAAACAGGATGTCATTCTCTGCTGAGAGCAGGAGTGCACTGATTGTGTCAAACCACAGTACTGCTTTCGTTAAGCTGCTTCTGTGAGCAGGGAGAAGATATACAGCATTAACATGGCCATCACAGCTGCTGCCGTACCCCAGCACCAAGCACATCCAAAACTAGAAAGGCACAATGAGAAGCAAGTACTTTTGAAAAGCACTCAAGTCATCATTTTATACTTAATACATCAAATTGGATAACTGCATTTATAGAACACTCACTTTTGTTTCATACATTATGACTCAAGAGGATTACAAGGTTATTTACCAGCAACACTACTGCAACAGGTAGTTCCATTAACGTCAGCAGGGCTTCTCCCAGAACAAAGATGCTAACGTGTAACCATTTTGCAAGCTGAAATTCAGAGAAAGCAAAGGAAAGTCAGCTGAACATCTGGATCTGTGAATAAACACACACGGGCTCAGGACAGGCCAGGGGATGCCAGCAGCACTGCCAAGCGTTTGTTCTGCTGGGACCATGTGCATTGCATTTGGTCAAAGCCACTGGCTACACACTGCACCTGGAGAAGACACTGCACTGCTGTCGTATGCAGTTACTTGAAGGAGGAGCAGAAATACAACTAACAGTTAAAAGTCAAGAGGCACACACCACCCAATTTCCTCTGAATGTTTTTAATCTAGTTTATCCAACAAAAGAATTAAAGGATTTACTTGTGGCACTAGTCTTCAGTGGACAGTTTAGTATCAATATTACAACACAAGCTGTTTAACCTCCACACAAACTGTTTAACCTTAGTAGTTACCTTAGATTTCTAGGTCAATACTGACTTGACAGGAATTCTACCAATGGCAACTTAAAAAGTGCAAAGCTAGGCCTCTACTTATACACATAAATATACTTAGTATTTCAAGCTACTCACCCACTTAGTAAGCTTCCTACCTCTCACATTTAGATCTCCAAAGATGAGAAGAAACTCCTGCCCTCAGCACAGTTATGCTGTACATGGACAGCCTTCTCTATTCCCCAGCCAGTCATAACATTTGAAAGGCAAGATTTTATTGTAAATCATTATCAGTGACTCACCTGACTGACAAAAACTAAGCTAGCACCAGTGATGACTGTACTCCACCAAATTGTACAGCGAAGACTATAGTCTACAGAGTGAACCCATGAGGCTCCAGCACCACACTACTCTAACCAAGGGAGTGAGGAGGAGGCTAGCTCTTAAAACAACCAGTTACCGAATCTTCTGGCTATTCAGCACATCAGCTTCACTGAAGAAAGCATCCATCACCTTCTACACATGTTGAGTTTATAATGACTAATACAGTTTATTAAAAATTAACTTAGTTCTTGCTTTTCTTTAGTTGCTTTTTACTAATATTTAGTCTTCACCTCAGGCAGGAGGGAAAAACACTCATGCCAGCTACTCAGCATTTTCACTCCTTTATGTCTAATTGCTTCACTATAAATTCCAAGCTCCTGAAGTTTCCTTCCCTCCCCTGAGGAGCTCTATGACATCCTGGTTTAAGTCCAGGTTCCCAACTTCTATTTTAATTGCTACTTGTTTGAAAAGCCCACATCACGGTATCACTTTGGCCCTCCTCTCATAAAAGCCAAAGGAAGGCACTTGTATCTAGCCTGGTCCTGCTGGTCCTGTGCTGCTGAAGCAACCAAAGGCACCCAGGCTTTCAGCACCCCTGACAATGGTAGGGTTTTACCCAGGTATTTTGCTTCTGTGAAACTAACCAGTAGTTGCCTCCATGTGGAAACATGTCTACGAACAGCTTTGGAGGAAGGCAGGTGTCAGAAACACTGAGCCTCCTTGCACACACCAATGGGGCTCCACACGTGCATGCTCCAAGGAGTGACAGCAAGATGGGGCAGAAATCCCTCCCGTGAGCCCAGGCCAGAGAGGGGTCCAGGCCTGCAGCAGGAGCTGGGAAGTGCCGGTTTCCATCACAGAGGAGCCAGAGAGCTCATGGAACAACCCTCCCCAGGATCACAATGATTCAGCAAAGATTCTGGAAATGAACCCAGACATTTTGCCTCCCCTCCCCTGCAAATGACCCAAGAGCCCACACCCACACCCCCCACCCCAAACCAGTATCCCAGCTCTGCCTCCGCTCCCCTCTGGGGCAGGTGGACCCACTCCCTTCCCAGAGCGGGACAGAGCCCGCATATCCCAGACTCTCCCTGCCAAGAGATCACCGCCGGGCACCCCGGCTCCCACCCCGGCATCTTCCCCGCTCCTTCCCCCAGCCCGACTGGGAACAGGACCCAGACACCATCCCCACCCTAACACCGCGGCCCCGGCATCCTGCCGCCCCGCAGCCCTCCCCCAGCACCGAAAAGGCCCCGGGAGCCCGGCCCCGGGAGCCCGGCCCCTCATCCCCCACCCGGGACGCGGCCGTCCTTGCCTTAAGGCGCTCCCCCACGCAGGCTGCGGGCACCCCACCCGGGGCCCCGGGTGCCTGGCCCCTCACCGCTGCCCCGACCCAGGGCAGGCCCCAGGCGCTCAGCCCCGCACC
>JANZLQ010000037.1:14082776-14104216 GCA_026212715.1 Elanus axillaris | reverse complement strand
ACGACTGAGCTCGAGCCCGGAGTTGAGCCGCCGGCGCGGGCGGAGGCGGAGCGAGGGTGTGCCCTGATCGAGCCCCGCCCCCTCCCGAGGCCACGCCCCCCGGTGGGTGGGGGTGGTGGGGTGCTGCCAAGCGCCTCAGCACCGCCCTCGTTCACCTCAGGGCCGCTAACTCGGGCCCTGCGGCCCCGCGCCCACACGTCGGCGTCACGGAGGGGGTTGAGAGGGGCCCGGCCCGGGTAACCTCGCCGCCAAGAGGCGAAGCCGTGGCCGCGGGCGGGGCGCTTGAACCCGAGCCATACGCCTCCCCGGCAACGCAGGGCGGGCGGACGGACGGTTGTCCCCGGCGGGCCCAACCACCACCAGCGTCCGCCGCCACCGCCGCCGCGGGGAACCGGAAGTGGCGTGCAAAAGCCGCGCCGCCCGTCTGCCGCGGGCGCCGGTTCTCGCGAGAGCGCGGAGGGTGGTGGGCGGAGCCTCGTCGTCACCGGCGGCGCGCGGCGCCCCGCTCGCTCCGCGCTAGAGGACACGGCTAAGATGGCGGCGTCTGCGGCGGCACTGCGGCACCTGGCGCCGGTGGGCTCCCGCCTCCCGCCGCGGGGCCGCGCCGCCGGGCGGCTGCTGCTCCAGCAGCGCAGGGGGGTCCGCCTCTCCGCGCCCGCCGCCATGCAGGTAGCGGGGTCTCCGCGGGGAGCATTGCCCCGAAGGAGGGGTTGGGGGAAAAGGGGCTCGTCCTTCTCGGGGGAAGTGGCCGGCCCCGGGGTGGGTGGGCGGTGAGGTGAGGTGAGGTGACTCGACTCCCCGCGGCCCTGATGTGTGTGGGGCGCCCGGCGGGTGCCGGCCCTGCCCCCGCCCTGCCCGGCTGCCGGTGTCTCGCAGGTGACGGTGCGGGACGCGCTGAACCAGGCGCTGGATGAGGAGCTGGAGCGGGACGAGCGCGTCTTTTTGCTGGGCGAGGAGGTGGCCCAGTACGATGGTGCCTACAAGGTACGTGGATGCCGTTACCGCGCCGGGAAAGGGCCTCGCGCGGGCCCTGACTCCCCTCTCCTGCCCTGCAGATCTCCAGGGGTCTCTGGAAGAAGTACGGGGACAAGAGGGTGATCGACACCCCGATATCAGAGGTAAGGCTGCCCTGTCTCCTGCCCTGGCTATCCCTTCTATCAGCTGCTCCCCTGATGCTTACCCCTTGGTTCCCTTCTCTTTCAGATGGGCTTCACGGGAATCGCTGTCGGTGCTGCTATGGTTTGTTAAATTTGCGTTCCTCTCCTTCTGATTTAAAACTTAAAATTATTTTTTTATGTAAAAACATACTAATACATATTTTAACGTGTTTAATAGGCAGGGTTGAGACCAGTGTGTGAATTCATGACATTCAACTTCTCCATGCAAGCAATCGATCAGGTTATAAACTCTGCTGCCAAGACCTGTTACATGTCTGCAGGATCAATCGCTGTTCCCATTGTCTTCCGGGGCCCCAATGGGGCATCAGCTGGAGTCGCTGCTCAGCACTCACAGTGCTTCGCTGCTTGGTATGGGCACTGCCCGGGACTGAAAGTTGTTAGTCCTTGGAGCTCAGAAGATGCCAAAGGTCTGCTGAAAGCATCAATCCGGGATGATAACCCAGGTGAACACAGGCAGATCATGACAATACCTAGCACTTGATCCTGAAAAGAATGTCTGTTTTATCCTTCTGCCCCATTTAAAACAAACAAACAAAAGATTGTTAAACCCTAAAATACTTAAAGTTGCTTTACTGCAGCTTTAGGGTACTTACAAAGGCACAGAACTATTTATTCTTTTCCTAACAGTCACTTGCCTTGCTAGCAGTAGACTAATTCTGTGCTGTTGCCAGCTACGTATCTCTAGTGCTAGTTTGGTACCAATCAGGAAACTTAGAAGCATTTATGAATCTATCATAAAGGGGTTAAAAAGGATGAAGATGAGTTAGGAGGAGTTCCTGCATATACACTATGTAACTTATTTTTACAGATCATGAAATTCAGATGATAAATTCAGAATGTCATTAATTAAAAGCAGGGCAACCTTTGTCTTTATTTTTCACAAATAGGCATGCAAAATTTAAGACCTTTCTAACACTCAAGATTCTGCCATCATATACCAGAAGTTAAATACCTGATCTCATTTAAGACTAACTGTAGACAATTTTTTAAATGATTCGGCATTAAGACTGTGATTTTTTTTTTTTCTAATTGCTTCCACAAACACACTCAAGTCCTTGTTGTCTGGGTGGGCTTAGTATCTTGAGCTGGTCTGCTGCAGTACCGTTAATCATAAGTACAGTCCTGTGCCTGCAGATGCACATGTTAATCCAAGTATGCTTTCTTCTAGTTGTGATGCTGGAAAATGAATTACTGTATGGTGTTCCCTTTGAAATGTCTGAACAGGCACAGTCAAAGGATTTTGTTGTTCCGATTGGAAAAGCTAAAATAGAGAGGCAAGGTAAGCTGAGAATACAGTTTGTTTCCATATTAACCAAACTGCTTGGGGGCTTTTTTTAACTTCTTAGCTATTCAGAATACTGCTGTCATGGGGCACAGAAAAGTATTTCAAATGTTAAATGTTCCAATGTTATTTTATCCGGTAGTATACTTTATTGTTCTGTTGTCCTTATAAGGAAAGATCACCTGATTCTCTATATCTTCTATAAAGCTATACCCTTCTAAAGGATTTGTTCCATAGTGTAGAGGAGGAGTAGGTGATGGCTGAAAAACTTTTTTCCTCACCTTAGTATGTAATTTTTGTCAAAAATGCAAAGAGAGATCACTGTAGTATTTCAGCCCATTTGTTTATAATTTACCACTGAATTACATGAATGTTTGAAAAGGATGATCTGGGAACTATATTAAATATGTCTTCAGTTCCCTGAATTAAAGGGTAAAGTTTGTGTCTTAGCATAGTCCTTCGCTACCACTCTGTGCAGAATACTTAGCACTTCAAATAAATGTAAGGAAATTTAAATTTAGGGTTTTTTTTCTTTTTTAACACTTGTTTCTGTGTTAGGAACTCATGTTACGTTAGTGTCACACTCAAGACCTGTCGGACACTGTTTGGAAGCAGCTGCTGTACTTGCTAAAGAAGGTGTAGAGTGTGAGGTGGGTGGGGTTTCTGTTACTTGTCTCTTTCCCTGACGTGGGGAAAAAAGAAGAGGGCATTCCTGTTCAGTGTTACTAACTACAAGCTTCTTATATTTGTAAATGCGTTAATAGCATGTGCATTGCATGTTTCTGCATTTGACCTTTTCATCACAAAATTAAGGCAGAGCTACTAACGATTTTCAGATTGACCCAGCTGTATGGTAAGCAGAACAATGACAGTATGTATTAGTATGGTTGTATCTTGATGCAGCAAGTCACCTACTTGGGATTTTCCAGGAGCCACCAGAAACTGTTCCGCACAGTCTCTACTAGAAAAAGTTAGAAATACTAAGTCTTGTCTTCAAAGTCAGAATAGATGAAAGTGCTAAAGGGCACTGTACCCAAACAGTGGTAACCAACAGGCTTAAATCATAGCAAAAGTCACACAGTCCCTTTTCTCCACCCCCCGCCCCCAGGTTATAAATCTGCGTACCATTCGACCAATGGATATTGAAACAGTGGAAGCCAGCGTTGTGAAGACAAACCATCTTGTAACTGTAGAAGGAGGTTGGCCACAGTTTGGAGTAGGAGCAGAAATCTGTGCCAGGATCATGGAAGGTACCGAGTTTTGCAATATATATGTTGATCTCATTCCCCTGTCTAAATCCTGACAACTTCTTGATAAAGCCAGGTGAAGGTAAAAGTTAGGGAGTTGTATCTGAAAAGCTTGAGCCTAGCTGTCTTGCTCTAGAGCTTTTCACAGGGTGGATCCAGCTAGTCTTCTGTTGTGAGTAATTCTTATCCCAGAAACTTGACTGTGTGAGAAGTAGGATGGAAACTTTCTGTCTAAACCGTAGTGTGTGAAGATAAACAAGCAGGAACAGCTCTCTGGAATACTGGAGCTGCAGGAACAAAATTGTTTAAATTTTGTTTGATTGATTCAGAAATTGAATTGAGAGAAAACCATAGTGCATGGCAACCTGACAACTGCTTTCTGTTTCAGGATCTGCCTTTAACTACTTGGATGCTCCAGCTGTGCGTGTTACCGGTGCAGATGTTCCTATGCCTTATGCAAAAATTTTAGAAGATAACTGCATACCTCAAGTGAAGGATATAATATTTGCAGTGAAGAAAACTTTGAATATCTAGGTTGTAAATACATGATTTAAAGTCCTGCTTTACAAAGTATTAATGGTGTAAGGCAAGTTGTATGCATAACTTTTGTTGTATAGCTACATGAACTTTTTGTACAGTGGGGAAAGTATAGTGACCTCCCAGAATATTTATATAGGGTTACCCTCTAAGCCACACTTCATATAAGCAACGATGTGATAATGTTTGTTTGTTCAACAGTACAGGTGGGTTAGTACTACTGTATGTGGAGAAATCCTATTCTAAATTCAGAATGAGGAAAAAAATCCTCCCTGTCTGCTTGGCTTGTAATTACCAGACCAGCTGTGTTAAACTGTTGGCTGTAGTGGTGGTTGAGTGAAGAACTGCAGTGAGGAAGAGGGGGACCCCGAGTCCTGCCCTGGAATGCTGTACAGCTGTCTAGGAGCCCATGGTTGCAAGGCTTATTAAAGGTGAATAATCAAACTGGAGTGAGCGAAGCCTTGCTTTTCAGTTTAACAGTTAAGTGCAACTATCTGTACAAAGTGTCTTTGGAACCCTGCGGTATGGGTTAAGAGATGGCTAACATGTTTAGTTTCAAAGAGCACTCCATGCAGGAAAGCTTCTGCACAAGAGCTTAAATAAAGATCCTGATCCTCTTCAGTATGTGATGGGAAACACTACCTAATTTTTCTTCACTAATTGCCACATACAGTGATAAAAAAAATACTTGCCCAGATGCTTTGCTTTATGTATTATTTTTTTAAACTCATCACAAAGGCTAACAACAGCATGCTCAAACTATAGTTTTTACAGTGCAAAATAAGTTATTTTACACACACACACACACACTGAGCCTGGGTCTGAAGTAGCAGTCGTGTAGACTGTGTTTGAAGAGCTGGGAAACAGTGGCAGCAGCCTTGCGGCAGATCACCACGTACCAGGGTTTAGTTAAGGGACTATTCCAGTCAGGCAAGAAGGACTGCGCTAGCCTTTGTTCAGTGGCTTCTGGTACAGAGTGAGAGCTGCCTACAGGAGCCTGTGCAGTGTGGCTTACTCTGTGCTGCAGGTAGGCTGCCTTTCCGCTGAACTGTTGGAAAGGAGATACTTACCTCTGTAAGTAGACAGAAGTGCTTGGGTCCTATTTTAGTTAAGGGCTATGAATACCTTTCAGAGTATTTCCTTTAGCAGAAGTGCTATTAGGTTCTTAAGAAGTCTGGCTTGCAGGTGCAATCCCAGCAGAATATACCCACCACTACACTGCTGAAGGAATTCCATTAACATTTTAATAAAAATGACTGAATATCACAGGTTACATGAAACTTTGTACAGACATTCTCTGCATAGTAACAAAACACTGATGTACTTGAATTTAAAAAATGGATTATCTATAATCCTTTAAAGTGCAATTTGTTTAAGGTTTTAAATCAGAAAGGATCTTTCAATAAAGTTTAAGCTGTTGAATTAACTTGAAGTAACTTTGCATTTAACTAAATCAAGAATAATAACCCAGTGCCCTATTAAATCCCATTCCAACTGTCTCCTCATTTAAAAACACTTTCCCTTAGATTTACAGGTAGGATGTCCATTTAAACAAGTTAAATGAGACAGCATTTTTACTCCACCAGCAAACATGGTGGGAATAAGATTTAATTCTCTAGTTCCCTCACCTGTGCAGTACGCTTTAAGGGTTGGGAGGGTTTGGATTATCTAGAACAAAACTTGCTTATTCAATGCAGCAAGAATTAAGATGAGTTACAAGTGCATGAAAAGAGTTGAAAAACTGAGCAGACTAAAACTACATTTGTGTAATTTGAAAAAAGGGGTGGAATAGAGCTGGGAAAAAAATATGCATTAATTCACCATGATTATGGTCATTCCTATTTTCAGATTTTTATTCAGCTATATAGAAGTTGCTGTACCCCTGAAACTGTAGCTAGAGAACAAAGTTCTTGAACCCAAGTAAAGAATGGAGTATTTATCACAGCATGGCAATGCAATTCAGACAGGGCAGTGCTGCCACTCAAGAAAAGCTGAAATAGGGGTAAACAGAGCTACAGCATGATTAGCCGCTATATGCTGGTGGATCAGTTGCTGGTCAGGAGGGTCTGCTTCCTAGACAGCACAGGAGGGGGAGAGGAAATTCAATCCTGGTGTGACCAGTGGCCTCAGCTGATCCTGGGAGCGCTGTAGTCGCACGTCTGTGTTTTCTTCAGAGTTCCCTTCTGAAAGTTTTGAATGGAGCTGAGTAAGGCTCCTCGGCTTGCACTGACATCAGGCTGCGGGTTTGGCTGTGTTGGCACCTCTGTACTCGGAGGGGGAGCTGCTGGTGGCAGGGGCGGCGGTGGTGGTGCTGGGGGTATCGACGATGCTCCTGTTGAGTTGAGAAGAGAAGATGTAATTTGATTATGCAAAGGAGGTCCTGCCACAGAGGACTGCGGCTGCTTAGCTGGACTTGGTCAGTCCTGTATGAGTCACGTCATTCTCCGAATGCCAGTGGAGTGTGAAGAACAGAACAGATGAAAAATGCCAGCGATCAAATCCCTCTATCTGCAGGTGAGTCATGTCACCTGAGACACCTCTGAAATGAAACCTGAAGTGCCTCAGTACTTAGGGATGCAAAACATGACTCAAATGTGATCTTGCACTAAGGGAAATGGAGATGACTGAACAGGACGTCCCAGCTTGAGCTTGTCTTGTTTGTCCCCAGTGAAGCAGTTTGCTCTTTGGATCACAAACAGTAACAAAGACTGGAAGCAAATCTTAGTACGCATTCTTATTTACATGACTAACTTTACATTCTTAGGAAGAACCACATCACTGTAGTATTTGTGATGACTGCTTGGTCAGGTTATACTCCCATTTTAAAGTACTAACTGCAGATAGAGTTTTCTGGAAGTGTTTTAGACTTCCACAATACTGTCAGACTTTCTCCAAACATGTTGTAACAAATGCTGGTTTCACAGGCTGAATGAATCACAATTGCCACTCACACCGCCTGCCTGCCTCTCGTGTTCCCACCAGTCACCTTTGCACTCTGGCCCTTGCTTTCTACCCCAGTCATGTCCATCTCATGCTTCTCATCATGCCTCAGCCTCCAAGTCCTGACTCCCTGGGAAGCCAAAGCCCATAGCGGTGCATGCAGGCAGCTAGCTCAGCAGTGAGCGCCTGCATGGAGGTGCTCCCTGGCAGCTGGGATCCATGCAGGTGGCCTTATTTGCCCTAAGCAGCTCTCCTAAACACTGATCTTGTGCAGCTCTACTGCTGCACGCTGCACCATCGTTTCTACACAAGTATAATCAAAGATCCAGGCAGGCGTAAAAGCAAAAGGCTTTAGAGGTGACCGCTTGCCATTGCACAAGACATGCACGTGAAGGTGGCATTTGCAGCCCATCACCAGCTATATGGGGAATGATGGGTCTGTCTTGTCTCGCATATTCTGGAATGAGTGTGGGCATAATGATTAATATCTTCGAACTATTCAACAATTAATTTTAACTCCCATCATCTAGATCATGAGTTATTCCATAGTAAAACTAGAGAAACAAATGGCACCTATAGTCACACTTGCTTCCGGTAGCTAGCTCTAACCCACAAAGAGGAATACACTGGTAAGTGGCAAGAACTATGGTACTAAAGGACAACAAAGCAAAACAACATGAGGCCAACCAAGAGACTATGGTTACTGAAGTAAAACTGCTTGCCATGAAGTAAGCAAACACCAAGCAGTGAAAGGACATTATGCCACATGGACTCAAGCAGTATTCAATGAAGGGTAAAGCTCAGCTACAGAAAACAAAAAGCAGGCAAAGTTCTCCGTGTTCCTCACTAACGCTTGCTCTCAGACTAACAAGTAATAGTAAAAAAGTAACTGCTGTAAATATAAAAAGCCATTATACTAGTTGAACGTCATAACTCAAAGCTCCCTCATTTTCTATTTGTACCAGTCTTTGAAGAGAGACTTTTCCCATATGGGAGCAAGCGCAAAATGAGGAATATTCACACAAAGCATCCAATTTTGCCAGCGTACATTAATATATGCTGTGATTGTAGCACTTCCAACTCTTGAGAGAAATTGTCACAGAAGGTTTTCATGCCAGTGAGAACAAAACATGGAAGTACATATTGGGCTCATCTTCACTCTCCTCCCTTCCAGAGGAAATACTCAAGTCCTAGTAGAAATATCAGAGATCAACTGAAACAATTTAACACGCCTGTTGCATGTGGATCAACTGCTCCCTTAAGTAAGCAAAACATTACACAGTGTTAGCACAAACTGAAATAAATTGCATATTGATGCCTTGGAGCCACCTAACCTATCTAAATCTACTTTTTACACTAGCCAAAGATGTAGAAGTCCATTTATTATTAGAAATAGTGGAAAACCATCCCTTAGGTTAGAGTCTTGTTTGTAATGTGTGTACGGACTGCCAGCAAAGGACAGCAAAGCAAAACTTGACGCTTTGCCAAAGGAAGAACAAGACCAAGAACAGTTCAAGTAATCACTTTTGTGGTTGAAGTGGTCAGAGTAGAACACCGCAGGACTGGCGTACCAACGCTATCACCAAACTGATAAGATGAACTGCTGTAAAAGAGCCAAGACCACCTAATCGTAAATGAAATGGCTTGAAAGAGATGCAAGAACTGCAGAGAACAAAGACAAGATTTTTGGCTGGAATTGCGAGATGAGGTTCAAGAGGCTGTGCAAGTAGTTTTACAAGATGCAATAGGGAAAGACCATGAGAACAGTGGCCAGGACTCCATATGGAACACAAATACAACGGTAACATACACAGTGAAAGAAGGTACGTCTTTGACAGAGAGGAGGGCATAAAAGCCACAACGTGCTTGGATCACTAAGTATTACTAGGACAAGATTCCATGTGTTTTCTTCAAATTTTGGTCTGGTCATTTTACAATGGATGTAGGAAAAGACAGGGAAGTAGGGGGAGAAGCTACCTTCCTTCCTGGAAAATTGTTAAATTCCTCAGGACTCACTATTACTGAAATTGAGCTGCCGAGAACATCATACAGTTAAACTCTTGGGAGACTGATTACAGACAATGATACTCTTATACCTGAGCTCTGCCTCAAATACACACAGGTTTTAGAATCATAGCTGACTAGCTATGGGCATTACATATTGAACCTACTAATTAAGGGCATGATTCTGAAAATCTTCAAATCCATTCATTTCAATTAGTCAACCAAAACCAAGCTGTCCTTCCCTTCTTGACACGAGTGGTGCAAAGGAAATCTTAGTTCACACTTGTGTACTCATATGCAGTTATATCTACAAATTATATTGTTCTGCCCAACAGTGAAATATTCTCCCGTGTTTACTAGAACAAAAAAAAACATTTCAGACAAGTGCTCAGTTATCACTAGACTTTTCTAATACACGTTGGAAGAAGTTGCCTGCAAACACATATTTTACTCATTCATGCAGTTGTAAGAATAAAACACGCAAACAGAACTTACCAAGGGTTTTTTACAGGGACATTTTTGTTAAAAGAGTGTGTTAAAAGGAATAGGAAGTAAATCAGATGCTGTAAACTTGATGCCTGAATTGAAACAAAAACTTAATTATGAATTTAAAGTGACAGTAATTGTGCAAACAGCATTAAAAACTTGGCTGAGAATGGGATGCAAACAAAGAAAATCATTTTAGTGATAGAGTTTTTAAAGATGCTGTATTTCATTAAAATAATCACACGAATGTTCAGATCTTTTTTCTATTCCCTCCCAGTACTAAGCAAGTTCAAGATTTGCATTCAAGTTTCCCATACAGAAACAGAGCATCTTTAAAGAGATAAATCAGCATTAGCTTACTTTTCCGAAAATTCACGTTCAAAATGATGCATGCTCTATTGAAGACAGCGGAGAAAGAGAGAGGACACAAGTTAATCATCCGGTTCTCGTGTCAAAGTAAGAAAAACAGATACCGTTAGCTGAAAAGTTAGTACAAAAATCAATACATTCTTATTCACTGACAAATATGAGGATAGCAGATTGACTATTTCATATTACATATACAACACTTTGCCTGATTCTGAATAATGAACCACAATTTTCCATGCTATAAGCATTATACTTGATGAACACATACAATACACATGCCTTCAGTTGCTCATGCCATAATTCAAGCTTTACAGGATTAAAGTGCATTTAGATTTAGCAAGAAATCTGCAGGAAGATTAGCCACAGAAGACAAAAATCCATTCAGTTCAAGGAACACTTCCTGTCATATTAACACCTGTATTTACACTTATGCTGCATGGGTCAGAGACACTCAAGAAGAGCACTTACTAAAGCATTCAAATTGTGTTACAGCAAGGTGAAGGGCAGAAAAGATGCAACATATGGGTGTCTATAAAACACATGTCGTACTGAAGGATTCAGAACAACTGGCACAGAAAAAGATAGCTAAAGTTAAGTACAACTCTTTCACTTTATTCCCACAGGGAAGCAAAAATGGCACCCTCCAAACTTTCCTCTAGTGTAAGAGAGCTTGCTGGTATTTTATGGGCTTATTGGATTTAGAGAAGATGCAGCAAAGTTTTAAATAACCCATACCACAGTGTTCTGCATCCCATCTGATCCTAGCTACAGCTCATAGCCGCAAAGAAAACAGATTTTCAAGGAAGCAAAGAATTGTGCAAGTGGAGAAAAAAAGAATCGAACATTCAAGGGAGAATGTCAGAAACACGGTACATTACTAAAATCACTTGCCATGATGTAAACAATGTATTTCAAACATGTTATTTAGCTGAGTATCTGCAACAAAACCAGCCCAAAACATTCCAGTCAATGAGAAAAGCCCATGAGAGCCTATGTTTCTAGTAGACATTTTTCCCCTCAAAGCAGGTCATGCATTCAATCCTACAACTGCAGCTGTTATTATGAAGCCAGCTGAAGCCAGCAATCATTTTATTTCTTAGTATGTTTTGCATTAACTATACCAAGCACTCTGCTGCAAGCTAAGTCTCACAAGGTCTTTGTTCAGACACAAAGCACCTCTCAACGCATAAGAAACACCTTGAATGATGTTCCTTCCCCAGGGCATGTCAGCCTGGAGCCCATTCCCGTTTGGTCAGTGTCTGGCTCTGCACATACCCATGCACTACATTGATTTGGTTGGTTACAGGCCAGGACAAGGGCAAGAGATTCTGTTGGGTACACTTTTCTATGTCAGCCTTCATTTTGCCATGGCATCACATCAGCAAGATGCTTTGAGATGACATGATTCTAACACAACCACAACCAAACCAGAAAGACAGACTGAAAGCCTTATTCCCCTTTTGAGAGTCATCTCAACACACTGATATCCACAAGCAATTTTGGTTCAGAGGTAAATATCCTTAGTAAGTGCAAGGAAACTGGAAGGCAGAGATACAAGCTACAGATGCATCACTTGTCACAAAGAAAGTCCTACCAAAGGGCCAGCGAGTCTTTCATTGACTAATAGCATACTTGCTTACAATGGCTAAAACTACAACATTGCTGGTGAAAAAAATCAGGCACGCTAGCTTTTCTCTTAGAACTAACACCTGAAGTTTCTTCTATGAATTCTACTCACAAAGCATTCCTGAAATGGTGACACTTGCCTTTAGACCCGATCAAAAGGATCAAAGCCATCGGCACACTAAAGCACTTTCCAATTTGAATGTGGGTAGGGCCAAGTGCACCACATCAAACAAGGCTGATCACAAGTCATCATGAGCACACTGGCAGCAAGATGACTGACACGCTGTGACAATGTGGTTTGAACAACAGAGCCAAGTTTTGAGCCCAAACTTGAGCCATTTTTAGCAATGTGAGCCACATCTACACATAAACCTGCATCACATGCTCAAAACTTGAAAAAGCTTTCAACCAAGTTCCAACAGGTTCAAGTTAAAACATAAATAAAAGGTAGTTTTATTGCAGAAAAAAAACCCTGTTCTCTAAACATCTGTCCATTTTGGAGGCATAAGGTTTTCTTCTGCATTTTCAGCTACTTCCTTATTAAAGCATACAGAACTTGAAATAAACCCTCCGGCTAAGAGTCAGTACATCCAGAGAACAGCACTGTTATTGTGCAACACAGTAACAGTAATTACCTTGTTTAGACTAACTGGGAGAAGTTAGTTCATAAAATATACACTTCAACATACACTCGAAGAAGAAACAACTAACTTGAATTTCAGCATAACTGATTTGGATTACATCACACAGACTGCAGTGTCCTTTGAAAGGCCATTCACAGCAAACACAAATTTGATTGCATCAATTTAGGTAACAAGTTGTGCTGTGTAGAAAGTTCCTGGGACTAGAAACCATATGGCATGAGTCATCATAACAAACAGGAATGCTATGGACTGCTTCCCTTCTAGAAATGTATTCCATTAACACCTTTTGCTGTTAATGTTTGCCAGTGCTCGTCTTCCAGCCTTTCAGACTGAAGCACATCCACTGTCACTCAATATTCGGATTTGTAATCAAACTTTCATGAGCATTTCTATTGCCCACTCAAGCAGATTCTTCACCACTTCCCACCACCTGTCCTAAACATGAGCAAAACTGTTTGCACAGCTACCCAGCAAACGAGAAGACAGAACTGGCCAAAAAATAATAAAGATATTATCTTTAAACCAAATCAGTCTCTGACTTGTTTCTACCAGTTCTACTGCTGTTATCAATAGACTGTAGCAGAACTGGGGAGATTTATGCAGCCTAAGCTGCTGCATTTGTCACACCCCAAATTCCTGAAACTACATCAGAGCAGTACAGGTGTAAAGAGACAATACACAGAAACAAGGGATCAACAAACAGTATTTCAGAGTCAACAGACCATTAACATGAGAACAAATGCATACTGCAACATGAGGCCCAGAAAATGTCTGGAAAGTAGCAATATTGGTAGGACTGCAGTAATAGAGACTTTGAAGAAAGCACTTATGCTCTATGGGTAAATAATTTCATGTATATCTCAAGAAAGGTTATTAAATGAAAAAGAACAGCATTAAAAGGTTCTCTATGGCCCCCAAAAGACAGCACATGCCCACACTCAGGCTGACACAAGATAAATATTATCTCTGTGTCTTTGTGTTCCATCCTTGAAAAACACCATCCCTTAACCATCCTTAGGAACAACACCCACAGTTGAGGGGGGGGGGGGGGGGGAGGAATAAAAAAAGAAAGAAAAAGACAAACACTGTAATGACTCTTGAACTTACCTGCTGTAGAGGGCGGAGTGGGTGATGATGGAGATGTTAATGGGGAACTCGCCCCAGAGCCTGCTAAATAAAACAACAGTCTAGTAACTAAAGCTGTGACATTACAATTCAACACAGTCAGACAAGACAGACTGTTGGAAACAGGCCAGCTTTATTGACTGAAGATCCAATCCTACTTCCACTGAAATCTTGGGAAAGATTCCCATTCGTAGGAGCAGTGTCACTCAGACCCGATCTGAACAGACAGTCTTTACAGTACACAGTATCAGAGGAGATCCAAACACATAAGAAGTACACTCAACAGTATTCCTCAATGGGAAACACTTCTTTTCTGTTGCTTAGGCTGTTGGATTTCAGCGTCCAAATGCTGTTCTCCTTAAGAGTTGTGCCACTGCATGGATGGCACCCCACTTCTCCTTCTAAGAGATGATTTTCAGTCAGTCGCTGTACTCCACAAGTTAATCTGACATCTGACTATTCTACAACAGGCTGCTTTTGGACACATTTTGGCCAAGCAAGTCAACCCTGTTAAACTGTTCAGTAGTACCAACCATTCCTTTTAACTAAATGAAGGCCTGTAAAAGGCTCTGTTGATTTAGAATTTGGAACTAAAGCAGCAATTAAACAGGTAATTTTCTCACTCATTTTAACACCTTACTCTGGAATACAGATCACCACAGAGTTTCTCCCTGAAGGCTACATTATTAAACGACCCAAATAATGGATGCTATTATTATTCCACTCAAATATCAAACACAATGAAAAGACTGATTTTTTTTTTTGAGGAATGAGGCCCAGAAGAGAGGACACATTGCTTTAAATTAGGCAGCTGAAAATCTAATGCTGACAATATTTTTAAGCCCTCGATTTATCTATTATTAAATACCCAAACCAGTGGTATCAGGCTTTGGTAGTCCAATATTAATGTGTAAACTGATGGTGACCCTGGATCTTTTAAGCCAGAAATTGACAGCAACAACAAAAATATTGATATAGCTGTGTAGAGGCAAGCTCTTCTCTCTGTAGTTACCTGAGTTATTTGAGTTGCTGTATCTTGCTGAGTGTTCTTCCCCACTTTCATAGGCAGAGCGTTTTGACTTCTTTAAAATGAAGCAGAAGAAACAGAAGATGGGAATGAATAATTGCTTTTCATGATAAGGATTGAACTGACACACAGATTTGTATCAGCCACCCACTGTATCATACAAGGTTTACCAATGCCCAACATCCCTCTCCCCACACCCAACATGGGCTGCCATGATGGCAACAGCAGCAAGGCTGTTCTGCACTCAAATACCTCCTGGCAAGCAACCAGGGCAATTTCAGTGCCTTCTGACCACAAGAGAAAGGCAAAAACACCGACCCATCAAACAGGAAGAGAAATGCAGACAGCATGCTGCGGGAGCAAATTAAAAAAGGCTCCAATACCCTCATCAGGGAGCAGGAAGCAGCAGAGGTTGTCACCAGTGTATGAGGTGTTAACTAAGACTGTTTTCATACAGCAACCTCAAACAGGTTAACCCGATATGCAAGTCAGCTACCACTGTAATTTAAACTTCTTAGGAAGTCTATTCCTTAGCGACAGAAGTGAAAACAACCACAAAGTAGTACAGAAAAACACAGGACAGAATAGAGCAGCGTACCTGTGGTTGTACATGCTAAACATTCAAAAGAGATACACATCTTTTTCTGTGAGAGAAACCTATTTAAATATTGCTTACTTTTCGTGCTAAGATCTTCCTTTTCTTTTTTTCTTCTTCAGAGCCATGATGAGATTGAGCTCTTGTCAGCCTTCTGTGCTGGTGAATCTTCAAAATGAAGGGAAAAACAGAAAAAGAGGAAGTTAAGATCAAACAAGGCATATGTTTGGGGTACAAGAAAACACTGTAGCCATTTTGCAAGTTTAATTTTCTTTTTTTATTTTTAGCTTTTATCTTTACTGTTGCTGGTAGAGGACGAGCTTCATACTGCAGTTAAAACGATCCTTTAACTTAGGAGCCACTGCCTGTGAAACTGCATCACTTAAAACCATGAAATGCCATACAGTCAACAGCTGTTCTACAACTCCTCATACTGCATTGTCGGGAAAGTAAATCTGTTGATGAAAGCCTTTATTACTCAAAATCACTTCTGAGTAAAAACTCACTTTCCCCATGTAAAAGTGGTAAGAGGAAATGGAATGTCTGTAGGAAATACAGTAAAGAAATGCATACGTTACCAATTTCTGTTCTTCTGTTAATCGCTTTTCTATGCACTCCTTGGAGGTTTTCAATGCCTCTTTTAGCTTAGTAGGAATCTAATACAGAATGGGGAAAAAAAAATCATAGCACAAAACATGATAAAGGAAAACACAAGTGCTCCACTCAAAACTCACCATTCATCTGATCATGTTGCTCATCTAAAGCCTTAACTTCTGACACTATTCCCTTAGTGAAGGGAAAAGAAGATTCTATATACATGTTTTCTACCCCAAACCTAGCTACAGATCTAACAGAAGGGACAAAGAAACACCGAAAAATGGAAGGGATACTCTAATGGCAGGAACAGCTACTTATTTTGATACTCCATCCATACCACATCCCCAAACTGCCACGAGGCTGACAACACAAGACACATAGCACATGCCCTCCAGGAGAGGTGTTCTGGGGCAGCTCCCTAGTGCGAGCAGATGTGGTTCCCCAAAAGTCCCAGCACTGCAGCACTAGAGATGGCAACAAAGTGCTGACGTGTCACCTAGCAAAACCAGTTTCCACAGGTCTTATCAATTAGTTTCCTCTCACTGCAAGGGATCCACATTACTTAGCAGCCTCTGCTCAGATAGAGCGCCATCATTAGTAATGCAAATATGCTCCAGGATAGGAACTGCACTTGAACACTCATGGGTCGCACCATGCCCCCTTCTAAGGGGTGATATAATGTTCTTGGGTACAGTTCAGCAAAGGAATCCAAATACTGATGGCAATTGCCATAAAGACAAATAAAGCCAGCTCTCCTCTACCCTATCTGTTGATTAATGCGTAGCTAACCACAGCCTGACACTTCCACAAACATCAGCAAATCAATGTTCAACTCTACCTTAAACTGTGGTTTCTCAGAGTTTGTTAGCAGGACATCACTGAATAATCTGTGAGTGGACAAAAAAAAAAAAAAAAAAGAAAAAAAAAAGTATTATTCCCAAGAGATGGAGAACCAGAGCAAGAAAGCAAGAATACTATTGGTACTGTTCGCTTAACTCCCTCTTTCTCCTTTTTCTTCTCTGTCCTCATCCCTAGGCCACTGTTAGGTTTTTTTCCACAGGTTTTTATGTACTGCTTTTTATTTTCCAAGTACTGCTGGGAAATTAGCAGCATTCAACCCTCAGAATGCAGCCACTACTGATGGCAGAGTGAGCAAGACTGTGTGAAGTACTTTGAAAGCTGATAGAACAGGTGCAATTATCAGAGGCAGAAAAGGGTTCCCCTAAAAAATAAGAATGCCTTTTGCTAAAAAGTATATGGATTCTTTAATGACAAAAGATTACCAGGGACTTGATTTTAAATTTCACCTAAACAACATCACTGCTTTTTATCATAAAACTCTCTTAGCATGACTATTGTTTTAGCATTAACAAGAATCATGTAAAAGATCAATCAGTGAACTTAACATTTGAAAATATCTACATTCTTGTCTGTACTCTGGCAAAAGCTACTAAAGCAAATATTCTAATAGTTTCGCTCTCCCCTCTGCAGTATCAGCAGCAACAGCATAAATGATTAATCCTTTTCCATCCAAACCAAAGACACTAGAGGGCAATGGTAGTCTGAAAATAAACTGGTTAGTCCATTTCAAGATACTTTGTTCTGGAGAACATACTAGAAAATTGTCCCAAAAAGAGATCTTAAGCCTGGCTCCAAGATAAATATTTCAGAGATCTTGTGTTACTGTTCACTATGTAAAATTGTAACAGGCCTGTACTAGAGAAAACAAATTCAAGTGTAGAATCAAGTTTCTATGAACAGTTTTTCATGAAAAATTCAGAAATAAAACAAATTTTAAAAGACTTTAAAAAACTATGAAAGTTGCCTTCTTGTTTACAGAGCATTTTTCTGACCCTTTCTGATTATGTCCTTGCAAAATTAAGCAAACTCATAGTTCATATGGTTATAATAAATAATAAATCTTATTAAATATTCAAAATTACATTAATTGCTTTAAATTATATTACTTGCATTGTACATCTATGTAGAACACTTTTGTGAAGAGTATTGGTATGAAGGGAATGTAGTATAATACCACACATATCAGATACAGCTGGGCATGGATTATTTGTTCAACATCTTTTAAGACCTGTATAATCCTGTATTCACAGAGTTTTCTTATAGTATTTCTCCCCTGCTTACATTCTACCTCCCACCTCCTTTAAAAGCAGAGGAAGGGAGGAGTAGAAGGAGTTGAAGGCCGAGACAAGTGTGCAGTGACTTCCCAACCACGAAACATGAATCTTGGAGCATGCTCTGAATGTACTGCAATCTGTATACTGTGATATCAGACCCAGATTTAGGTATGGGCAATCTGTCATATATAAGGTCGTGACTCTGGCACCTCATATTAAGAAAAATATAGAAGAACCCCCCACCAGGAACCGTGGTTCTACGCTCAGCATGCTGGTGACATGTTGCAGCAGAGTGACAGCAGACAATTTCCTTGGTAATATTCTCTCCTAATTGCAGGCAGGTTGGCACTGCAGACAGACATGATCTCCAGCTCAGTCATGCACTGACATTGCTCGCTTTCTGCATTCTAGTCTTGCCCCATACCTGCCCTTACCACTTCACTGCATCACTGGGAGGACAGCCTGTAAGGAAATTTATTATGACTATGCTTCAGAGAATCCCTAAGCCAGCCCTGCAAGAAACCAGCCAAAACTTCTACTCAACATCTCGTATCCAGACCCAGTCTAAATGTCACTGCTAAGCAAGGCAAGAGATCTATTTTGCTAGTCATAAGTAAACTGATAGCAAAATCTACTGAAGTAGGTTGGAAGGGGACATAGAAAAAGACTCCTTACTCTAAATGCCTTAAAACAATCTGTACATTATCTTAATCATGCTTGCACTACTTTAACAGTTGGATCAAGTTAAACCATAGCACCACGCTAAATAAAATGTATTCATAACAGCTCCAACACACCAAGAGACAGAGAAATGTTAAATGAGCACCTATCATATTCACAAGGGATGGGTTCTATAAAGCCTATCAATTTTAAAGCTTCATTTGGGATACATTGTACAACCCTGAGAATGAGGAGCAAATCTTTCTAAAAAGGAACAAGAGCAAAAAGGTTCTTCCTCCTAATATAATTAAAAACATTGCTATGAGTATAAAACAAGTAAAACAAGACTTACGGCATCTGTAAGAGCCGTGAAACAGTTGGCATGCCATTCTTCATAGCTTCACAGGTCAGAATGGATTCCAACACAGACACTACCAAAGAAAGAATACAAATGAACACATTTTTGCACGGCAGGACAGCAAATGATTTAGAACGAATGTCTGGCACTGCTGTGTGATGTTCATCTAAGTACTGCAGCAACTAAGCAGTGATGAAGCTCTGTGGCATGTGTTTTTTATTATAATGTTACTATTACACACACAAACTTTTCAAGAATGTTAGACATGAGGTGACAGAATCCAGGCATCTAATTACTTACCACACACTGCTTTATAAGTCAGTTAAAAAAAAAAAAAAGGTTTTATTTATATGCCACATATATTTCAGGAAGAACACATTTTCTATTTTTAGAAATTCTAAATTACTAATTCTTTCCGGTCACAGGCTGCAAAGATGTTAGGCTACTATTTCACAGCACTTCAGCTTAGGTAAAAGGTAAGAGCATCCAGGAAGCCAAGACTGACGTTTTTTCTGTTGTATACTAACCAACAAACACTGATGGTGCAGGGGGGAAGCTGTCTACTGGAATCATATCTGGGGGTCTTCCGTATGTCATTTCATACAGTAAGTGTCCAAAGCAGTGTACATCAACACCTTCTAAAGTCTGTGGAGGAACAAAAAAATAAAAACAAAACTTGCTAGAACTAATCAGTTTTTCACAACTGGTTTGAAAACAAGCAATAATCCATTAAAGAAAAAGAGTGGTCTTAAATTTGAAGATAGAAAAGATGAACCATTAAGACAGTTCCTAACTACAATCATTTCCCTGCATAAGTTTAGCTCAAATGAACTCTTCACGCCTCAAGCTAAAGCTACTGCTCTCTTTCTGTATGTGATGATACAGATGAGGTAGCAGCATAGTCGTGTTCTGTAAAAATGCATGAAGTAGTAAACTCTTCCCGTACAGAGCAGTTTAGAGCGTCATACACTGACATAAATCACAGCCAAGCACATTTTCCTAGCTAAGTCAAACATCAAAGAATGAGATTCATAATATGGCCAGCTGTCACTTTACAGGGAGGTAGATAAAAAGACAGCAAAAATGCATACCAAACCTAGGAGAGTCTCCTTCATTCCTTCTTAGGTTTGTACAAGTTGTACATACATGCTAATCTCTCAGACAGCATATTTCCGAGATTTTTGAAACATGTTTAAACAGAAATGTCTCCTCTTACTGGTAAAGCTTTGATGGAACTAACAGATTTGGACTAACCATGAACTTTTGAAAGTTCCTTTGACAACACAGTAGAACTTGTTTAGCAAGGTCAGCAAGCAGCTGTCTTGTGATGCTGTACATAATTTATTACAATGAGCACTTAAAGGCAGGGCAAGATGCTGGCTAAAAGACTGTATTGCTGCAAAAGGGCAAATTTGTTTTCTTATTTTTGTAGGAAGATAGTATTTTGCTTTGCAAGCCTGCAGTTAAGAGACACCCTTCAAACAAATAAAACCCAGCTTTTAATAGTTAGACATCTGCAAGCATCTAATCAATTTTCACAGTATTCACCACATACAAGGCTGATTACTACTCCCAGCTAAGACCAAGTAATAAGCTACGCTCATTGTACAGACATACATGTGAAAAAGTGTGGTAGACAATATGCACATTCCTATGAAATATAAGACTAGGGTGGAAAGAGATCTTAAAACAACTGCAGTTTACCTCCATTTGTGCCAGCACTGCTGTCACAAAACACTCACCTGTGCTCCCTTTCTACCTGCTTACCTTTGGCCTCAGCCTCACTCCAGTGTGCTGCAACAAAGCTTCTGTGCAGCCAGACAGTGATTTGGAGGAAGCAGAAAAGGGATTTGATGGAGAAAAGCTCAGATTAAAGAAAGAGGGTTGAGAGAGGGTTTTTTCACTCTAGTCAGTCCTCCACAAACAGAAGTTGAGGATAAAGGGATGCATAAGAGTCAGCTGAATTAATTGTCTGAATCTTACATTAATTTTCCGAAACTGTGAAAAGTATGATCGATAAAATGATGGAAGTCCCAATAAGGAGTTTTCTAGATCCAGTAACTTGCAGGTGTCCCCATCCAACATCACATTGGCAGAGTGAAGATGGCCGTAAGGAAATCCCTTCTCATGCAAGAATTTTAATACCTGAAAAAAATCCAATACAAAAGCACTGTCACAAGATGCTCTGATGATCTCAAAATCTTAAATGCTCCAATACTAAAGCAGATACATAATAAATGAGGCCCCTGTTTGGAATGCTTGCTCAACTTGATCTTCTATCTACAAACTTGATCTTCTATCTACATTGTCTTTGGCTGACTATTCATTTCCATCTCACTGATAACATTTCTCACAAAACAAACATTTGATGCTGATCCTCAAAGCAGGCTTGTAGACACCTCCCAAAGAGATCTGGAAACTAAAATTCACAATTCTACTGAATATTATATTTTGAATAAAAATTAAAAAAAAAACCAACAAAAACCCCACATTCATGACAATGAATTTATGGCACATGTTCTGCAGGCTATGAATTACTTCTTTCCCTTTTTCCACAAGGAAAAAACTACATTATCACCTCTCTCCCACTTAAGTTCCACACATACCAACTGCCCCTTTTTTTTTTTGGG
>JANZLQ010000037.1:14061378-14078831 GCA_026212715.1 Elanus axillaris | reverse complement strand
GGGGGGGAATGGACACCACCACCCTTCTGGTAACTGAATTCTCCCACAGCTGTGAACACAACTGGTTTTCATGACGCAATTTGAGGGGAAATCTCAGTGAGAAGTGGTGACAGCAGGGAGAGAAAGGGAATCATGCCAAAAAGGAGTTTCCTCTAATGTGGCTTATCTTGACATAGAAACACAGAAAAAAGGTAAGGATGCACTGATCTTTCTGCACTGTATTTCCTCTCTCTAAAAATATGCTAGTACAAAGAGAGAGAATGCTGCAATAAATATCAGCTCAATGTTGCAGTATTTAAGAAATGACAAACTGACAGCATCTCGAAAGACCATAGGCAATGACTTGATTGCTACTGACTTCCCAGCAACTTGCTGAAAAAACAGTCTTGATGAAAGCACTCAAAATTAACACAGAAGTCACAGTGTCTCCTGGAGGATTTAAATTGCTTGCTCAGCATTAGCCAGACAAACTGAATTCTTAAAGAGTTACTAATAATTTACAACTCCTCCACAGCTTATCATAAACATCCGGGAAATGTTCTTTGCACTTTGAAGCTGAAGAATGTTACATAAAGGGAGAGCAAAAAGAAGTGAAAAGGAAGCAGTAAGTTCCTGCTTCAGTAGGCTCTGCTTTTATAAAAAAAGTTTTGCATTTTGCAATGAGTCGGTTTGCCCATGAACTAAATTTGTGGAGTGGGTTTCATCACTAAGAGGAACATTTTTTCAGTCTATAAGACAAATATTTAACAATTTCCAATGGCTGAAGCCAGACAAATTCAAAGAAGAAATATCTAATAATGAAGAGAACTGATCACTGGGTATCATTTTAAGGGATGCAGTGATTTTCCAGTATTTGGATTAAGAGAGTGTGTGCCTTACTCAAGCCTTGAAAAAGTACTCAACCTAATTCAAACAATTAGTTCTAGGAAGTCTCAAAACCCAAAGTGATAGTGGGAGCCAGACAAGATGACCACAATTATTCCCATTCATTTGAAAAACCTCAGAACCATGACAAATGCAAGATTCAGCATTCAGAAGACTGCCTGTTTTAACAGAGCACAGAGCTGACAAACTTAACTCTACTTTACACTCTGGTAGACAAATAATTTCCAAACACCAACCCTCCCCCATTTATCACAAACTGTGAAAAAGCAGATGTCGCTCTCACCAATCTGCCTCCCCCAAGTTCTGCTTATATAGATCTTGACCCTCATCACTCCTCTGTAAAGTAATTTGAATATTTACATTTGACCATCACAGCATGATTCATGCACAGAGCTTTAGAAACATTATCATAAATAATCACATGCACAGTATGATAATTTTGGAGGTTGTTCCCCCCATCCGCTCCCCATGCTTCAGTGTAAATCCTTGCCAGCATTAATGGAAAATACACACACATACTGAAGTGAAGCTGTAATGCAGTTTTGCAATTCCTCACTTACCAGTGTAGTTTACAGAATAGCTGTTTGGGTCCAGGAATTTTTTTACCAGTTCACAGTTAGACAGTATGTGATGGGTAGTAATTACATCAAGATAGGCCTGGAGTCCCTTCTGCCTTTCAGCTATGAATTCACGCTCCATATTTCCAATCAATTTTTTTGGAGGAAGAGGTAGACTTAGAGTTGAGATCTTAAAAAGAGAGGAAAAATTACTAACCTTGCTCGGAGAGATATAAACTAGCAACCCAGAATGTAAAAGACTCTCAGCAGCAAGCTAACTCTGGATAATTCTTTTTGTACTGTGTGTATACAAGCTTTTATGTTTTTTCTAAGTACAGTTATCAGCATGAGCTGGTCACTACAGCTCACATCCCACTGTGAAGAGATTACTAAGTGGAACAACACTGAAAATGCTAGGAGGGAAATTGTTGCTGGTGAGTCACGCATTTAAGATGACTACACAAAACTTTCAGATACTAAATGGCTACAATTTTCAGCCAAATCCTTTCCATGACATTCCTCTGCCACAGCACAAAAACAATTCACACCTTACCATTTTCTCCAGATAAGATTAATGGTTTCTTATTTCATGAAGTGCAGATTGGTAACTTTCCTTTGCTTCTACTGCCTTTATAGGTAATTCAAAGCCCTTACTGTCAGTATTTTAAATCTGTAATTTCAAATATGGTGCAACTTTTCCATTTTCTCTTCTTGTTGCTGTACAGTTTTTAAACAGCTACAAATCTTTCAACCCAGAAATAGCTGCAATCTACCAGTGGATGTACAGTAGTTGTTTTATGTTGACATAAGCGATCCAAAACTTCAGATAAAATCAGAGAAATACTTCTAAATAGGGCGATGAAAAAATGTACAGAAATTCAAAGCCTTACATAAGTCAGATCAAAGAGATCATCTTTAGTGTTTATATTCAATTACGTCATGTCAATTGCCAGAATAATTTTTTCATGTTGTTAACTCATTGTTGTCCTGCAGATCAAAGCACCTGCCTTGGGTATGCTGAATCTCCACAGGAGTTATCTTTAAGAAATGTGTATTGCAGGAATCACTTACACCAGATGCAATAACCTCATTTCTAAAGCAAACAGTTCACCAGGGAGAAGACAGGGACTTTTGGTGTTTGAACAACTTCCATTTTAATTGGTGGAAGAAGTAAAGGATTAGTTCAAACTGGGGCAGAAGTAGCAATCCCTTTCCTTTTTTACCTCCTTCTTTTGAACACAGGAGTTGTCCCCCTGCTAGTATTTCTACTTCTCCAGTTTCTGACTGCAAATCACAGGCTGAAAAAGAACTATAACTACATCTGAATTACAGAAGATGTTAATAAAAATAACCCTATCCACTGAGCATTTTTTAATGCTCTTTTACACCCAAGGGGAAAAAATAAAATAAAACCATGAATAAACCCAAAAGCAATAACATACCACTTACAGCCAGTAATTCACCGAATTAGTTTTAACACCAGAGGCAAACAAAACTTTAATCTGGCAGACCACTCTTACTTCAATTCAAAAACAAGTTTCTAAACAAAAAGTAAATCCATTTCTGGTATGACTCACTTGAAAAGCATGTCAAATCATAATCACCTTTACCTTCTTGACCTGACAGCTAGCTACCATCAGATAAAAGGACTCTAGTTCAGATGCTTTCAAACCACTATTACTTGTTTTAAAACTTACTTCAATAAACCACACATCTGCTATTTTTCAGCAGAAATTAACATTCACCCCGAGGTTTTTGTAGCAATATGCCAAAACACACAGCACAGAGAGAACACTGCCTACCACAGAAGAACACCTCACTGAGGTCCTGACCTTGCAAAGACCTGGCATGCTCTCAAAGGCAAGCGGTACTTGTCAGTGGCCCCAGCTCAGCAATGGAGCCAGGATGGGCTTCACCACAGAAGAACATGGGAATTAACATTCTTATCTTCAAACCGCAGCCCACTCAGGAATGTCTGTTCAAAAGCTGCAATAAAATGCTTCACAAAAGCCAGATACCTTGCTGTGAATACTGTACCAGTAGTTCACTTGACAAAGCAGAAGAGCAGCCAATGATCTCCACACATCTCTGTCAAATAAGTGAAGAAGAAGGAATGCAGGATGGTCTGGAAGGAGCTTTTCAATCCAGTACACAGCTGAGAGTTTAGGGGATCCGACTTGAAACTTTCTGATGCAGATCAGGGTCACAGGTATACAGCTCTCATTATTTTCCAAGGTGTTTGGTAGAAGCACATTCCCTAGCCTACACAGTTTTGAAATTCTCAATCCTTACTATTATTATATAGGTAGCACCAGATTAACAGCAAAGAAGTTGCATTCCAATTCGAGTGCAGCTATGTGTTCAAACATAACCACCCAAACCTACAGAGAGGCCAAATATGCCACAAGAACTGGAAGAACTTGGGGCTTTACACCCAAAAGAAGCTCCACCAGTTTTTCCATCAACATTTTAGTTTTGAAGGAAAGAGACTAGGGTTTGGTATTTTCTTATTGCTCATTGCTTTATGCTGGTTTTGGAGGGGGCTGTTTTGCTTGGAGTTTTGTTTGTTTGTGTGTCTACTCTAATTTCAACATATACAAGCTAAGAGTTTAAAGTTTAAAAACAAGGCATGGGATCTGAATATTGTGATAAAATAATTTTGCTTAAAGTTCTGGATGAGAAGTGTTGCATGTCTTAATGGATCAGGAAACTTCAGCTCCAGCATCACAAAGAGCAATTTATAAAAAAGTTGAAAACAATGAGAGAAAAGACCAATTTTAACATGCTTCTCCCCAGCTACTGTCTGCTGTCCCTCAATCCCTGGCATATGGAACTAGGCTGGAGGAGTGTGGTGTTTGTCAAAAGCAGAGTTGTGCATCTTTGATAAAGGCTTAAAACTCTTCCTGCCCTTCTGCTGGGCATATAATGAAGAATTACATCCATCAGGACAGCTCTCTATACTAGCCAGAAAAGCTTATCTCCACGCAGAGATTTATCTTTGGCTTTCCAGACTGTGGAAAGCGGAAACAGGAGTCTGAACATCAAGGGGTGAGCAGTAGTTTTCATTTTTCATTGAAGGAGACCAAGTACTAAAGAACACAGCCTGTTAATTTAGCTGCCCTGTCCATGTCCTCCTATCCAAGTTAGAGGTATGTCTTGATGATTCTCTCTGATCTTTACTAGCCATCCAAGCAGCCGACATTGGTTTTGTCCCAGATCTTGGTATCTTTTATGTGCAAAATCTCTCTTGTTTCAAATTCCTCCTTGTCCCACTCTGCAAGTTGCTATCAAATACTTTCCTGAACGCTCCACTTCTATCATTCACCTGTCTTGGATACAAAGGCCTTTTCTTTCTGCACATAACCTACCTATTTACTTTCACTTTCTAGACCTTCCACCTAGACCTAACCTTTCAGTACCTGTCATTTCTGACTTTTAAGTCTTAAAGGTCCTTTGCCTTTTCTACTAAAGCTGCCTCATTTGAAAGTTAAATGAGAAGGCAACAAAGCTTTTTCATGCCTCAACACATCCTATTCCCACAGTTAAAAGGAGCTTGTTATAGATGGCTGCAAAAGTGAAATCTTTCATCGTTTTAAAACTTTCTCAAAATTCTTTCTCTGGGATCTCTATCAAAACTTGACTACGGTTAAGACCACAATGACCACTATGTACTGTGATGACTAGTACCATCTTATTTCCTCGTGTTCCCATGGGTGCTTTTCTAATCTTCAATCTTGGATTTCTCTGGAGAAGGAGACATCTTTCTATTGCATTTATTCAGCCCATCACACAAGAGGTTTCTAGGTCATGATAAAAGTTCCTACATGCTAATGCACATTCAATAAAATAATTCCACAAGGCAACCACATTGCATCTGTTGAATTATGACTAATTTGACTAATTTGCCCCCCCACCTTCTAGCACAGGAATCAGTTATAGTAGAGTATCAAAGCACACAATTCAACATCCTTTTGCTCACTGAGGTTCATCAAGCAGACAGCTGATTTGATTGGGGGGGGGAGTGGAAGCAGTATTAGCTCTTGAATTCACACAACATTTAACAGGAAAAAGATTTCAAAGTCACAAAAATCTATTCTCAAATTACAGAAGCGTTTGCTTTTTATCTTGTTTGCCTAGTACTACGGAAATCTTGCATAAAAGTTTCACTCCTGTAGATGCTAGTCACTGCTGCTTCCCCTCTTTTCCCTAACACACTCATATACCCTGCTTTTTCCCACACAAACTAAAAAGAAATAATTGTCCTAAAAAGCAAAAGAAAACACACAGTAAGTCCAGTGTTTAACTAAGGAACACTTTCTAGTGATACAGAAAACCATCACATGATAAGCAGCATCTGGTAGTGCTTTTAGAAGAATATAAATAATGAGGCACATAGCACTTCAATGCTGAATTTATAAGGTTGGTATGTGCCTTGGCTTTCTTCGAATCAAAGGAGGAACAAATAATAACACATAAAACCGGAACAAGTCACAGTACTGAAGGGAAAGATTCAGTATGTGCCAATTTCCTCCATTGCTATATAAATTGGTCCTGTTGATGCTAAAATTAAAATTTTACAAGAGAAAACATAAGAGTGAAAAAAGTATACATTCAAGTTACATTTGAAGTCACAGTTTCTCTTTACAGATATGTGAATTTGTATTTTTTTACCCTCCACTGCAATATATAAAAATATCACAAGCCATTTTAAAGATATCCTTCTAAATGACTTTTTATATTTATATATCAAGGGTGAAAGTTACCTGCAAGCTATTATTAAGCAAGTCAAAGTCACTGTATCGCCTCACAATCTGCAAAATATAAAGACAAGGTTCAGGAAACTTATTACTTTTCCCATTAGCATTTTACTATTCAAAATCCCATCAGAGAAAAGTAATTCCCATATATAATCCTCTTCTTTTACCCATTTTTGTACAAATGCATAACTGTTGGACTTATGTCACGTTGCCAGAGAGCAAAGAAGAGTTTTTAATCACATCTTGACTAGAACAAAAATGCATGTCTAAACACCATCTTAAGAGAGCTTAAAAAAAAAAATGTATTTGCAAGCAAACTTGTCTGCAAACAAAACATTTTTGCCATGTTAGATGCAACAACTTTTCATAGTCATCTTCATTACTACTTCTAGGTTTCGTTGGTCATGTATCAGCAAGGCTGTGATTTTAGCACTAAGGAAGGCAAACTGGCATTTGAGATTTAAAAACAATGGTGGTACCAACACACAGTAGTAACACAACAGGCGTTTTTCCTACAATATTCACAATAGCAGCAGACATGCCTTCTGTAGCTAGCAGCAATACTGTTTTTCTCTTAGTTTTTGACCAAAAGTATGCAAGCACTTCATGTTCTCAATTCCAAACCAACATTTCTCTCTCCAGCTCAAATTTGAAAAGCTAAGAAGAGACATTTTCAAACTCTTCCTAAAAGGAGGCATCCTGGTTACATGAACCATGGTTTAAGAAATTACCTGCCAACTGTTTTCTGCTGAAACTCCTCTCTGAACACGGATTATGTATTCCTAATAAAAGGAAAAAGTTATTAGAAATGACAACTAATGAGCTGAAAAAAGTTATTAGGGACTTCTCCAAATACGACCACTATCCAATTAGGAAACATTCAGAAACAGAAAATTCAGATCCAGGTTTTGAGCGCCTAGGTGAAGGTCAGAGCTGGGTTTGCTCAGACCCATCACTAGCAGCTGTCCCTCTCTGCTTCACGAAGTAGAGGACAAAGAGAGGTCCAAGAGCTTGCAGGCCTGTGAAGCACTTGAACAGTTTCATTTAGTTAAGGAAAAAGATAGCAAAAGCATACTCACCACACATCTCTACTGACAACAGCTGAAGAAACCTCTCCTTACCTCCAATATCTAACAAGTACCCCCCGGGAATTACTGTCACCATCATAACATAATAGAATGCCAGTAAATACCCACAGCTGCCCAACCTCTAATTATTTTTGTACAAGAAAGGTTACCACAAAAGCTTTGTAGTGTGCTTGAGTAACTAGAATGTATCAGGTTCTCATGATGATAATTCTTCATTTATAATGCATGCTTAATGTTAATTATTTATCTATTAACTATGCAGATGTATCTAAATCTCAGTGAACCACTTTTGAATTTTAAGAATAATTCTCCCACTACAATTACATTCATAAAGCACAATTCTTTTCAGTCTCTTCATTTAAAACTCCACCGTACCTTTTGTAGACTAATACCTGGTCAATACAGCAATATTGTTATTTGAGATTTATCTAATTATCTCAAGAATAGATACCAACTATTTTGTACACTTACTCAGACATACTTCAAGGAAGCCATGATTTTGTTTACCCCTATTCTGTTGAAGTTTGAAAACAGCCCTTTTTACATTTGAAAGATCATAAACGAGGCAAGTCCTTTTCCGAGAAAGCCTATAATCTCTATTTTAGATATTGTTTAATTAGCAAGGAAATAAATTTAATCTGGGCTAAGTGTAGTAATAGATACTTCCTTTACCATTTACATACACAAAGCACTATAAATGCAGCTCTTTTTAAAGTCTTGTTACACAGATAATCCCATGGCCACATAATTTACATTGAAAAACATGAAAATGGAGAGCCAAAAAGTAACATGCTGCCTGAGAAAATGCAACTCCCAACACTGAAGAGAGTCGGAGAGTACCCAGATTCAGAAGAGGGAGAAGAAGCCACGCAGGTACCTATGCTTTTACACTTTCCTTCCAACTGCACCAGTCTGACGCTGTAGGAGAGAGGCCTATGTCCCCAACACCTTTTAAGCACATTGATCTTCTCTGCTATGCTTGGCCAGGGGTGGCAGGACCCACTACCGGTCCTCAAAGTACCGCTAAATCCCCCAGGCTTCCTCACTGAACACGCTCAGTCGCACTGCACACCTGCAACTACAAAATTCAAAGTGAGAACTAGAAATTCTGAAACAAATACAAATTCAAGCCACGGCTCCCAGTATTTTTAAGCTGGAACATGCTAAAAGCTGTTTGCATTTGTGCCAAGCGACATGTGAGTACCCACCCAGTTATTGCCTGCAGTGCAGCAAGCATCACATGATAAATCACTTGTTATTCAGCTCAGATGACTTCATTCACCCTGGTACAAACTTTCAAACATATTGTATGTAATGTGCTGAATAATTTTTTGATTTCAAATGCCACCCAATTTTGCTGAACTGCTTACATCAATAGGAGTCTCATACAAACAAAAAGGACAGATCAGATCACAGCATTATGCACAATTTTTTCAGATATTAAAATTAATGCTGCATTCAAAATTATCATGAATAGATAAAAATAAAATAACAAAAAATAAACAAAGGCATTTCCAGCACCTTGAGTTTATATACCAAATTTGTCCATTCTGTAACAATAACTCTATCTGGCATGTACCTGCATACCAACTAGATAATTGAGTGTTTGATCCATGAAGTATTACAAATTCAGCTTCACAGTTAAAAATACACTACAGGCATTTATTAATAACTTCTTTCAGGTACTGTGAAGCATCTTCTGGTTTTGGAAGTTGCCTTCAGAGCCACACAGAACTAATTCTCCTTTTTCAAATGAAATTAAAAGCTTGTGTACTGAAAAACATAAATATACTATTGGATGCAAACAAACAAAGTGGGGCACATCAGAGAATCCCTCTATAGAATTAAATTATCATTTAACATTTACCACCATGAAAAGTAAGCAGTGTAAATCAAGAAACATGACTATTCCAGACAACAGGCAAAAGCAACACTTACCAGATGGCATTACCTTGTGTGTTCAACCTTAACTAATCCAGAATTTATTCACTGAAGTTTCCTTCCAAAGCACAGTGCTGCTCAGGCAAAAATGCTGTTCTATGTTCTAAAATTCACTGAAAATATCCTTGATTATCAACAGCTGTCGAATATCTGTAGCAATTTTGAACCATCTAGCCTTGAGAACAAATTCAAGACTAGTAAGCATGAAAACCACGTCCTAGCAGCTTAGTTGGAAACCACAGAAATCCAAGATGTCAAAAACCAAAACACATAACTATTATACTAGAATTAAAGTGTCTACTTTCAGAAAGTCAGCGGGACATGCTCTCTCCATATTCCCTTCTCTTATTCACTTGAAATTATAATTAAGGTATTTTCCTGCAAAACAAGAACCCCCAAATCCTCATAAATAGTAACAAAGCCACAGAGCAGACTGCAGTTCAACCAGTGTAATTATGTTTGTAAACTGTGCAACAGAAACCAATTAAAGGGACACCTGGAAACAGATTCACCACTAACATGGCTTTTCCTGTTTTGTGATCGTTGCTGCATTTTGGGAAGTAGGAAGAGGCTACTTCACACACAGCCAAAAAAATTGCAGCAACTGCTTATTCAGCAAGTCTTAAAGGAACGCTGGCTGTTTCTCAGAAAAACCATGTCTGTGATGATTCACCACGTTCAGTCATTCATCTTTTCTAGGATTTTGAAAGAAGCAGAGTTATTGCTCAATCCCTTGTAGCACTTACTCTTTATCCAACAATTAACCTTTTCTATTGTATTCCAATAAAATGCTCTCAGGCACACAGAACACACAAATTCATTAGACAACCGTCAAAGCATCTTATTGCATACAACCACTCTGATCAATATGACAGTTGTCTCTTCTGGAGAGCCTAGTGATAAAAAACTCAGGGCTCAGAGCTCATTCTTACAGTAAGATTATGTTTAAAAAAAAAAAAGATTTCGGCTACAACTATTTTTTCCACACATACTCGCACATTTTCCCATCCAGCTCTGCTTTGGCACCCTAAAGCACTAATCAAGCCCCCTCTTTATGTCACAGAGGTATTCGCAACCTGAAAGAAGAGAGCATTGCTCCAGATGTGGTCATTAGTTCTGTCTGTATGGAAAAGCTAAGTTCCCACTACGCTCTCTCCATCAGCACTGACCATGATGAAGAATTGGCCACCTCAGCATTACTTTGTTAATGCAACTAATGAAAAAGCCTAAGTGGTTTTCTGGCTTTTTTCCCCTAAAGTTGATAACAAGATTGAAAGTCAAAGAACAGCTACAGTAGATAAACCATGATAAGAAATACAATCCCATTCCCAAGATCTGCCATGGCTGCACATCATCAGCAGACCACAGTGTGCTGAGTTTTAGTGAGAAGTTGGTATTTCCTATGGCTTCCACACAGCAACAAACTTGTCTTGGGATTATAATTAGCACCACTGATATATGCTTCCCATAGGACCAAAGAAGAGCTTTCAACCCTGCAAGAAAAAAGCCTGAATGCACAAAAACCATTATTACTCTGCCAAATTGTTTTGTTTAGGAAAAAATCTGAATTATGACAACGTTCTTCTGAGACAGCCCGATTTGATAGTGGGACTGAGACTGTGCCCACAGGAAATAAATGAAAGTGTTAAGGAAAGCAGATAGGCACACTCAGAATCATTTCTGTTTAGCTGTATCATCTAACACAGGAAAAGATGATGGGAAAGTCTTCAGAAAGGGCTAGTAATTACCAGAGTTCACTCCTGCCAACAATTTTAAGGATCAACAACTAGGCTCAGTGAGGTCTAAGTTAGCTACACTCATGCAGAAATTCCCGTGGCATTTTTCACTCCTATATGAACGGCTCAAAATCTTTCCTATGCCTCAGTTTACCAAACAACTTCAAAGGAGCCCTAACAGCTGCTAGTTGGCAAAGAAAGGTCTCAGCCTGCAGAAAAGAGACAATCTCCTGCTACTGATTTTCCCCACAGGCAGCAACTACATAGGAGCCACCACCAGGACAGGCCATAAAATCATTCCCCATGGCAACCTCCCGGAGTCCCTCCAGACTCCTACACAGGTAAGGTTTTCATGTCTGCTGCTCTTCCTACCAATGCTGCCAAGCCAGATCCTGCCACAACCTTGATATTCCAGCAGCAGTTCAACACATGTTTTTAAAGATGCCAAGCAAAGCAGTTTTACCTATGGGATCGTTTCCTGGCTGCCCCAATTAGTCAAGAAAGCGGAAACAGGTGCTGGGAGGAAGAGGTCTGGGATAGGGAAAGCTGTATGACCCCAGCTGCACACTGTCATTTCCTAAAATCTTCTTCCTACCACTACAGAGTGCTAGACAGAGTTTCTGAAAAAGAGTATTTCCCAAACATCCACATGGATCAGTGACAACCAGGCTGCCTTTTTCCAATCCTTGGCCAATAACAGTTTCACAATCACTGCCTGGAATTAACGTTATCCTTAACTTACCCATTTTCATGTAGAGCCAACATTTAGGAGGTTTCCCCCCCCACATTCACCAATTTTAGTCCCTGGTATTCCAGCACTTGTTAAAACATCAGCATCAGCAGCTCAGAGCTGCTCAGATAATTTTGTTAACATTCTTAGGCAAAAGTTACACAGCAAAGCATGTCCAAATGTTTAACAATTGCTGTTTATCACCTTTCCTAGTTTTTGAAACAGAAAACAAACAGGAAAGAAAGACAAAACAGGAAAGAACAAGTGGTGAATTTAGAAATTCATATAATAAAATGTATTACCCAATATTAGCAAGACTCTCTCCATTCTGTTTGCCCAAGAAAATAGCCTCTAAATTTCTGGCTCAGGATAGTCAGTCCTTTTTTCCACAGATTTCTGCTGTACATCTGTTTAATCCAACAGGCTTGAAAAGCCAACCATTATAGAGATCCAGGTCACCTTCAGGTCACATCAACTAAAAGTTTGAAAGGGCTTTATTTTATAAGCATTAAAGAGAGGAAAGCCTAATTAAGCATGAATACAATCCCTGCTTAAGTAGGCTGGATTGGAACAACTTCTAGTAAGAAGCTCTTTTAAATGTTTATTTAGAAAATCTCCCATGTGAAAAGCAGCAACAAAATCAGGAAAGCTGCTCAGACTCAGGGACCACTTCGCTACAGGGCACAGTATTTATTTGCTATTGCACAACCTGCCATTAAGCCCATGTGAGGTACAGTGTTTACCTGCATTTTAAACAATGCACCTGTTTGTCCGAGGACATTATACAGTTCTACACACACTGTATCACGGGTGTAGTAATGAGTAAGCCATTCAACAAATGAAAGCTATGAAGTAGGACAGCTGCAGAAAAAAAAAATAGGACACATGTTTACACGTAATGAAACTTACTGAACAAGAAAAGCTCTGGAGAGAGATAAGAACAGCTTTTCAGTACCCTGCATCACCATGGCCTTCACCAGAAAAGCAAAATACTCAGTATTTTTCAGGAAATACTCAGTAGCAAATAAAAACATTCCAATTACACTGCAAGATCTCTAAGGCAATTAATTTACTGAGGTATGATATGGTAACTAATATTTTGACTGCAATCTTTGCAGGAGCTACAAATGCATTACTAATTTAGGAAGTTCACTAGTGGAAACCATAAGGTTGGGATATCTAAAATCAGATGTGATGAAACAGCTACCTTTACTGATCTCAGGCTGGCCGTGGGGGGAGGTGAGATGTTGTCAAGCTTACTTACGAAGCCCAGTGGAGGAACTGCATTTCCAAAACCTCAAACAAATGAACTCTAACAGTTCCCTGTCTAAAGCCACCTCTAAAAGTAACTTCATGATTTTTTTTCCAAAGTGAACGCAACCTTGCAGAGATTGAATTCCTTATAAAGCGGATGTGCAAAGTCCTTTACAAGCTTTTAAAATAAATCCTCCAGTTCTAAAAGCGTAGGACTCCATTTTTGTATCACAGAACAATATAGGAAAAATGTAAATGCTTTTTTCAACATTTTTTTAATCTGAAAGCTATGAGTGTCAACATTCATCATTGCTTAACAAAAAGCCTCTGAAAGTTATGTTATGAGAGGGATTTTATTTCAGTTGTTCATTTCCAAATGCATTTAAGACAACGATGTACTGTAGCAAAATTGGCTGTTTCACTACTTCAATTTCAACATGAAATGCATGAAAAAGGAAAATAATTTCAGAAAGGAATTAAGGAATGTTCAGAAATATATGTATAACTTGCTAGTAGTTTTACTGCTGTAAAGTGCTCTAAAACTTGTATGTACAGATGTGCAGTTCTTATTAAGGAATATGTCTAGATTATTGTGGCAGAAAATAGCATCCTATTTTAAGGCTTAGAAAGAAAACCACTTTTAAATAGTGAATATATGGATGAAATATTGCAATATGAAGCAAGTTCAATAGCCAAAATTTATTAAAGCTTTAGTGCTGAAAATGCCTCTGTTGTCAGAACACAACATTTGGCATTAAGAAGAGATGCAAATGGCTTAACATATTGGATGCAATTCCACTCCTATTGAATTCAAGGAATGCCAATGGCAACAAAACAACTTCATTTTCTGCAAAACGGTTGGTACAGATACCTACCAAGAGCACTGAACCATGCCTATGAAAAGAGGCCCACCACACTCCCAAAGTTACAGTTACTCTCTCTTCCTACTGAGTGCTACTGACTGAAGCATATAGCAGGAGACAAAATGAAGCTGACAGCGTTTGCTCCTGTAATTTCAAATCTATTAAGTGAGGTACCACTGGAATGCGCCTCCAATATAAGTTTATTTGGCTTTCAAAATGAAAAGGACTCCATAAACACTGCACTATAGAATTATTTGTATGTAAGTGCACATTTCAACGCAACTCAGACTGCTTGTAACACACTTAACTGGGGAAACATCTTCTGTAAAACAGAAAAGGCATCTTTCTAATCTTAAATTATCATTGGAAATAAATAGGCAAAAGAAAATCTCAAGCTGACAATTTCTTTGTTGCAACACAAAAGCATGGAGATTATGTACCAGCTGAGATGTACTAACTCAAGTAAGAACTTCTGAGCCCTTCTAACTTGAAAGAAACATGAAGGGCTTGTGAGCGTATTAGAAAATTTTGCAGTTGATTTCCTAACAATCTAAAACCCACATTTGCTAGGGGGCTGACATGCTCTTACTAAGCAAAAAGTGCAAACCCTCAAAAGTAGATTTTAAATACTAGCTTTGTCCCTTCTTAGGTTTCTGGAGAATTCAGGAAGTATGTAGCAGTTTCAGGTTTTGTTTTCAGTTTTGTTTTTTTAGTTTCACCTTCATCCCCAGGAAACAGAAACTCAGCCTGTGCCCTTGATTCAATGCTATTAAGTTTACACTTATCCAGTCTGTTGTATTAAATTTAAATTAACAGAAGCTGCTTAGAACAATAGACAAGTGAACTATTCATTTGACACAAACTTTGGTCTCCTGCATGGTATTTCACCATGTCTACAGAGCTCTTCCTGATATTCTTCACCTTTTCTTTAGCTGCTTAACTAGAAGACTGGCTATTTTCTGCACTCATAGAAGGTTTACTTTATTATTAGTTCAGTTGCCACGTTAAAGTTGCATCTAACCTGGGCCTAACCTGTCTTCATGTGAGTGCTTTTATAAGCAATGATCTACAGGAAAAAAATTATAAATGCAAGTTTAAAGTCATTCTTGCGACACTAAGCAGAATTATAAAATCTTAATACATACTGCTGACAAAAGAATATAAAATTTATTTATGGATGCATTTGTATTTCAGCTTTAGAACAAGTCTAGCATGTGAAGACCTAGTTCTCCAACCATCAATTTGGGATGAAGAATTGTACAGATCTACATCTTCTGAAGATATCACTTTGAGGTGGGATAAGGAACAAATCCAAAAAGCATCCAGTTAATGACAACCTACTTCCTTATATCTATAATATAACAAAGTAAAATACAGTCTTAATGCCCCATAAAAGCACTTTAACCCTTATTCCTTAGAAGGGCTTCATCTACACACCTCTTCAAACACAAGGATCTGTGTGGCTTATTTAAACCAAGAAAGTTCAAATCAGGGACAGCATCACCCACCAACAAACAAATTATTCGGATACCAGGGACATAAGATGAAGTGTCCAAAATGACAAAATAGTCGACTTACATCAAATAAGAAACCAAGACTCTGTTATGGCTTCCTGTATTTTGTTATCCCACACTGCCTCTATATAAACCATCTGTGCTACACACACTTCAAGCCATCTTTCAACTATCAACAGGGCTTCTGCAGTAAAACAAACAATTACTAATAGATGTCTCTTAGAGACACATTTTAAATCAAAAGGCACAGTGCTCCAGCATTATGTTATTAACAAAAGATCAGAACAAATCAGCAGAAATTTTTTTGTGAACATCCGTTAGTAACAGAACACGGATATGAAAGACAGAGGGGGGCAGCAACATTTGCTATCACACTCACCCAGACAAGACAACACACATAACAGAGTGTGGATTGGAAAATTACTTCCAAGTACTCATTCTAAAAGAATTTTGTGACTTTTTTTTTTTAACCAGAATCATGCAAACCAAATGAAAGAACACAAAAAGCTATTGTCATTTGCACCAGCAGAATAGTGCAATAAGGCATGATGGAAACAAGTTAATAATGAAACTGTAATCTAGACTGCTAACTGGGGAGTATTATAAATTATACAACTTCCCATAGGAGTTGGTACATGCGCCCCTCAGCTGTTGAAACAGGTAAAAAGTATCAGGCTTGCCAGAAAATAAACCTCATTCATTTTATTTATAAGAGGAGTTGCAACAGTTGAGAGCCATAGCCTACTAGACTCACAAGATCTTATGGACAATTTCTCATACGTAACTTCCATTCAGAGGAAGACTGGAACGTGAGTTAATGCGAGTTCCTCGCAAAAAAGATGCTTCTTAAGTGCAGATTACTTATAGGAAGAGTATTTAATAAGACAGTCTACAGATTACTTGTATATCCTGTGGTGAACCTACAATTATTGTCATTTGGGTTAAGAGTATTCACCAGATGCAAGCAACCAGGAAGACAGGTCAACAACACAGGAATCAGAGCTGCGTGAGGAGCAGAAGAAGCACCCTCTCACCATTTAAAACATGCTTCCTGCTAGCGTACCTGCTGCTGAAGTACCTCTGGCCTCCTTTTTAGCCTAGCATCCCTACTTCTCAGCTAAAACGGGAATCAGAAATGACAGCCAGTTCTCCTCTGATTCACAGCACTGCTTGGTCATACCATAAGTAAATCCAGTTTTTAAAGTGGAAAATAACTGCAAACAGGAGATTATGAAATTTGGACTATTACTGTGTGCTCAAAGACAGTACAAATCTTCTGGAGGCGGTGTGCATGTACGTGTGCTAGACATCCCAGAAGAATTAATCTGTGCCATAAAAGTCACGGCAGGGCTTGTTCTGCTGAGTATCATCACTCCCCACAACAAAGGCAGTGGGGCTGTACCCTCTGTTAGTCTCTGCAGTTTTACAGCCTTCGCTACAGTCGCACAGTAGGACCCGGAGGCAAATGTAGCTCGTTTAAATGTAACTTCACCCCAGCTACCGAAATGAGGCAACCAGAACCCCTCTCAGCTCCAAACGCTGTAACAGACCCCGGGGAAAAACAGAAATTACAACAACTTATTCAGTCAGAAGGCACAAGGCCTCCCGCGGAGCGGACGCGAGTCCGAGACACCCCGAAGCCCGGGCGGCACCGGCTGCACCCGTAAACCCCAGCCGGCACCGGGGGCCGTGGCGGGCTCCAGAAGGAAAACCCTCTTCCCAGAAAGCAGAAGGGGCCGAACAACTCCCGGCTCGCCGCGGGAGACCAGCCAACGGCGGCACCGCCACATTCTCCTCGGAGGGGCCGCCCGGGAGGTGAAACCCGTCGCTCGTGGGGTCTCGGCCCCGCTGCCCACCCCCAGCCCCCCCAGCACCACCGTCAGTGCCACCTCCCCCGCCACCTGGGGGGGGGGAATAAAGGGTCGGGGGGCGGCACATGGGGAGCCCCCGGGAGTCCCTAAAACTCATGGGGAGACCCCGACCCCCCAAAGCCCTTAGGGACCCCCCGAAGCCCTTAGGGACCCCCCAAACTTTCTAGGGACACCCAGGAGACCCCCCCAAAACCCCAAGTGACCCCCCCAAGACAACAAAGAACACCCTGGGGACCCCCCCAAAGCCTCCAGGACCC
>JANZLQ010000037.1:14045017-14060968 GCA_026212715.1 Elanus axillaris | reverse complement strand
CACCGCCCGCACGCGCGGCCTGTGGGGGCAGGCCCGGCCCCGGGAGCAAGCGGCGGCGGCGGGGCCCGGTGCGGCCCGTCCCCCGGGATTAATAACGGGGGGGAGGTAGAGGGGGGGAGTGGCAGAGCTCATGGGACGGCCCGCTGCTCTGCACCGGGCGAGTCGTCCCGCTGCCCAGGTCTTGCGGTGCTCTGCTCCGGTGGCACGGACGGCTGCGGCAGTTTCAGCACGGGCTGCGGGAAGAGGATTAGCCCCGGGACGCTGCTGGTCCTCCCAGAAAGAGACTTAAAAGGGCTGCTTTTTACCTTTTGCAAGGTTTTTTTGTAGTTTAAAAAAAACCCAAATACTATCCACTGTCATCTACTCAATTCGTAGATTTTACGGTTTTGGGGTGGGTGGTGGGTGGGTGGTTTTTTTGCCAAACAGATTTAAAGTTGTTGTCAAATTTATTTCCACAACCTAACTTTCACTGTAGCAGTGTAAAAAAACATTTCAATACTACTTAGCACTTGGGAACCTACTGCCTGGTGAACAGGCATCTGCATTGCCTTTTGCCCTTTTACACCATATACAGGAATTAATCTCAAGAGATTGTAAGACTGCAGAGGTTGAGTTTTCCGTACACGTCAAACAGGTGTCGTAAATAGCCTCACGTCTCTGTCCTGCAGCTCCACGTTGACAGGAAAACGGGCTGCGCGCTGTGGTTAAGCAGCTAAACATCAGGCTGGAACAGCAATCTTTCCAAACTACTCCTCCTAGAGTTACCGAGGAGGTCACATAGAGATTCAGTTATTGCCCTAACCCCTCACCGACCACCTCGTCCTCACATTTGATTCATTGTTAATAGGCATTAACATGATGACTTCCCACCTAGAGAGGCAGGTGAACACAGACCAAGGGAAGGAGTACACTCACTTTGAGAAAGAGCATTCTGTACGGCAAAAGCCAGCAATCAGGCAGTGACCCAAGGCAGAAGAGAACAAAATGGGAAGTGAAGCAACTCCTGCAGACAATAAGCAAAGCTCTCACTAAATACTGGTTCCATGTTGCAAAGAGGCCAAACCCCATATTTTGAAAACAGAGGGCATAGTGAAGCCAAACTTCTTAAACATTACTCCTCCCTCTGATCCAGTTTGACTTAACACCTGGGGTCTGTTGTTACAGTGCAGCTGGACTTAAGAAAAAGACATCACACCCAGATGGTGTAACTGTTTTAACAACAGCTTTCATCACAGTTTGAGGACAAACTCTTTTCATAGCAAACAACTTTTGAGGTTATTTGCAGTCAAGAAAAGTTACAAATTCACTTCCGCTGCAGAGATGGGAGAGATGTTTTGGCAGAAAATTATACGAGCCCACCAGCTGAAGGCAGCCTGTGCTTTTATTTCTGATGGTCCCCGTAATTCCTGAAAAAAGTTTCCAAGCATATAATAATCTTATATCAGTATTAAAATAAGTTAATCCCCATTACTTACTAATGAATTTACCAAAAGGCTACTTTACCAGCAACCAAGGTACTTTCAGGGGGCAAAGGGGAATACATGTTCACAGAGTCAGGTAAGCAGAGAGAAACCAGTTAGTACTCAACAAAATTGCCCCTGCTTGTCTTGCCCAGAGAAGCATAAGGAGGCAAAAAGTACAAGCAGTGACAACACAGCTTTTTAAAAGCTTCCTTCACTCTGCTTCTGGGAGGCAAGTTTTGCTGTCATTTATCATTAAAGATAACTTTTTTGTTTATAACCAGGTTTTGTAAGGTATCTAAAGAATGTGGAAGTATTGTGAGAGCCACATCTCCAGCTAAACCAGGCGGAGTATATTGTTTATGTGAAAGGTCACTACTACTTATTTTCAGAGCCAAGGACGGCTTTACTAGCTAGAACACTGCAAATGAGCACACTGCACCATCAGCTAGAGCTGCCACAGAGATTACAATGGATCTTGCAGTACGTGTGCATCAATACCTCCACTTCTGTTCTGCTTGTTAAACACACAGCATTGTCCCCTCCATTCAGTGCTTGTTAGCAATACAACTACTTTGTAAAGAGGGAACAAGTTTTCACTGAACTTCACTAGTGTGGACTGCAATTTTGCTGAAAAGAACAACCTCAATATAATCCCGCCGCTCCAGACTTCCCACTGTAGCAGAGCAAAGGCTTGTCTAAACGTGCCGCTTTTGTCACAGTGTCACAGTAGTTCCATTGGTTTCATCTTGGCAGTACACAGGGAAAAAATGAAAAGCTCTAAGTTTAATGCAGTTGTATCAAGATTAAGTTTGTGCACTGCTTTTGAAGTGTTTTGAAGGGGTTCTTTTGTTGAAAATTTACTGGATTAAGTTATGTTACATAAAAAGACAGAGTCAAAACCAAGCATATAGTTCCGGCCTTTATAGTAAAGCAGTATAGGAGCAACAGCTCTAACTCGCTGACACCATGACTTTCACCATCCCTTCCATAACAGTCTTTCCACTTTCTTCGACTTTACATGATACTAAAATGTGTGCAATAGAACCCTTCAATCGTTTAACTTCCGCTGCAGCTATGACTTCTTCACCAGTATACAAAGGAGCTGGAAATCGGATCTCCTGAGAAAGAAATACACAACCTTGGCCAGGCATTTTAGTACCCAGAACTGCAGAAATAAGTCCATTGATCAAAACTCCATGTACAATAGTTCTCCCAAACCTAGATTTCTTTGCAAAATCTTCATTTAAATGCAAAGGATTTGTGTCACCTGTTAAAGCAGAAAAAGTAACAACATCATTCTGTGTAAAAGCTTTGGTAAGTTCGGCTTTGTCTCCAACTTTTATGTGTAAACTCTGAAGTATAGGATGTTCAAGCAGTGAATTGACAACTGTTAGCTTTGTCAAGGCTCTCTGTCGGAAATCCCCTCTAGAAATTCCACACCTGAAGGGCTGCAACATCTCAAGCAACTTCTGCTTCATACAACCAAACCAACAACCGCATTCAGTCCAGGACTAGTTCTCTACTGTTGCCAGATAACGCAAGAAGAAATGGAGATGCCTAGATCAGGGGGAAGAAAAAAAAACAGAAACAAAGCAAGAAACAAACTAAAGCACTGAAAAAAACAATCACCATCAAATGCACTCAAAGTTGAAAATTCTTACATTTCCCTTTTACATAAAAAATTAAAAACTGAAGAGCTATGCCCAAGCAGATTTTTGTTTCGCCATGGCTTCAGAGACAAAGAATTCTTGAAACTCAGTTTATTATTATGTTCATACATGCATTTTTAAATGAGGTCAGCTGACAGCGACTATTAGAGGAAATGGGGTAGCAGGAATGAAAGACTGGACCAAGAGGCAGGCCAAGAACAAAACTTCCCAGAAATTATTCTCTTGCAGATGTATTAATGAGATCAGGACTTCTCGTTGGAACGTAAACCGTAAAGTAATGAGACAGCCACTACTGCCACATTTTACAAGATTCGTTATAAGATGGGAATTGCTTAAATGCAGGCCTACACACCTCCATTGAAAAACATTTCACTCCCAAACCAAGACGTTTTTGCATCTAGGCCATCTTTCTATGAAAAGGCAGCGTGCTCAGCTAGCCAGACAACCTTAGACCAAGAACTGACATTTGGAAGTAGCCATGCAGCCCCCACAGGGCTTTACCTGCAGCACTCGAAAGGCACACCTCCTGTTCTGGTAGAAGCCCAGCAATGTTAGAGCACTCCACAACTTGACAAGGCCACTAAGTAAAAAGAAAAAAAAAAATGTTTTTCTCAGTTTTCCTGCAGTATAAACATCCTAAATAAAAAACATGTTACATAAAGATTAATAAAACCTTAACAGAGTTTAACAGCAGGTAATTTTACCAATGAGTTCTAGTAGCAAGACTGTGCCCTGAAGGGTTATTGCAATGACTCCAGTCTCTTGTCCTTCACAGAGATATGTACTGTAACCTTTTCAAGCTCAGTTTACTGGCCCTGTTCTCATCCTCTCTGTGCATTTACATTCCTTCTTCCCCTGCATCACCTGCAGTTGTCTTCCCAGTAACCATTCTCATCTTTACTACAGAGAGATTTAAAGCCATGTATTTCAGTGGTGCTTAGTTCCTGTCAGACCACTCTATTTTAAAGCAGGAACAATGTACTGATACATGTAGGTTACCAAATCTTAGTGATTTGTCATTTATTTTCTGCATGCTCTATGCAGATGTCTGCAAGTTAGGCTTAATTCTTTAAAGACCATTCTTAGCTTGAGAGTTCTGTTTTCTTATAAAAAATATTTTTGTGGCAGTACCTGAAGTGCATATCTACTGTACCTTACCTGCTAACAACTCTTAATATGGCAGACAGGGTTTTTTCCTCATATGTTAAGACATCCACAGGCAAAGCTGCTCCAACCTGTGAAAAAATACATTATTTAGTAAGTACCATCCTATGCTCTTATAGTTGTTTATAAGCAAGTTAATTCACTGCCAGCATGTGACATCATTAAAGGCGTTATAGTTATGCTCAAATCTCACACGAGTGTTTCAGCTACAACACCAGCAGATTTTATACAGGACCCTTCGTCTCAGAGCTCTTTAGACAGAAACCACTTTCAGTTCCACATTACAGCTGGAGAAACGGGGACCCAGCGGTGATGTGACTTGCTTAAAGTCGCCCAGCAACACCACAAACAGAGCAAGGATAGTACTGTGGACTTCCCTATCCAAGAAGCTGTTCCCTTCCCACAGTTCTTTTAAAGCCTCGCTCCAGCAAAAGCCTCTATACCCCAAATTCTAAGAGCCAGATATGCTGGAGCCACTCAACTACAGATGCCAAGTCAAAACATACAACTCTAGCTTCGTTAGGAGCAACTTACAACGTGGGCTGGAGAGCAGGTAGCAGGTTAACGGAGAGGCAAACCGAAGACGCTTATCCTACCTGCGCAGGCCTAGGCGCCCAGGCCGCCTCTTCAGCCCGCCGTCAGCTCCACTCCCGCCCAGACACCGCTCTGCAGCCAAACGGGCTGATTTCGGGGGCACAGCCGACAGAAAACCCACCGCGGAAGCCAGGGGCAGGCCGGCCGCTCCCGCAAAGGCCTTCCTGGGCCCAGCCCCGAAGCCGTCAGCCGAGGGAAGGCGCCCGGTGCCGCCTCACCTCTCCGTGCAGCTCCCTCAGCGCCGACACCACCAACTGCTTGAACTGCGCGACGCTCGGCCGGGCCCCGCCATCCGGCAGCTCCCTGCGGGGAAGCAGAGCAGAGGGCAGGCTGACGGGGTTCCCCGGCGGCGGGGGGCGGCCGCGGGGCGGGGGTGGAGGGGTGGAGAGCGGGGTGTCTCTCGCACTCACAGCCGGACGCGCAGGTAGTGGTGCTCCGCGGCGCTCCGCAGCACCCGCCGCTCGAAGGTGGCGGCCGGCGGCTCAGCTCCAGCCATCCGCTCCCTTGGGCCGCACCACCCGCCCCCGCCGAGCCAATAGGCGGCGCGCAAGCGCCCAGCCTTTCTACGGCGGCCCCGTGGGGTCAGACCTCCAGCGCCAGAGACTGGGCGAGCGGGCGGGGCGCGGCCGCCGAGAGTGACGTCGCCCTCGGCCTGGCTCGGCCCCGAGGTCTGCTTCAGCCGGGGCCTCGCCCGCTGCCTGGGCTCGTGAGGGCTCCCCTCCGGGCAAGCTGGAAGCGCTGAATCTTCGTGCGGGGGAAACGGCCGGTTCCCCGTTCTAGCGGCGAGGAGAGCAGCCGCCGCTGCCCTGCTGGGCTGCGGGTCGGTGCTAGAGGTGGCCGTGCTGGGCCCTGCCTGCGTGCCCACAGCCCCTGAGCAGGCCCTGCGGGGAAAGGGGAGCTTGGCTTTTCAGGTTGAGGAAGGCAACGAGCAATCTTCGGGTCTGAAATTCTCTGAAAATCTCTGGGAAGCTGTGGGAACAGAGAGCATTTCCGAGCACTGCACGCTAGCTTTTCGCTTCAGAAAGACAATCAGTGAGTGCTCCACAACAAACGTGCTGTTGGAGAGGGGCTAGCAGAGATGATCCATCGCCTCCCCTTTAAACAAATTATGTTGGTCCTGATGCAGTTCCTGGTGGAGGGTGTTGTCTGGCACCCTAACGTGACGAACACTAAGGGCATTATGCTATCCTAGCCTTCTGTAAAATACAACAATTTTTAGATACTTAGCACCTTGCTGCCCCCTCTGGCCCCTTCAGGCGTCAGTAGCAGGTGTCAGTATTCTGGCAGAGGCTTTCTCACATTTAGCACCACAACCCATCCAAACTACCCTCCCAGACTAATTTACTGTACATAAAATACTAAATGCTTAGAAATAAAACTTCAGCAAAAGCAAATACTGAGTATTGGAACAGTCAATTTCAGATGTACCAAAGTAATTTCATTTTCAAATTGTTAGTTAAAAAAAAAAAAAAAGCAGCTTGCCCCATAAAATTCAGTAGCTGTAAGTATAGGCCAACAAGAGACCTTCAGGAATATGGTGTTTGTCCTAGGGACTGAGAACCAGTTAGCACAGTGCTCGAACAATAAAATAAATCAGTTCTACGATAATTTGGCAGACACATGAGAGCAGCCAGTTTTATTGGGAGCAATAATATCTACAGAAACTGGTATTATTTTTAAGATATTAGTAAAATTTTATCACCAAACAGCAAAACATCGTGGTCAGGTAACGTATAAATCTCTTTTGGTTATTGCAATAGGGCAAGTGCTGTTCTCCATAAGGCTCTGATAACACAAGCAACAGTAACTCAGGCACTCGGAGTAGATCTAGTTAGCTGCTGTAATGTCCACTCCTGATGTAAGCACTGGGGGGGTTGTGTCAGCTGCAGTAAGTCAATAAAGAGCACACACAGAATTGTACAAGGAAGGCTGGACACAACATGTCAGTTTTTTATTAACCAAAAATGAAGCTGAACCCCAGAGTGGTTTAAATTGTTAAAACCATATATTTATATGGCAGATACTTTTCTTTCGTGTTCAACACTATAGTGCAAGAACCAAACTTTGCAGCTGTTCATCCTTTGAGAATCAAGTACTAAATATAAAATGAAATAAAATAAGGGTCCCTCAATGAATCAATTAAAAAAAACATTTAACTCAAAAGAGCAGACCAATTTTAAGAACTGCTTTTTAAATTCTCCCAAGTGAAAGACCTTTAAAAGCACTTGGAGCCTTGAGGTAGCAACTTTATGCAGAATTTAATTCCCCTCATGCCCCACAGAGCAGAGGAAAATTAGTAGCGCATTATTAGCTCCAGCCAGCTAAGCGGAGTTGAGTGTTCTCCTATGAGGTTAGTGACTTTCTCTTGCATCTTGAAATAGCAGTGTAGTGCTGCAGACCATCAGGAGGAAATCCACAAGGAAAGCCTCTTGAAATAAAATACATGATTTGAAAATAATCAGCAATAACAACAAAAATTATCTGGAGTTTAAAAAAAACCAAAGTGTTTGTATTTTGGCAAGACTAGTTTACAAGTACATGTCAAGAACAAGAGTCTGCTTTCAGCCAACAGAAAAGAAAGAATGGAAGTGACATTCAAAGGGGTTTCGTTTTTTTGCCTCCTGTGCAAAATTGCACTTTGTTTTTAAGGATTTAAGTTTTACACTTTTGTTTCTAAAAAGAGAGTGCTTTTGCCCTTTTTTGTTCTTTTACATTGTGAAACCTGTGCTGTGACAGTAAACAGAAATACCAAATGCCAGGATATTTGACCACTGAAAGCTCCTCTCACTGACTTCACAACAATCACAAGCAGGGAATCACAAACAAGAAACTTTTTTCCCCTCTAAGTCTCAAAGACACTATCCTCTTTGCCCACTTTGCTGCTGAGTTTTTAATACAAGAACTAGATCTCTCTCTACTGCCAATTTCAGAGACTCCACAGCAGGTTTACTGAACATTGAGCAGTAACAACAAAAAAAACTGGGCTCTTTCTCCACAACAATTGCGATGAACAGTCATAGTGAAACGGACTGAGCTGAGATACAGTGATGCAGGCAGATCTTCACAGGCAGGCACCTCACTTCACCTCCTGGTCTTGCTATCGCCACTCACACACTTTCTGACTTTGCTCATTACTGGTGCTCTAACCAGATACCTGGCAATGTTGAGTATCTTACTACAAGCTTCTCCCCTATCTTCATTCTCCAAAATAGTACAGAACAGGCTGGTTAAACCAGACCAAACTAGATGAGGCACATTGCAAACTGAAGCTTTTAAATGGATGAGCCTTCTTACAGGCTCATTCTCTTTCAGCTCAAGGTCAGGCTGTTTTCTCTACACCACAGAATGATGTCACACAGATGCAGGATGCAATTGCCCAGTATTGCATTTGCTTCAGGGAGTCTAGAGAAAGGTAAAACTTTAAAAGCTTGTTCTTGCTCGCATGGGAACCCAATATTTTGATTTTATGGTCTCATCCTTTCCTTTGACCTCCAGAAGTCATCAAATCCTCCCTTCCAGGCAGAATTCCCGTAAGAATATAACAGTAGCCTTGCCTGGTTTTTTTTGGTTAAGCTTCAGAACAATTGCCAATGTTTGCATGTGCTGAGGTATACAATCCTGTCCTGCAGAGAACCAAAGGCTGTAAGAACCAGAATCCATCTGTAAGGCAACTGAACCTGCCAGACTTCTCTGGATAAAGGAGAGGATATTCTGCCTGGGAGCAACAAAGGCCAGCTGATGATTATTCACAGCAAGTTTCTCTGTAGTTCATGTGACAGTTTAGGCAGCACAGAAACTCATACTGGTTTGGAAACCAGTTTATATCTGGTTCACAGGACAGTCATGAGCTGGCTTCAGAAAGACTCTTGTCTTGCAGCCCAAAATATCTTAAAGTTATCAATGCAAGGACCTGATAAGTGAGCGGGGGGTCATCTTTTCTTGGTTTTTGTTTGTTGTTTTGTTTTTGTTTGTTGGGGTTTTTTGTTTTATCTGGTTTTTAATTCTGTAATCAAAAGAATTATTTTGTCTTTGGTGTTAAACCTTGGAAGCATGAATGAGAAGCACCTGCTGCTTCTTTGGCTGTAATTTACAAAAAAACAGCCCAGTAAAGCAAGGGAAATTCACTGCTCTAAAATACATGCAGTTAGGACAGCCACTAGACATCACAACCAGGACTTTAATAATATGGAAACACCTAGTTCAGTGGTGCCCATTACAAATCATTTGCATTATATAAAAATATGACTCAAATTACAGTAACTGGACAACAGCCATTCAAACTTACCAATTTTGCATCTTACTCATATTGCAGGAACTGGGAGGAGCTCATCCATTTATGTAAAAAAATTGTCCAGAAATCAACTTAAGAGTTGCAGTTAAGCATCTCGTGCCTTAGAGAAATGTCCACTGTGGTAACTAGAAGCAGGAATTCAACATTATTATCCTTCTATTCTTGCTCACGTGGCCATGAATAAAAAGAGCAGGTTCTGTTATACTAACATCCACAATTAAAATTTTATAACCCCATAAAACACCAGCAAGTTTTGTATGAGCTGCAGAAGAATGCAAATTCAAAGGGTCACTAGATTTATTACCTACAAATTCAATGTCTTAATATAAATATTCTGTTCGTACACCATAAAAATGTTCTTCTTATGGTCTGATTCTTATTTAGATAATAGTCCAATAAAATCTCAGCAGGATGCCAATTAAGATCATTAAAGCTACAGAAATAGAATCTACCTAATAAATGCTGCAAATTTAACAGGTATTTTAGATAAACATCATTAGCTTAGTTATCACTTAAACCAGACTCCTCAAACACACCAACTGCATAGTTAGCACACATTTGCTTTACAAACTCAAATGTTGCCAACTTTTGAAAAGTTTAGCAAATCAACATGGTATTTGGAAGCATCCAAGTGTCTAATGAAGTTAGAATACTGTGAAATGTTAGGACTGGGCGGGGGGGAGCTCCTGTAAACAAGTACAGAAGCAGTCTTCATTTAAATTACAAAACATTCACCTCCTTAAAAAGCTTTAAAACTGACCCAGTCAACAACAGTGCCCTGGGAAATCTAGCAGTATAAAGGATCTCTGTAAGCAAGAGAAGGTCATATATTGTGATCTCACCACAACAAAATGTACTCAGTGTCAGGAACAAGGAGCAAATTTGGGGAGATGACAATTATGACACCTTCAGGCCATTTGGTCTGAACCACTGCACTTTTTTGGGCAGCATAGAGTAAAACAATTTTCTTTGCTGCTCAGAAAACACTAAAAATATAGTAATGCTTCATTTTCTGCATTTTGTTGCTAAGCAGACTCTCCCATGTCCCCAGCTCAGTTTACTTGGTTTAAAGAGCTATAGTTCCTGCTGCTTTCAGCAGGTGGAAGAAAACTTCAGTGCCACCTTATTAATTGGCTCTGTTGATATTTTAACTTCAAACCCAGATGCTACAATTAAAAGCAAATTTGACATTGTGTAAGGAAAGCTTAAGATGAAGGTAATAAGCCTGTATAAAAGGCTCATATTCCACAGGTTGCCTCTGCAGAACAGGCAACCTCCTACTACAGAATCTGATCTGAAAATTTATCCCAACAGCAACACCAGAAGGAAGGAGGCTTCTACATCTTGCACACTTTGGGTTTTGTATCAGGCACTTGAACTGTTGGACGGATGCCATTCTGAACCAAGTAAGTGAACACAGGGTTAGAATCATCTTTAATCTAGGTCTAATAATGAACTATCAGCAGCAAAGTGGAGGCAGGAAGTGAGCAATCCCTCTGTGCTGAGACTTGTTTATGGTTTCTAAAATGCCCAAGAAGACAGCAGCAGTAACTGTTCCGTAGTGTCCGTTTTCCTTGTGAGTTGTGTTGCTGATAGGAGGCTTTTCTGTGTCTTGAACTAAGAAGGCATTGAGGTACCCTGTGCCTAATTCCCTGGATCCAACAGGTCCATGCTAGAGCCAAACATTGCCACCAGCTGCTCTTCATAATGTGTTATATTCCTCTTCATAATGTCCATGCAGGGTCCAAGCAACCTCTCAAATGCTTGCACATCCATGACTGCAAAGGAACAGAAGTGGAAACAAGATTGTTTGTCAAAAAGGACACCACACACCAATCTTTTCTGAACTCTGAACACAGACCTCCAGTCCAACCCATTCAGGTTTGAGGCTTCAACAGAAGCCACAGAAATCATATTTCTGATTCCCTCTGTACTGTTATTTGGAGAAACAAGATTAATGAAATACAAGCCTGACCTCAAGAAGAAACACAGAAGCCAAATACACACCACACTGCCATTAAAAGATCACCCGAAAGCTGTGTGTGACAAACAAGCTGTAGACAAGAAGCTGATGCTACTTACTGCTTCAAAGAGTACAGGCCACACAAGCAGAAAAACCAGAATCTGCTGGAAGGAAGCAGCAGTGCTTCTCAAACTTCAGCGTGGAGATCTGCTCCAGCCTGCACTCCTAGCTTCTTGTGTTTGACTGCCAGTTACCAAAAGGCTGCTAGTTTTGAATAGCTGCTCACTCAGGCATGGTCCACAAAACAAGCAAAGACCAAAAACTAGAAATACAGAATATCTGCTTACCTAAACATTTGACCTCCCCAACAGCATAGGCAGAGGCTGCTCTGGGTTTGTTGGTAACAAGTGCAAGCTCTCCAAAATACTGCCCTCTGTGACACCGGGCAATCTCCACTTCTTGGTTAGCTTCTTTACTTGTCATAGTCTGTTAAACAGTACATTTTAATTATTTGCATACAGTTCTGTCTTTGTACAAGGCTGCAGTTAATTCCAGATATCTTACAGATGTGCAACAGCTCATTGGTTTAGGGCTTTTAAACTAGCAATACCTAAGTCATGCTCTGTACTGGTAGAACACCTTAACAGCATGTTCAATTAGAAGTTTGATAAGAAAAGCATATGCCAGCCCACAAGTTTTGAGATTGGCAGATATTTACGGTTATAGCTTTGGGAACTGCTATTACATTAGCCTAATACAGGTTTTACCATGCACAATATGTTGTTCCCTAAGGCTGCTTCAGACTATACAGAGATCCTTTCAAATGCCAACATCTAGTATGTCACTAGAGATAATAGACCCCATGTTTTGTCAGATGCAGTTTTCTATAATCCTAGAATTAAAGTTTCATCTCCACCCTTAAGGCCAGGGAGAATATATCAGGTTAGTTTGTAGAGGAGCAGATAAAAGCAAAAGACTTTCCAACTTCAGTAAAGTGACTTCTGGTCACTTCAGAACAGGTATGGGGATTTACAAGCTACATGATATGAGTGACAACAATAAATATCATAAAATAATACCTTAAAATAAGTCAGGGTAGGCTTTTTCACACCACTTGTATTAATCAATCAAATCAGGGATTCACCTAAAGCCTAAATCAGCCAATTTGAACTCACCTTGCTTTTAATCAAGATTTTTACTTCACCAGATTCTACAATGTAAAAACAATCTGCTTTATCGCCCTGTGAAGAAGAAACGGTAAAACAAATTATTTTTTAGTTTACTGTAAAAGTATGTATAAATGGTATTAAAGCATTCACTCTGAACTAGGCCTTGTGCAGAAATCTGCTAGAATTGACAAACACTCAAATTCTTAACATTAAAAAGTGACTGGTTAGGTAATACATCAGGGGAACCCTCAGGGGAACCCACAAGGGAAGGAACTATTAGTACACGTCATTCAGCAAGAGGGCAGGTGGAAAGAAAAAAGCAAAGGAGATTGACAATATATAGTAAAATCACTTAAATGCAAATCTTCTGATCCTGATGGAAGTATCAACTAGTTAGTGAAACTAAACCAGGCCTGGAATTTCCAGAAGCAAGTTTTAATAAAACACCAATTTAGTGACCACACTTCTAGATGTCAGTAGGAAGAAGGATCCATGCTCAGTCAATCCAGGGTGAGATAGTGGGAGATCAGCAGAACCCAGAACAGCCATATTTGAGGAGCATGAACATAGCAAGAGGAGGATAGTTTACAGAAAACCAAGTCCACAATGCAAGCCATCTACATGAGGAATGATGCAACAGCTGTGTAAAGGTAGTGAGAATGGTAAGGAATAAAGCACTCAATAGCATCATGCCATTAAAGGAAAATAAGAAACATAGAGCAAGTGGGAGAAAATAACAATTGATAGCCATTTTATATCAAGTTCTAGAAAGATATCACAAAGTGTTGTTGAATAACTGAGTGTGAAATAAAAATTTTTGGTTTAGTCAAATTCAGCTGTTTCTATGAAAAAGTCACTGTGAGGGTGACCAAGCACTGGCACAGGTTGCCCAAAGAAGTTCTGAAGTCTCCATCCTTTCGGATGTTCAAAAGCCATCTGGACATGGTCCTGGACAACTGGCTCTAGGTGGCCCTGCTTGAGCAGGGGAATGGGACACGGTGACCTCCAGAGATCCCTTCAAGCCTCAACCGGTCCATGATTCTGTGAGAGTTTCTAGAACCTTTTTCACATCTATCTAAACTGCATCAGGTTGCAGACCTTCAACAGATTGCAGTTTATATCTGCTCTGAAGAGCTTTGCCAGGACTTAGTATTTTGAAAGTTTTACGTGTGACAGAGAGGACTTTCCCTGTGGGCTTGGTATAGGACTGAAAATTAGAGTGAAGAGCCAGCATGTGCCTCCTGCTACAAATCAGAAGCAAAGAGACTAAGGGCTTCAGGGAGACAGAGGATGGATAAGGAACTGATAAGGGAATGGGAGTGGGTCAGGAAAAAAAAAAAAGAAAGAATGAAACAATGTGAGGAGAGAGATAAATCTGACATTAAGTCAAGTGGGCAAGAATGAATGTAATGGGAAGGATGGAGAGAGATTATTACAACTTGAGTATGAAACATGGGCTAGGAGATGATGCAAGATTTAAACATGGAATTACAGAAGAAGTTAGTCCTTTAGCTAAGCTTCCTGGGGATGGTCATAAACCATCCAGCACAAAGCTATTCACTCACTGTTGCCACCTGTCACAACATGAACTAATACACTCAGCACAATTCTGAAAGTCAGTACTGAAAGAGTACTTATTTGAAAGAATGAAAACAGTGGGAGACATCCTCATAACACCAGTAGGCACTAACAATTTAAGTGCTTTAAAGTATACTGCCCTTAACTGAAGGGTTAAATTCCAGAAAGATCATTAAAATGTAAAATTATCCACGAGAGAAAAGGGGCTTATGATATTGGTGCAACTGCTGTAATGTAAAAGCTATCACATCTTTTCCAAGCACAAAATTTCATCATCTTTAGCAGTGTATTACCATCACCCAGACCTATCCAGACTATTAATCCTCCTTTTAAGGGTAATTACATCCTTGTCCTTAATTCAGTTATTACAAAAGATTAAAACCAACTGCATAATTGGATCACTGATTGCGTGGATTCCCAGTTCTGAGACTCATTTATAAGCTTTGGTTTTGCTGAGTTCAGTTTTCTCAGGGTCTTAAGCAACAAGATTTTCAACTTTTAAAATTTGAGGGTATATTTGGAGAGAAGTAATTTGGCAGTATTTGCTTATCAGCAAACTAAGTTTCCTGCATTCATTATCTGACATTCAAGGTAATTAGGATTAATTATTCAAGACTTTATCAAGGAGTCATATTCTGTTTATAAAACAGGACAATGGTTGTGATCAAAAGCCTGCAGTTTCAGGTAAGCCAAGGACTTTCTTGCATTAACTTCTATTTGAACTAGAGCACTTTTGCAACAAACAAAGCAACTCCAAGCTAAACTTGATGCAAAATTCCAGCATTTCTTCAGTAACAGTGTTCCAAAAAGTTACTTGTGTCAGAGCCAAAAAAATCCCACAGCTTTAGCTTGAGTTTGTCCAGCTTCATGTTCCAGCACTCTGGCCTTTATCTATTACAGCACAAAACATACACCAACAACCAAAGGCTGTCAATTGAAGCCAGGCTACTCCACTATTGAAATACTCTTTCTAAGAGCATCAGGAAAAACAGTATTTTCAATTAAACTTGATAGTTTCTTAGAACAGTTAACTGAGTTGGGCCCAACTAGTGAAATATTCACAATTACTTCATTTACTTTTATCCAAATCATACTCCTGTTGAATTTTTTGGTTTTGTTGTTAAGTCAGACCTAGGAATTAGAGATGCCTTTACTACATGCTTGTGACTCCTTGTTTAACCTGGTCATAGGTGCCTATAAAAAGTCTAGCTGGGGGCTTTCATGGAAGATTGCATAAGCAGATATTTAATTTCAGCTTCTTAAGGCATACTCCTCTTGAAACTTTGCAAAGACCATTTATAAGAAACAAACAGATGAGATAGGAAAAACCCAGAAGCTTAAGTAATGAATTTGTAGCAAAAAGACGTTACTGGCCATTCCCCAAACATTCAAGAAGTGGTTAAATAAACTAGAAGAATTAAAAGAATAAGTGCCAAGTTGGTCCAAGTAATTGGATTCTGTAAGTCAATTCAGAATAGGAAAAAAGCAGCAGAGAAAGGAGAATGACAAAAAGAAATTTAAACTTCAAGTACCTGAGAAATGATACGTTCCCCATTTTGATACACTTTCTCCCCTATAACATCCACTATCTTCATTCGCTCTGATGCCTGGAACAAAGAGGAAAATTAAACATATTCATCTATTAAAGTATATCTCTGGTAAACTTTGTAGCCTTGAAATGAAGAGGCATTCCCTAGACACGCAAACACACAGTATCTGGGTACTGAAAAATACAACCCCTATAATGACATTGTCATATTGCACCACAGCTTTCAAGACTACCATAATCAATAGGGAAAGAAAATTGTCTAGTGTCCCATCTATGTGCTTTTCTTGCCCTGAAAGTTAACAAATAACTGATTTAGTCAGTTGTCACGACCCAGACTGGACAGACCAGGGAGTCGTGTTTAATTCAAAATCCCTCAGGCTAAATTAAGGTGAAATGACACCACGATCAGTTAAATATTTTATTCATGACAGAAGCAAACTGAACTGGGGAGGGGGGGTAGTAGGTGGCAGGGTTTCTCACAACAGGAATTGGTATAAGATTATTTTTGTA
>JANZLQ010000037.1:14000911-14044917 GCA_026212715.1 Elanus axillaris | reverse complement strand
AACTGAACTGGGGAGGGGGGGTAGTAGGTGGCAGGGTTTCTCACAACAGGAATTGGTATAAGATTATTTTTGTAACCGAGGGTAACCATATACATCAATTCAGGAAATAATGAGATCCCTCATAACTGATGTGGTTGGTTTAGAACAAAGAAAAAAAAATCACTTCCTCTAATATTCAGTTGAAATTTGAAGAAAACACTCAGAGAAACGTCATAAAGTTCCTAAGAACAAACTTCAATGAGAAACACCAGCAACACATTTTCAAATTATTTTAATCACCACATACTTGAATATGTGGGGGGTTTTGTGTCCTAGAACTCATTCCTAGAGTGGAGAGAGGAAGGGGGTATGAAAAGAATACCAGCTCTAAATTGTAAGCAGGCACCACAACAGGATGCCCAGCAGCAAGGGCAGCAAAGAGGTACTAATCTGACATGCAGTGGAGCATGCCTGAGTCTTCATGAACAGGAATGGAGAAAGAACAGTTAAATTTATCTCCAATGTTTCCCACTGCCCATATAGAATACTGCAAAACAGTTTTATTGCTTCAGAGTAGTGTAAAAAACATATTAAGAAAGGAAGAAAATCCTACCGTTAAAATTAGTATCTCCACAGATGATTCAGTTGTAATCTATTCATTCCATAAATGCACCTTAATCTAGCCCATATTTGAGAAACTTAATTCTGATCCATGCATGATTCAACTGCAGTGTGTCATGCAAAAAGCCAACCAGTGCTAATGAGTTATTTTTCTATATCTTTAAATATTTATGAGTCATTTTGGTGCTCAAGTCACACTGATGGAACTAGTTTAAGCTAGGCACTGAGGGAGAAGGTGTTGTGCAGTTTACCCCTTCCACACCTGCCAATGTATGTCTAAAATAGTATGTATTAGAGTCTGCTATTCACACCTAATGATACTTTGCAATTTTAAAATCTTCTCGAAGGGATTAAAAGCTCTTTGCAAATACTAAAGATTAATGCTGAAAAATATTCTTATGATGAGAAACCAAAGAAAAGCTAAGTTATGATGCAAGGCAAAGACAGACACATACTAATTACAAAGTAGTTTGGTATGGCTCCAAAAGCCCTCTGAAGGTACAGGCTGAATCAATAGCTTAGAAGTGACAATTTACACATTGTTTCTGAAGTCATGCACCACACATCAGCATGACATCTGTCATTTTCTTCCCAGGTAGCAGTGCTTCCCTTTGGCCTATTCTTAGTTCACCTCCTGAATACCTGTTAAGGTTAAAGCAAGACCTACTAAGGCCCACATCTTTGTCTCAAATTTAAAAACATTCCTGGCTGATAAAGGCCAAATATCCCAGTGATTGTATCATTACTTCAGTATCACACCCTCAAAGGAAACTAAGGCCCTGAATTCTGATTTGCACATTCATACCTGTTCTCTGACATTTATAGATAGTTTTTGGTTTTTGTGATTTTTTTTAAATCTTTACACAGACTGAGATAAAAAAAAATCAGCAAATCACCTACCGTGAATAAAGGATACGAAAAAAATAGTATACAACTTCAACAATGCAAATTAAGTTGTACAGTAAACGTGATACCAAAGTAGTTCTTCAAATTCTGTTCTAAGCAAAAATGACACAGACATCTGACATAGTAGAAACAATGAATGCGGAGCTAATGCTAATGCAAGAATTTGATGCAGATGTTTCTGAGAGGCTTTACCTCCAAGGATTTAAGAAGGGGCACAGACTCAATAAATAATTCATATGTCTTCCTCTTCTTTGCATTGTTTTTCAGTATAATTCTTCTGAATGTCACTCGATCCTGCAAGAAACAGCACAAAGAAATACATTATTCCTCTTCACTAAAATGCTCCCTGTTTAAAGACCTGACAAACATGAACTAGTATTTGCAACAAACACTGGGTTTGAGAAGCCAGCTGTTAAAACTATACCATATCCATCGCAATGGTGATCATAACAGCTCTTGTGAGAATACTTGTTGCAATAAAAAACTGAAAAACTGGGAGCTGTAAGACCTGGTCCTTCTCAGGTAAGCATTTAAGAATTCCAGTTTTGGTCTATCTTGTACTGTTTTTCAGTGTTGAGTTTTGGGGTTTTGTTTGGCTGTTTGTCAATATATCTTTCATGCTTACACACATAATGAAGAAATTTCGGTCTTCTTGCTGAAGCCACTAGAAACTGGAATTTCCAGCACTTATTTAAGGCAACTGCAGGGCTAAGTCTGAATTGGATTCTTCTCTACTTGAGTCAGGGATTTCAAAAGTAACTTGAATATTTATATTGGTCTCAAATAGACCAGAAACAACAGTATCAAACGGCAACAGGCTTGATTCACTCCTCCACCGTCTAGGGTCCGAGCGCCAGCTTTTTGCAACGACTGTTTCCAAATTGCTAGCTGTCCACGTGTACCTTAAGCACCTTCCTGACAGAAGAACTGTTTGGATTGTTTTTCAAGCCCAAATATCGGGCAAGATTCCCACCCAGCTCCTGCCACCCTTCCCGCTCTGATCTTTTCCCCAGGCAGCAGCCAGTGCTGTGCAGGCTCCGTGGCCACTGGGCGGCACTACGTGCCCGAGCGAAGGCAAGCTCGCCCCGTTAACCACAGCTCCTGCCTCGGTACCTGCAACGGCAGACATATTTGAGGGCTTATTGTCAGAGATCTTAACGAAAAGCTTTTTATTTCCACACAGAAAAGGCAGGGCTCCACTGCTGGTACACACCGACGAGAAAGGCCACAAGAGAGATGAAACTAAACAGCACGTCCAGGCTAAGGAGAAGGGCACTTGCCCACCAGGTATTTTTGTTAGTGTTTGCGTGACAATAATGCCCACCGTCCCTGTTGGGATCAGCACTAAATTATGAACAGAGTGCTAGTTGCAGAGTTTACCTTACACAACATGAGGCCATAAGTGTAAAAAGCAAAACCAAAAAGTCAGAGGAAAGGAGTGGAAATCTGGTTAGAGGAATGGTACCAAAAAAAAAAAAAAATCTTTGAAGTTTACATGTATCACAATTTGGAGAAACTTCCAAAGCCTTGAGAGCCACTCTGGATCTCATTTTCTGAAAACATCAACTGATACCTTAACAGCGATATTTTGAGGTGAAGAGGTATTGTCAAGTAAGTGATCAGTTTTATGGGATTCAGGCTGCAAATACTTGTAACTTGAAATGATGACTGATACAAGTGACACTACTGGAATATAAAAGTTGAAGGAGGTGAAAGATGAAAGGAGGAATGGTATTACTCTTATCCAAAGGAGATCAAGAGATGATAAAGCATGAGGGGTTGTTTTATCTTTAGTTTTTAAATAGATTCTTCACTCGTAGAAGTGTCTTCAAACGTACATGTTTGGAAAAGCAGAAAGGTGCAGAAACAGGGGAATTGCAAAAGCGTAAAAAATTCAGAATTCATTTGTTTGAGAGTATCAGTGATGGAGGAGATGCAGCAGTATTTGAACAAAAAAGGCAGAGCAGTGAAGGAAGCATGTGTGATCGTGAGGTTTTCCGCAGGCATGTTCAGTACCAAAGGCTGAAGACATTTCTCTGCTCCAGAAGAGACCCATGTTGGTAACTGCTTTGTGCCTGAGCCTTCCAGGCTTTTTTTTGTTGGCCTAAGTCTGCAGTGCAGCAGGAGTATTCCACATTTCCTAAATGGCACATAACCCATGAGCTTTAGCAATGACTTCTGCATACTAATAATAATATGTTTACATTACATCAGGCACAAAATAGTACAATAAAACATGGCAACAACAGAATAACTAGAAGAAATAATGGAAGTTTTAGGCAGGAAAATGCAGCCTTAGTTAATAAAATACCCACAGGACAGATGACTAGCAAGAGGTCCCCCTTCAACTACACTTTGCTAATTAAGTGAATGTAATCACAGAAAAAACAAACCCAATATTAACACAATTTGTGCAGTTCATTTCAGAGGCAAACTGGAACAAAGTAATCATCTTCTCATTTTCTTCCTTTTATGAATGAGCTCAGTTTGTAGGTAGCTGCTTCATTCTGTGCTGTTCAAGAAATTAGATTCTGACACTACTCCCTGGTTGATTTACCAAAATCTTTTCTTTAAGCTCACAAAGAAAAGGGACATCAGAAGTCAGTTCTCTCAGCATACGCGGAGATTGCATAAGCACACTGTGTGTATGTGTAGCTGCTTATCAGTCCTACAATCAAGGTCACAACACATGGTCAACCCACAGCAATAGCTGCAGAGGAGCCCAGTGCACACAGAAAGCATACAACACTTCTGGCTTCAAAGGCTTCGTTGATCACACAATCAGCTTATTATGTGAGCCCTCACAGACAAGTAAGAGAGCACTGTGAAAATAACCCTATCCAAATAGTACAGAGAAAAGAACTAAAAAAGGAAACTAATATCTACAGCTTAACATTCAACACTGCTGGGCTAGAGACAAAGCAACACCATCATTTAGCTGGGTATCTCATAGGTCATGCTGACCTGAGAACCTCTTCCAGGGTAACACAAAGGGACCAGAAACATCACGACAGTTTATTTTGAAGGAAAACAAATCTTTGGGCAGTTTTCCTAGCTCTTCAAATTACTGACATCCTCAAGAAGATATTTAACACCTTCCCATTCCCCTTAAAGCAGACAAAATAGTAGGAAGGTGAGTTGAAAATAAAGAATGTCATTTAGATATTGTTTCTCCCTCCCATAAAATAGGTACATTAATGCCTCTCCTGTCCTCTGCAGGATGAGCACAGAACCAGGGTTTTTTTTTCCCCCCCCTAACAAAAGCCATAATTACAGCAAATGCAAAATAATAAAGGGACAGATAAAACTAGTAATATAGTTTTTACAGAAAAGTTGTTCTAGAAAGGCTGCCAAAAAGATTTGCACAATGGATCTCTTATGCCAGGAGGTCAGATAACAGATCATGATAAAATAGCTATTAGTACAAGGAGCCATACCAAGAGAAACACTGGACACAGTTAGTGTTTAAAACAGTATGTTGGAGAAACTTCCTTTCCTTACCAGTCCCCAAAGGGCTCCTTCCGTTGTGGCAACAATGGTGGCAGCTCTAGGAGTGTTGTACATCAATGCCAGTTCCCCAAAACTGCCATGATTATCATAGCGGCCCACACAGCGTGACTGGTTGTCTTTTGCTACAATAATATCATATAATCCCCTGGAAAACAATGGAATAGACACTTTTTATTAGACAACAATCCAGTACAAATCATAAAAACAGCTTTTTGCTGCTATACAAATAGTCCTCCTACTGCTGAGTGAGACGGAACATGCTTTATCGACCTTTCCAATTGCCTGATGCTAAGCTGCTTCTATCTACACTATTTTTACACTAATTCTCTCTTAATAAAGCATTTCACTCTTGATAGATCTGGGCAGGATCTACTTGGTTTCCTCTGCATAGTATTTTGGCACTGCTATTATAAATGTTCTAGCCAGGATGATCGGTAGTTTCATCATCTTTAACAGTATTTGTCTTTTCACAGCATTTGTGTTATCTAGTGAGGCCTCTTCAGAGTGACTTGTATCCATCTACACACATTTTCTCAGTGACAGCATTGCTGCAGTACCCTTGGGATACACAGTCCAACTGCTCACCTGCTCCTGCAGTTTTGCCTCAACTCCAGCTTAAGGGTATGTCTATATCATAACCCCAGGATGCAATTGTAGCTTGTATCTGCATATGCCCATGCTAGATTCAAACTATCCAGCTCTTCTATGGACAACAGTGATGCCACAGAAGCACAAAGATTACAGAAAGGGCCTTTCTTTACATACCTAAGACACTGAGTGAGTTTTGCAGTGCAAACTCACCAGACTTACTGTGAGCAGCACATAGTGATCTTCAAGCTGGAGCATTTAAAGCTAGTTCAGGAATGTTATACATGCCACATCTTCACACTGTAGCACAGATGTCCAGAGGCAACCATTTCTCACCTGGTATTTGTCTAATAGCTCCCTTATGACCAAAAATTTCATTGCTCAGTTCAACTTCATACCATGCTGCAACTCTGAGCACACTGACAGTTGAACCAACCAATTTTACCACCATTTTCATGGAGGTGTGGCTACTGAAGAACACAGGTTACAGTGTGCAACGCTCGAACTTGAAGAGCATCCATTCAACTCTCACAAAGCTCTGTGTGCTGAGATGACACTGTACGATGCACAAGCTTAGGAAGCATGGCTAAGTAACTCCCAGCAGTTTTGCAGAACATACAAGTTCCACTCCAGTCACACTGGCTTCAAATTAAAGTGGCCGAGCTAAAAGGTTTTTTATTTCTTTTTTTCCTTTGTTATAGCTCACTTCTAGAAACAGGAAAACTCTCTAAAACTGCTGACATCTAGCCAGGATCTCTGAACAGATCAAAAGGAAAAATATTCAAGTACCAGAAGCCTCCTTGTATTTCTTGTTCATTGGGATCTGTAACCTTTAAAATGGAAACGCCTCCTCACCCTGTTCTCCAAGAGGCATACTTCCTACATTATAATGAAGTTAAGGGAACAGTATCCCAGAATTCAACAAGAATCAAAAGACTACTCTGATGAAAATGCAGGTACAAGTCCATCGAGTCAAAGCTCAAGACACAAATCTGGATCAAACTGCACCACAGCAACTGCATATGAAGAAACAGGCTGTGGACAGAAAGGTAGCCCTTTAAAAGTCAAACAAGTGCCTCTAATCCCCTCAGAACTGTCTTATGCTTGGGGCTTTAAAAAAAAATAAATTTAAAAATATAGCTTGACTAGGCTTGATTAATTCTTGGCTATGGCATCAGAGATCATTCAGGGACTAGCCACTGGCCTATAAGACTTTAAAAAACATATCATGTCTAGGAAAAAAGCCAGCAGGGAACACCTTCGTGGCTTTAAGCAGCTGAATACACATATAGTTTTCCCCAGCATTTTAGATCTTTGTCAGAAGGAATGGTATTATCTTCCAGAACATCATTAGGTATGTAAGAAAAAAAAAAATCATCAGAAAGGGCAATAGGTGAAACTTCTCATGGTAAACAAGTATGGGAACAGACTCATTGGTGAGACCTGCCTCCTATTAACAGCAGAGGGTCTTTCAGCATTGCTGATGGACAGCCCTGGGTTTGTTAGTTGTCTTTGAATACTGCTGCATCTAAAAAAAAGAATATACTACAGGACAGCTTTATGCCAACTTCATTTGTAGGAGATTTCACAAAGTGGACATTACATGCAAACAAACAATTAAAATACATCAAAGTGAGGAAGCTTTGCACAATGACTTGAGGGTCTACTGTATTAAAGTCTTTTGGACCCAGAGAAAAGTTTGGCTACTGGATCAATAGTAGATGGGCCAGCTTCAGACGTGTCAGAAGATCCAAGAAATTTAGTCTCTCTTTGTCACCCAGAAAACTAAAGAAGGAAGCTAGGCATGAAGACCACATAGCATCCTTACCAGACACTTTTTATACTCCACTGCTTACTCACACCTAGGAGACAGAGAAAGAAGCCGACAGCCTGCTAACAGTAAACTAAGCAAGAATTAGTGTTGATGGAAAGTTTCACTAAGTCTTGTAATGTCCTATACGTATTTAATGATTGAGAGGCACCAGAGGCAACAGCCTCCAGGTTTTTTTAATCTAGAAGAGCCATCTGTGAGCATATTAAGCAAATGCAACAACTTCTTCCCATCCGTCAGCCTGAAAGTCACTTACTAATGCCATTTCTTTCCAAATAACTATAGCCATGTAACCTTCAGCCAAGCATTCAGCTGTTTGTGGCTCAAGGACCAAATTGGTGAGGCACCACTGGGTGACCTTGGCTCAGCTTTATTGAGAAAACTGTTGCTGAGCTGCAAGACAGTCTGTGAGCTAAAGCCCTGCAAGATAAGAAGAATAAAAACACAGACCAAAGTGTAATTGTTGAGATGGTAATCGTTAGGAGCTCAAGGACTCAAAAGAAAAATACTGACATGAAAAAATATAAAACCCCAAGGAAAAAAAAAGCAGAAACGCAGAAGAGGGCAACTCAGCAAGATTATGGATCAGCCATCAGTTCCAAGAGGCAAGAGAGGCCAATGCTTCCCCTCCTGACTGATGACTGCTCAATCAGCAGAGACTCATCAGGTGCCTCCTCAGCAGTGATGAGCATACTAATGTTTAGCCATGCAACACTTTCATCTCAGCTGTCCCTTCCATGCAGTAAGCACTAAAATAGCTGCCACATCCTCAAGTTGCATCTGTCCTGCCTGCTGCCCCTCTGTGCATGGTGAAAGACACTCAGACAAAAGTAATCTGGTGAGGAAGTATTACAACCAGAAGGCTTTGGGGGGGGAGGTGGGGCAGGGAAAGAGGCCTGGGCCAGAAAGCCTATTTTTTTCTATGCAGACAAGATGCTAAAGAGTTACATCTGCAACACAAAGTCACTGTTCATTCAGACAGAAGAAACCAATCCTCAGGGATATCCAGGCATTAATAATCTGACTTAGAGTAACAAGACATGCGTACTGATGCCTTGAAAGAGTCAGAGTCCTTTGAATTTGCGCTTGCAGGCAAGTGGAAATATTGTAGCTTTCCATAAGCACCAGTGTCCTGCTATTCTTTTGCATGAAAAAATTAGGGGGTGGGAGGTGGAGGAGGACTGGAAAGGAAAAGCAGGAGACAGAAAAATCGTAACTGTAGAATTCTTTCTAATACCTGAATAGCCGACACAAGAGTTGCAGCTGGGTTGGTGTTTACAGCAAAGGCTGGTATGCTCTATTGCTAGACAACACCAAGTTTAATTTCCCTCACTGTACAGCCTTTCCTGCCACATACTTTTGGCAACATATTTATGTTACTGGTGTATTATACCTCGAGATTAAAACAAAAAACTTAAAACCCTGAAATCTTCCAATCCAACTATCTCTTGATAGAAAAAAACATTGTGGAATAGCATTACATCTGTAGAAAAGACACCATAAAAACATTTACCTGAATATCAAAGATAAGGTTCCACTTCTTTATTTTAGGTTAAAACTCACAGCAGGAAGAGCTTCTTAGTAATCAACAGGTTAAGAGCATTACACAGAAAAAAATTAAAATAGGCTGATGGTATTTAACATTTTTTAGAGGCTCCCAAACTGAGTTTAAGGTTCCTCAAGATTAGGAACCACTGCTCTGCGTACATCTCATCTTCGCAGAGCTGGTGCCTCTGGCTCCCATGAGTTCTGATCTGCAGTACCTTACCCTTATCTGGGACAGCCTCATCTCCCCAGTGAACATGGCAAGAGAAGGAACTTGTCCTATCTAGTCAAAGACATGGGATGGGTCTGCAGCAGAGTGGTTGAGGAAGATAACTGAGTGTAGAAATGCAGCACTGGTTTAGGGTAATGCTATGGTGTGGTAGAGGACAGGGCGAACGGGCATATGGTCAGAATATATCTGAGGTAGCCTTATGTTCTGTAATTCTACTGATCAGAAAGGGGAATGTCCTTAAAATGAACAATTCCTAACCTACAAATTCTTTTGCAAATTCCTTAAACACAGAATGAATGACAATTCAAAAGGCAGTATGTTGTCTCGAAGAACTGCTTTGAAAGCATTTAATACAGTATTAATGGTGCCATTATTTCAGTGATAAAAAAAGATATCAGTGCATCAAAAAAGTAGTTTGCCAAGATTGTGTTCTAACACACATTTATAATTTGGTCAGTAATATTCTGTTTAGTATTACAGTTCTACAGGAGGAAATAAATCTGTGTCCTTAATTGTTCTTCAAATACAGTGATTAAAAGTGACATTAGCCAGAATTTCTTCCAAAAGGATGAAAGATACTCAAAATGTGCATGCACAAACATATCTATTATATGCCTGTTGCACATATATATATGATCCACAAAATTATCATGTGAATTTGCCTGATGCAAGAAATTGCAAAATGGCACCTTAAACTGCGCAAATGTAAATCACATGACCAACAGAAGCAAAGTAAGCACAAGTCTCTCTGAAGTCAGTGATCAAAACTAATTGGACAAAGTCCAGGTTCTTCCATGGTAGTGACTTACATGGATTTTTATTTCCTGTATGCTCCTTCCCCAAAAAAATCTCATATCCCTTCCCTTACCGTATGGTTTCTTTTGCTGCTTTCCCTCCTCCTTTCTTCAGAAAAAAAAACACATCCTAGTCTAGAAACAGCATGTAATATGGCTGACTTTGGTATGCATATGCTGACAGGCACAAAGGCTAAACTGAACAAATCATAGGCAAGCTCATGCTGCACTCTTTCCCTTAGAGAAAGCAGTATTTGAGTTTTTACATAGTCACAGAGAATGAGTTAAAACCCAGCAGGCTTGAAATGTCCACCTCTGACAAATTTTATTCCCTCTGGGCAAATGATCCAAAAATCAACAGGGGTCTAAAGGAGAAAATGGAAAGATCAAAGGAAGAGGCAATGACTGCAAAAAATAAGTTTTCTTCAGAAACTGTCCTGCAGTAAGCATTCTGTGCCATTTCTAAGACACTGAAAAGAAACATACTCTACATTTCAAAGACAGAGCTGCTTACCGCTCAATGACATAGAAGTTGTCTCCATCATCACCTTGGTCAATCACGTGCTCCTGAGGTTTCACCTTCCTCTCAAACATGGCATCAAGGACCTGAGACAGCTGCTCCTACAAAACAAGCAGGAGGGGCAAAAGAAAAAAAATTTTAAAAATAAAAAAACAACTCTTGGAAAATACACTTTAGCATTATTGCTGGACAAGGGTGAGTTCATTTGACTTGATCTGGATAGTGAAGTGCAACACACATTGCATTATTTTTGCTGTATGCAAATACAAGTAATAATGATATTAAATGTTGATTTCCACTAGCACCTCACTTGTTTCCAGCTTATTAATATAAGTTCAATAATGCAAACACAGCTACTTCCATTATAGAAGAGCTATTATCTCAAATTTATGTCCAAATGGCTTAACTTATGCAAGTCATTTCAGTGCCAAACTGCACATGTACAGCAAGCTCTCACTTGGTACAACATGACGTAGCTTCACAGCAATGGATACATACTGATTACATCAACATATATTTCATTATATGTATGCATGTCTAGAAACTGCACCACGATTTATTAGTAATTTATTTGTATTGTCATCATCTAAGAGTCCCCATCATGATCAGGACTGTACTGAACAAGACTCTATATAAAGAGTTATTTCCCTAGATCATCTGTGTCTTAGCGAACCTGCAATTCCAGCACAAGACGAGATCAGGTAGGTACAGATGGGAAGCACGTACAGAAAATGAGATAATGCTGGACTGCACAGCAGACTCAAGCTATGTTTCTCTGATGAGCCACGACTAAACTTTTTTTGTAGGCAGCACAGCCAGGAAAGCTGTGAAAGCCAAGAGAGATGATACCATATAAATGCCCTGCCTCAGTGCTGAGCTGCTTTACCATCTCTGTTATTCCAAAGTTCATTAACAATGGACTTTCATTGCATTTTCAATGACCAGATGTTCAAAGTTGAAGATGTAGATCACAGCTGAGTTTCTAAAAATACACTGCATGAACACGCAAACTAATCTTTATGCTGCTAGACACACTTGAAATACTTACTGCACTCCTCAAGTTGGGAATAATCATTGCAGCATCTGTAGGCACCACTATATTGAAAATATTGCCTATCTTTTCACTAGAATCCTATTTTCTTGTATTTAAAAACCCACCTGATATTTAAACTGAACAATCATTGTATGAAAGCCATTTATTTTAACCATATATTTCACAGCATGCATTTAAGTAACAGCTGTCAGAAAACAAGTAATGCAGATTTTAAAAAGCTTATTTTTTAAAATACTGTAACTCAGTAATGCTTTATTTGGAGGATAAACAGGCAAACACTTATTTTAAGTAAATAAAACACTGAGCTCTTTGTCAATAAAAGGACAAGCTTCGGCAGATTTCTGAACTGTAAAAAACACTCTTGGTTTAAATATGGGTCCTGAGCGTGCTCAGGGGCCTTGCTGGTTAAGGATAGCAGTCATTGCTCTCACCCGGTACAAAATTCAGTTGTAACTAGGATTCTACAAACTCATAAGACACTGTGGAGCCTACACATGATACATCACACAGAGCTTTTAACAGGAGAGAAGTTATCTGTTCCCCAGCACTTTATATTGAAACATAAATCAGGTTTATCATTGGGGATGCTCAAAATCTTAGGGTTAAACTCTGTGACAATCCAAATGGATTTTAGTCCGGAGTTCAACGTGAACCTTGCTAGAAGTGATCCAGTGGCCACTGGCTCCCTTGTGTTTGATACCAAGTATTACAGCAACTATTCATGCAAGTGAAGACATTTAATAGGGCTGTTGAGTCACTGGGCCTAAATTCAGCACAGTTCACCTAACTGCAACCAGTGGACAAGGGTTGAGTTTGGCCAGGACGTTTGAGTCATGCAATCATATTTACTGCTAAAGGGGTTTTATGCCCTTTAATTGTTGTTAGGTTTGTTTGCTTGTACTTAACAGTTTTACATGACCTTCTTTAAAGGTTAAGAAGCAAAAGAACATATTTTCAGCCTTAATTTGAAAGTCTTCCTCACAATTATTAAAGGACAATGTACACTGAGCAACAGTCACGTGTTCTCCTGTGTAGTGGGTATTCTATAGCCAACCTTTCAAACCAGTCACATTACACAGAGGGAGTTAAAAAGAAACTATTGGGAGGAGGGGTGAAAGGATACAAATTCCATACTCCCTTTATACCTATTCCTAGGAAAGCTCTCCCCTCACTGCTAAGTGCCATTTATCATACTATAATCAATGTATGGACTGCAGCCATCTTTTTCAGCCATGTGTTACCTTAAAGCCTGAGTCTTTAACAGTTGCAGTTAAGATCATTTCCATTACTTCTCCCTCAGCTGCTTAGAAAGCTTTTCCCAGGAAGTATTTTTTCCGAGCCCACCTTCTCAGCTCAAATTTGTTTTTCAAAGTCATCTTTGGATATAAACTGGTTATTAATTTTTGCTTCTGGGCAATTTTGCTGGAAGGTAAAAGATTGGCCTATTCAATTCAAATGGTGATCGCATTTTGCACATACCCCTTGAGCTGCTGAATGTTCTTAAATATGTTTCATTTTTTACTGTACATAATGAGGTTACTTGCAACAGGAACCTTTAAAATGTCTTAAGTATATAGGCTTAATAACAGGAATCCCAGAACAGTGAAAGGCCAGTCTTGGAAACGACAGCTTTCAGGTAAAGTTTTTGACAGTCAGTTCCTCAAGCCTGCTGCATTCAAAAGCTTTCAACAATTATTTTCAGAATGCAGTTCAGTGACTCTTGGGGTTTGTATAGCAACCAAAAACTGGGAGGACTTCCTGGTTTTCAAGGAAAGCTGAGCAGCATTTCTGAAACCATAAGCTATCACATCCATCCTTTCATATCACAGGCAAAGTTCAACGATTCAAACCAGGAAGCTGCAAGGACCATCGCTGGTGTTACAGCTTTCATTCTTCCCCAACCTGTAGTAGAGATGTCAGTTCTGTTTTCATGGAAACGGCAGACCAGAGATGGGATGCATTTATCCTATGGCCCCTCAGAGGCTGGATTAGAGGATGTCCAAAGGTTTGTTCCTGAACTATCCCATGATCCTCATTTAAAAAATTCATACCAATTGAGAGTACTAAGTGTGAGCAATGGAAGCACTCATTAAAACTCAATACTGAGGCAATGAGTAGTTAATAACCAACTTCAACAATAAAAATAAGACAAGTAAGAACAGGAACAACTCAAAATATTACTTTACATTCATTTACAGAAAATTTACTGACATATGGGCATTCGAGAAAAACATGCAGCAATCTGACATCATGCAAGTGTGGACAGTGTTCAATATCACAATTGTGTAAGTAATTTCCTTTTTACGTTGCTCAAAATTAGGAACTGTTTCCCAGGGAAAAGGAAATTGAGTGCAATGGTACCCAACAGCAAATACTGAAAGACAAGCAAAAGAATTTTAAAACCCCTCAAACTTTTCTCTAACAGAAAAAAAAAAACTGAATTTGCAGGGAGAGGGATCTGACAATCATAGTAACTGACAATTTGACATGTTTATATTGTTCATTGATTGTTGAGCTCCAAATGTCCTGATCCAGCCTGCGTATAATTAATAAATCATGAACTATCACAATGCAAACAACTGTCTAGATTGTTAGATCATGCTGTTACCTGTACCTACAAATCATCAACTCCAGCTAAGACTTGCTTAGAATCATATTACCTGATCTAGGTTTTTGAAGAGTAGGATATCTTTACATGCTTCCTGCAGTCTGCATCGCTGTTCATCAGTTTTTGGATGAACTACCTATAAAATAAAGTAAAACAAAACTGTCATGACAACAAAGAAATATGATTACAGACTGAACCTTCACATCAGAGTGAAAAAAAGAACACAATTTAAGAGTGTCAGAGTAAATGGTTCTTTTTTGTTGTTTGCATAAACAGTGTTTATATCTAAACATACAATGCAAGACAGAATGAAACAGACATAAGAAATACATTATGCTGACAATTAGCACATGCCAAGTAACAGTCAAGAAAGAGAGGAAAAAAAAAAGATGCCTTTTCCTTTCCCTTCTAATGCAGCCACAGATACAGTCAAGGCTTGATTGGAACAGAGGAAAAAGTCAAGTTTTCTTTCTAAACTCTGGCTGTATTAGTCCCAATATACTTACTGTTGTCATACAGGTAGTTTATAAGATTTATGATACATATGTATCTCAGCCCATCTAATAACAGAAGTTATCTAAGAAGCAGGGGTTTTGGGGTTGACTGGGGTTCGGTGTCCCCCCCAACAAAATTACTTAAATAAAAGCTTTGTTGTTTGAGAGATTTTTTTTTTTGTTATTTCTTTCCTGTTATAAACAACTCATCAGGTTAAAGGAACCAACGCTCACTGTGTCATAAAAAAGTTTATATTTACGCTTGTTGGGGGCTAATTATGAAAACATATATAAAAATATTAATTACCTCACATTCACCAGGTTAACTATATTTCTGGAATAACAAAGATTCCAAAAAACAGTTACATTAGTAGACAGTTCTAAAAATTCATTGTCCAAAGTTGAGCAGATCTCAGACCCTTGTTTTAAAAGAAAATTTAATATTGAATCAGCAGTCAGGAAAATTAAGGCATTTGATGGAATAAATGTATCCATGTTTACAAACATTTGGATGATAAGACACAATCATAGTCTTTTTTTTCTTTTTATAGCATCTTATTTATGAAGGATATTCTTTTTTAAGAGAAATTAAATTAGACTTAGATTTTAATTGCAGAAGTGTGAACATCCTTGAGATGGAATCTGGAAAAGGAACACCAGAAGTCCTGAGGGAAAACATTGACCCTCACCAGCTAGGCTACACATTTGCTCACATAAAAGCATCTCTAAATACAATTACAGTATCTGGACTTGCAACTCCTAGAAAATCCCAACTTTCAAAACCAATAGAACAACAGGTGGCCACAGTCTCAAAATATTTCGACAAAGTATTTCTCTTACCCAGGCAGAAGTCCTTTGACCAGAAAGACAGTAAAAAGCATGTGAGGAATTTTAAGCGCCATGAAGAAACAGCTGTGGTAAAGCTTAACTAATTCTTCACAATAGCATCAATGCTCTAGGAATTGCCTCAACAAGCCTTTAAGATAATTAAGGAAGGAAAGTATCCAAAATTTTAAATATAGTAGACTTAAGCACAGCTCTTGAGTCCTTTGAAGTAAAATTATATTAAAGCTATAGTGACAAAAAGTGCATGAGACAAATTGGCCCTACATTTCAGAGCAATGTCATTTTGTCACTGTCAGCATACCACACAGCCTCTCAGAACAAAATGCACAAGTGGTAGGGAAAAGGTGAAGTACAGACATCTGCCTGTCAAATTGTAGAGAAACATGCATAATGCAATTCACTCATTTTTACCCTTTGTTCTGTATCTTCTTCCTCTTCATCTGGATTGAAAGCTTCAGCACAAACTTGGAAGAAAGAGAGGAAATTAGTAAAAAGAAGCAGTTACATGAGAACATCAAACAAATCAAGTTTAAATTCCTTTCTTCTGTATTTTATTTTTCTACAGGAAAAACAAAAACACTTTTGTTTTTATGTCATTATAGTGTCAGAGGCTTAAATCCTATCTATTCTCTGAGCAGGCACAGCACGGCTCTTCTCAAACTCTCATGTAAAAAGTCTGTAACTTACAATAAAATATAATCTGCCTAGCAAGTAGCCCAAAGCATGCACACAGATTTCCTTTCAATTCTTACCAAAGCATAAAAATCTCCATTGAGATTCATTTATAAATATCTTCCCTAAAATGCAGGGGAAAAATTCTGCAGCTACATTGCTTTGTTCTTTGCAGTGCAATGTACCTAGCAAATCATACTAAAAAAAAAAAAAGTACAAGAAGGTATGTGGCACTCCACCTCAAGTCAGATTTGCAAGCAAGTACCTATATTTTGGGGGATTTTTGATACAGAGAAATCACGTTTATACAGAAATTAACCTGGGAAGTGAACAATAAGCTTGATCATAGTATTTTCTATTAAAGAAAATGTTTAGTCCCCCCTCCCCTATATGCTCCTATATCTTACTACGTTTGACTCAAATGTCAGGTTGCAATATAAAACCAACTTTAAAAAATACACAAAGAGATTTTTTTTTTTAAAAAAAAGGATGAGAACATTTGCAGAAACCATACACTGCAGTGCATAAGAAGAAGGCTCTGCCAAACATGCCATTATAACTACAGGATCAGTTGTAAGAGAGGCAATGATAATGGTGAACTTATAAAATTTCAAAATATTTTTGTTTGATTTCAATACTTCAGAAAAGGCTTATCTTCACTTATCTTAACAGTTATGCTGTTACACAATTTTATAGTATTAAACACAGACACCTTTGGCTGCCAAAAGCCTACGGCTCTAGCTCAGACTTTCTTCTTAATTTGTAGACATTTGCAGTTCTTACATGTCAAAGTGAACTCTACATTCTAACTAGCTGTACAGATAGAGAAAGTGAGAGTTGGTCCTGTTTTCATCTAGTTCTGCTCTTACTTTAATAAGGGTGGTCTTATATCTGAGGCTATACACTACTTGTAGAATTTTACAAGGAAACACAGACAAGCTTTTTTCTTTGTACTTTTATCCAGCATCCTGACAATACTGAAGATTTGGCAGAATGCCCAGAAGCTCACTGCAGTGACATCTAACCACCGAATGGACTTAGAAAGTATATGTAAAAATAAGCAGATTAAAAAAAAAAAAAATCTAGAAGGCCTAGTATTCAGCAACTTGCAAATAACCTGAAAATGCATACAGGACTATTGACCTTGTCATCATGCTTTCAAAAGTAGTATAAAAATGCACAAGTCCAGCATAATTTGCTAGGAAAGACTTGCCTCCCCCCCCCCGCCTAAAAGGTACAGGTCCTTTCTAGCAAATTAGATTTTAATTCCTTTTTTTCCTGGAGAGGTTGAAGAGAGGTGGAAGAGACTGGAATAAAACACAAGCATTCCATTTATCAAACCACAACATAAAAACCCGATCATAATCATTAGGTGTTTGAAGAGTAGTTATTGCTCATATAATAAATCCAGTGTCGCACTGCATCTTCTGGTTTGCACCATTTAAGAATATGGAAACAATATATTAACAGTGCACCTTCAACAAATACATGCTTTTAGTTTAACAGAGTGATACACCCACATTTAGGGCAGATACTTTACAAAGGATAAACAGCATTCTTACCCAGCTGAAAAAAAAGTCAAGTCTACCACACAGCCCAAAGATGACTGTATTATGGGAAGGTAGATACCTACAAAGCAGAACTTGGACTGATAGGCAAAGATCCACTTAATATGCAATAAAAAGGCACTAACAAAGAGAACATAATTAGCATTTCAGTGTGAAAGCTTTCCTCCTTTCATTTTACAGTAAGGATCAAAGTCTATTGTGAAAGCTTTGGATTTTCTAATAAGGAACGTTTTCTTAGAAGAAAGGCTCCTTGGTTTAAACAGTATGGTGAAACTAGAGATAAAAAGAGATAAAAAAACCTAGAGATATCTTTATTCTTTACAACCAGAATATTGTACCAGTAACTAGAGTTGAATTCTTTACTATGCACTCTACGTACTATAAATGCAGTTCCATATGTTTCTGATAGTAGCTGGCATATAAGCACATTCAAGCCATGTATCTATGAACGCAGAGATCATTGTACTTCACTACATCATTCTATCATTTAAATTCTCAATATTAAGCTGCAAATTAGATTTTGTTTCCACCTCAATTGCAGGGAAGCTGTTACTAAGGATTTGCTTTGGAATCGAGGAAATTCTCTTCAAGATTTCCTTGGGAAAACAAGTTTAATTACCATGGCTATGATGACAGCATTAGAGCAAAACCTTATCTTAAAATATGCAGCAATCTTACCCAGTAAGAGTGAAAACAGCTTCATAAAGCCCGCTAAGGATACAGACTAGGACTTAGTACCCTTCCCTTACATATGGAAATCAATCGCTTCTGTAGTGCCAATGAATGGGCACCACAGAAATACAACAAAAATGTGGCAAAAATACTAGTTCTTCCCATGCTGTCACACAGAAAGCCTTCCCATTATACTTTTCATTCTTCAACCTCCTGCTGGGATTTCTTTTTTCATCCAGAAGTGGTAGGGTAGACATTTTGGACTTTGACTGACAGCGCTGATTGACAGGACTTTTTTTACTTGAAGGCAAAGCTGTAACACTTAATGCAACATGTCTGTTGTGGGATGGTTAGTAGAAGGGGAGAGAGACAAAAATGATTAATTCTGACCTGAAGCTTAAATTAATATTGTGATATGCCGGAAAGTTGTTCAGCCTACTCATAACAACCAGCAGCATTTTCCAAATATTTTAAAACATGACTAATGCAAAGAAAAGGCAAACATTACATCAACACCATCCTGTGGTTTACATCAGAGCGCATCTAATTTTTCTTTCCCCTGTTTTTAATTGGTAAACTACTTGTGGAAGTCCATACTGGTGAACATATTACCCGTTAAAGTCTGCGCGTCAGTCTTACCTTCAACACATTTCATGTTATCTGTGCTCAAAACCAGTGTTGCTTCTCTATTCTTCTGACTGAAAAGAACCCCTGTAACTACCCTAAGCTCTGCTAACCCCTGTCAGAAATCTATGGAAGTTAATTTCAGGACTCCTGAAGGTTAACTGTTTGTGGGTTACAGTATAGTCACTCCCAATGAAAAACGATTTGATCTTTCATCTTGACAGAGTGAAAACATACCTACCCCACTATTTTATATGTGACTGAATTCACATATTAACTATTTCAGTGTCCCAATAAAACAGGAACTCCAAGGCAAGCTTATTCTCACAAGATTATCCTGAAGAAACGTGTTGGTAGCATGTTTTCAGACTCATTGAAACAGCAGTTGGAAGGGATGTCTCTCTGAAGGTCATCCAGTCCAACCTACCCCTTAAATGGGAGCTATTTGTAATGCTAGATTGGGGCTGACCTGGAAACCTCCCTGCACAAAGATTGTACATCTCTCTGGCTAACCTGCTCTACTGCTCTCCTGGGGAAGAAATTTTTCTTCATGTGCAACCTAAAGCTCACAAATATTTTGATATAATTTGAAGTGACTTCTGAAATCACATCTTTCCTATGTGAGATTTTCAGCACAACTCTGCCCTTGAGCAAACGCCAAACATGAATGCATCAGTGAAATTTATGTACAAGTGTGACACACACCCCAGTTACGTATTTCCAATACTACAGCTATACCAGCGTATCTCATGCAGACCAGGCTTCCTTCCAAACCTACCAACATAGTTCAAATAGCTTTGGAACATAAAAAAAAAAAACAGTTTTCAATTTTAAGAAGCTTTAAGATAAAAAGAAATCCAGGCTTTTATCCTACCATCTACATTTAGTCGCTCTTAGCTTCTGCAGCTTCTACAGCTAGTTTAGCTTTCTCCTCTTACAGCACCTTCTTTGGCTTTCAAGACCAGGCACATCTGTTAACACTTCTGAAGGCTCAGAAATCATACAACTTGATCGCTGCTTTGTTATGCAGGTGACAGCATATGAAAGCAATGAAGATCTTTCTAGCTGCAGCAGTGACATAAGCAGTGGATGGGTGAGGGGGAAGGGGGTGGGTAGCGAATGAGAAGTAGCAAGAAAAGTTTGTCAGTACAAACATCACCTTTCTCTATGCAAGTTTTAATCGCTCCCAGGATAATATTGTTCTGCAAAATATGTATTTTGTCAAGATCAAAGTCCTTGCACTCTATGCAAATCTGCATAATAGTTCAGCATTTAGCTCCCATAAGCAAATAAAGCCTTTGTGAGAAATGCATACCTTGCCAGTAGTTGAGAGATCCCTATTACTTTATTTCAAAACAGCAGCCAAAATGCTGGGGCCTGAAGACCTTCAGACACATACAAGAGGAGGAAAAATTTCCATATTGGACTTGAAAATTCTACATTTTATGTAAGGTGAATACATTGTTAATATTTCTGTTGTTATTGGAAGAAGTAGCAAAAGCATGCTCTGTCATACTCTCTTTGCAATTTTGGATAGCACCTTCTGTACTTCAGAGTGAAATCCTATTCACTCATCTTTACTTATGTGGATGCATTACCTCCAATTGATCCTACGAGACACATTAATGAAAATCCACCCAGATTAGTACATGCAGAACAACTTTTCTAGTTACTTATTCAGATCAGTAATCTTGCACTATGTTTAAGGTATTCTTTGCATTTGAGTTTGCCAAAGCTTCAAACATTTTGTAAGTCTGTCTCTCAAGGGACAGATGCATATCCTCTTCTGGGAGCACTACGCCAGCTGGAAAGATGACCACTTCCAGTGGCTTGTCATTCCCTCTTTGACAGCTAAGTTGCTAAAGCAGGCACTTCCAAAACAATGTAGTCGAGATGAATTTAGGAAGCTTAAACAGAGCTTATACATAGGTCTTTGCTGGCACAGCTCAATGTGATTTTCTGCACTTGGGAAACGACTTCACATTTCCTCTCACTTCTGTTGCTGGATAGCTCAGAACTTTTTGGTTCAGAAATTGCACTTTGTTTCCCAAGTTAAAGATCTCATCATGTCAAAGCAGACAACAAATTCATACCTCAATCCAGCAAGTGGGAAACAGAACCTGCACCCATTTGCACTACTTGAACAGTTTTCACATTTATGACAGTTAGAATGAAAAGCAACACTGAAACCTGAAAAACAGTTAAGCCATCTGCAAAAAAATCAGCTGTTTCAGCCTTCAATTCACTAATGAGAACTGACTGAAATAAAGTATAAATTTCTAGTTAAAAAGAATGTCATTGCACCAGCCCAAAACTGAGATCCTCGGTCCTAAAAGGCTGGTTTTCCTCTTTTACTTTGTGCCACATGAAAATCCCCAGATGCAGGAGTACCCACAGCAGTACCACCTCCTGACTTCATTCTTAATTCTCAAGGAGGCATAACTGAGACACAACTTACAATGACTGGGACTTGGGCAAACAACACCCCCTCAAATCTTTGTCAAATATCAACACAGAATATTCAAACACACAACCACTTGTATAGCCATATATGTCAAATCAAGAGTAAGGTTTTTCAGTTGAGAAATATTTAGAAATAATGAATTTAGATGGCAAAGGGGAAGAATGGGGGTCTCAATTCTGGAAACAGCTTCAAATTCATTTGAAGTTAAAAGGAAGTTAAAATAAAATCAACTCAGTTCTTCACAGGCAGAGTTATTCTGTGTACCAGATTAACTGCGAAGATACAAAGTCACTCAGCAGGGCTGTGCCAAACCAGCTCAGTCCAGCAGGGATTACAGGTTCAGGCACAACTCTGCGCATGGTCTCAAAGCCTGCTCAGGCTGGAAAACTGAACAGATCATTTTGTCAGGCAAAGAAGCCTATGACACACTGATAAGCCTGTAAGGCCCTAAGATCCTGCACTGTTTCACCCAGCTCTGTGAAAAGCCAGCACTGCCTCGCTGTACTGTTGTACATACACAGCAACAGGTGAAAACGTTCATCTGGCTTTCCTAAAGCTTTGTTTATACCCCTAATTCAACTTGAAAATGCCCATCTCTGATGTGGAGATTGCTGATATTTCTCAAGGCACACTGCTTTAATTGAGTAGTAAACCTGAGGTCACAGGCAGAGCTTGAAAGGACCTGCTCTAGTTCACAGCTACCCCAAAGCACAATTCTGGATAGACTTTTTGCCCAGGAAAGTTGGGGCATTTAAGAGAACTGGATGATGTGTTACAGTGCTTGGTATCCTTGCCTTTGGAAACCTTTGATAACCATTCCCTTAGTATGATTATGTACTTCCCCAGTAGTATTGTCTTGTCATGGTTTAACCCTAGGCAGCAACTAAGCACCAAGCAGCTGCTCGCTCAACTCCTTCACAGTGGGATGGGGGAGAGAATCAGCAGGGTAAAAGTGAGAAAACTCATGGGTTGAGATAAAGGCAGTTTAATAGATAAAGCAAAAGCCACATGTGCCAGCAAAGCAGAACAAGAACTCATTCACCGCCTCCCCTCGGCAGGTAGGTGTTCAGCCATCTCCAGGAAAGACAAGCTCCATCACACGTAATGGGTACTTGGGAAGACAAATGCCATCACTGCGAATGTCCCCCCCTTCCTTCTTCCCCAAGCTTTACATGCTGAGCATGATGCCATATGGTCTGGAATATCCCTTGGGTCAGCTGGGGTCAGCTGTCCCGGCTGTTTCCCCCCCCTCAAAACTTCTTATGCCCCCCCAGCCTGCTCGCTGCTGGGGTGGGTGAGAAGCAGGAAAGGCCTGGGCTCTGGGTAAGCACTGCCCAGCAATAGCTAAAACATCCCTGTGTTATCAGTATTCTTTTCAGCACAAATCCAAGACATAGCCCTCATACCAGCTACTATGAAGAAAATTAACCCCATCCCAGCCAAAAGCAGCACAATCGTGTAAGAATTAAAAATGATAATGAAAAGGGGGGAGGTTCAGGGTTGCCAGGATGTCAGAGTAACAGAGCAGAGACAGGAGTAAACTGTAAGATGCCTACATCTCTCATAAGCAAAGGCAGTTCTCACTGATATCAAGGGCAGTAGCTTGCACATATCTGAGGGCAGAAAATGCCCTGGAGTCATCCTCTGAGACTGTCAGCTAAGCACCTTTCAAAACTATTAAATACACATGCTAAGACATATCCCTAGCTGCATGAAGCCACTTAGCAAGAACCAAGTGACAAACCTTGGGAATGCTTTGCAAGATCAAAACCTAGGCTACTGCGCCTACATTTTTTTCCCATTTGGAGATGAATCCAACAGTGAAAATCACTTCCAAAATACTTAAATAGGGAGAGTTGAATTCTCAGGTCCGTATTCATAACAAGTAGTTCCCTGAGCAGCCTGAAACAACATTGCCTGTTTTTCCGTGGATTACATTCAGATTGCCTCTGTGTAGTTTCCAATATCTAATAAGCTGTGAGATGTGACTGAAGTTTTTTTCCCCTTAGCAGAAGCATTAAGATCAACTTTTTCCTCTCATTGCCTACTACTGTGTATGAAAGCTGTAGGAGACCTCCATCCCCGTGCCCATCCCCACAATTGCATGATCCCAAGAAACCAGTCTGAAACATTGCTTAAGCATGTTATCAAGCATCACAGTCCAGAGCTGCTGGCCTGTGGCTTTCCAGTGGACTTTTTTCAGTGGTCCTATGTAGAGCCATCACATGGCTGTCCAGAGCTGTCCATGATCAGTCCAGAGCTGCTGCTATTTTAAGAGTTAAAGCACTAAATGTTTAAAAATTAAATTTTCAGTGTGAAGATGTAGGAAACATTCTAGGATACCAAGAAAAAGATACTAATTTGCAGAAATTTGCCATCTCACTACAGAATCTATGGGGCTGTTTCTTCTTCTTGCTTTTTGATATGTCCATCTCTTTCTCTCTATTTTCTTTTTCTAAGTCTTTTCATTGATTTCTTTTTTTCATTTTATGCACAAACTGAACACAGTTAATCAGTAGATACAAAATGCGTCCTGCAACATTGCCAGTAGCGTAACATAAGGGGATTCAATTGCTGAATTGTCCTAAGATTAGGCCTAAGCCACAGTATAAGCTTCATTGATCCAAGCTCAGTGAGATATCCATTCAATAATATGTGTTTTAGCAAGGTTTTCCACTTGTAAAGACTTCCTGCAAATTAGGGTTCATCCAATATGTGCTATAAACACGGTGGATCAAATCTTGCGTCAGTTTAAAAAACCATCTCGCTCCTTAGGAAAGAAACAGTGTAACTGGGTGTATTGTGTAAGCAGAGACACATATGTAATGAAGTTAGCTATCAAGTGAGCCATATCTGTTGAGCTGCATGTTTAATAGACACTGTGCTTCCTGACAAGCTTCCTCTAAAAAAGCCAAAGGATGAAAGAACAGATGACGTGCTGGTGTTCATAAAACCATAGGTTCAGTAAAGCTGCTGTTGTTAGCAGCTAAGCAGTTCTTAGGTATAAGCACTTGCAGTGGAGAGGTTCCGAAAAGGTGCCCAGCTCTGGTCGCGACGCAGTCCCATCCCTGTGGTATCTGAAAGTCTCACGGTGCAGCCTGTCCCCTCATGCTGCCCTGCAGTGGGCAACGCTGCTGCCCCACCGAGGGGGGGGGCTCTGGTAGGCAGGAGCCAAAGGGCTGTTCCAGCCCTCACAGCCTTCTCTGTGACCCTGGCTGCCTCTCCTCTCAGCCTTGGTCCCCACCTGTTGAGAAGAATATGAGATTTCAGTGGCAAACAGGGCGTAATACCACAAGAGATAAATAATGTGGGATTCCAGGTTGTGCTGGGGGAAAACAGAGTTCTGGGGCATCAAGCAGTGCTGCTAGCCAATATCACTGACACCTCCCTGAGCCCACACAGCCTTCAGGATGGGAACTGGAGGATTAGCTTTGGTCTGGAGCAGATACAGGTGCCAATACATGATTAATTTGGAACAGACCCCTGGTGGCATTTTAAGTTAGGAACTGTTGAGTACCTCCACACAGGGCTCTCTCTATCAGCAAGACAGGCAAAAACCCAAATGGCAGAGGTGACCTAAATGCATCCGAGGGGTTGTGTGGCTGCTTACAATGTCCATCACCTAGCACAAGGCATGCAATGACATGGTTGTAATTAGACCTCCGAATCAAGCCATGACAAATTAAGTGGGCATGCTGATGCCAGAGAAGCTGAATGGTATAGAGAGTTCCAAAATGAAATACCTCTACCAGGAAGACAATGATTTTATAGCACCTAAGGCTGCTTTTTCTTTAGAAGGTTTTCTTTCTTTGGATTTTGCCCAAATCACAACTTTTATTTGGTTCTAAGTACCTAGATGTAGAAATTTTTTTCAGTCCTTCATCCTGAAATCTTAAATGCACAGCATGCAGACTTTGGCATCAGAAAGGACTGACAGCATAATGATTCTACAAATATGTGAAGCTTAAAATTACCACCACTATGGTCTTATTCACTGGATGCTGCTCTTGAGAATAAACTTGAGTACTGGTAAACATATTTCTGAATACAGTCTCAGCTGGTACAAATACCTTATCATCTTTACACGCAGATTAAGAAAGCCCTTTATTATATAAATGTCCCCATTTTTTCCAATTGGGAACTGATAGCTTATGTATACTTAATTGTTGGTGTTTCTTGAGGAATGAGTCATCCTTATTTCCACCGAGAATTTCCCCGAACTACTTTAGTTCCATGTAGGGAGCTGTATTATTTTGCTTAATTATATAAAGATTTCAGATCACTAAGATTTTATGTTATTAACACAAACGTCAAATGATTTAAGCAAGTTCCTAGAATACCTAAGTGGCAAAATCAAAGCAAGTGCCTTAGAGGAACTGCTTCTTAAGTTTTGAAAGGGTGGGCAAATGAAAAAAAATGAGTTAATCAAGTATTTTGCTCACAGGAAAACTAATAAACAGAAAGGCACAGATATCTTCCTTTGAAGGTGAAACCTCCTATGGCTAATGTTTCACCTTCTTTTATTTAGCCTAAAAACCCCACCCTGCAAAAACATAAACAGATCTTTAAATTTATGAGCTTGAGAAGTCTACCCACGTGAGCTTTTGCAGGATCAAGACCCGAGAGAATGATTTCTGTTCATAAAGCACTTTCAAAGTTTTATGTGCCAAATTTTGAGAACAATCTATTTTCACCCACCCACTCTGACCTTATTTGCTCAGCAGGCACTATTTCTAGAACTGCCAGAAACTTCCAACGTGGCCATACATTTTGCTGTCAACTCTTGAGGAGATAAGGCTAGTGTTTTCATATGCTTTATGCACTTAGTCAGCTGGTTGAATGGTTTCTCATAGACGTGCTGGTATGGGATTTTTCGGTGAATGCAGATTCAGGGAGGCCCTGCATAGGTCTGTTTATGCCATGATTACAGTCCTGGGACAAATTTCCTTTGAATGCAAAGCATGACTTGCACAGAGTCAAAATGGCAAAAACTGGCCTTAGATAATCTTTAGTAGAGCAGAAACAGATAAAGAGCTCAGCTAAGAGGGAGTCGTTCCTCCTCCCTGTCGACTCTCCAGGAAAACCAGGTGGCTTTTGTCACAGCAAAAATCAATCATACTGTTCCCTGCTCCCATCTAGTCACTGTGTGTGAAATAAACTCTATTTCTAGGGTTTAAGTGGGTTGCTAGGGGAAAACCATAGTTTGCTTCAGCCTATAGATAATACACAAGGTAGTAAGATAGCGCCAGACCTGGATTTAAGGAAAGTATTCTAAATAAGTGTTTGCCCCAAACTTCCTCTTTTTCTAGGAGTTCCAAGTGTGCGAGGCAAGACACTGGCCTTGCACCTGCTTAAGCTCTGCTAAAAAAAAATTGAAAGGTATCAGTTGCTCTTTACTATTCAGTATCTTTGAGTTTCATACCAGAAATGTTTCCTAAATATTACCTTGCACTTTGTGATTGAAAAGAGTAAGAGTTGAGTAACTCCCTAAATGGTAATGGAGCTTACAGGAATGTACCTTCCTCCATGATAGTTTTCTTCTCTTCCTCTCCTGAAATATCCACTCACTGCACAAACTGGTAGATGAATGGACAGCTTTGTTGAATAAGATTGACAGTAGCTGGTTTGAAATTCAGACTAGCAGCTAGTTATTAAAGATAATAGCTTGTCTGAGCTTCTTAAGAAAAACTACCTAAAACCCAACTCTGATAAACCTAATAGTCTCCCTCACCTTTTACAGCCAGGGCCCCTAAGTTGTCTTTTGTACTAATTACACTTCCAATAGGTTTATTTACTCTTTCTAAAATTCTCAGAGATTTCAACTGTTGCTTTGGTTATTCCCTGATGAACAGTCTGCAGAATCATTTCAATCCATCCAAAATCTTCCATGGACATTGCCCAAGCCTGTGGTAAAATGAAACATCACACTAATAAGTAATAACATCCAGCTCTTGAAGTTTCCTTTATGTGTATCCAGATGCCAAATGAAAACTGAAGTTTGAGCATGCAGTCTGTGGGATTATTCCTACAAGGAGTCACTGTAGGACTCAGCACATTTCCGGGACATGCTGGCAATTGCCACGACATATCTATGATACGTAATATTTTGGAAATATCCTTTGCAGGCCCTGATGTGGTCACTGGACGCAGTATGGAAAGGGATATCTTCTGAGAATTGACTGAATCCTTTTGTTGCTGAAGCAGACTTTAGGAAATACAGGGAGTGCTGCATGGGGCACAGCACATAGCATGACTACAGCATATATCACAGCAGGTACCCATTTTACAGATGAATCCCAGTTGTAACTGTGAAATTTTATAAGGCTCAGGCAGATCCTCTGGGGTGTCCACCCATCCAAATTCATACTTTGACAGCCTGGATACTCCAAGGGGACCCAGTTAGCCCAGTTTCAGTTAGCTGTAGTAATTGCAAGAAAACACAAAACATTGCTAACTGAATCAAACTATTCATATGTTACAAGTAAAATTATGTCCCATTGGTTTATCCTAGAGAAAGTGGGAGAATTTGGGCTACAGTTAAAAGCCAAAAGAAGCAGCACAGAGGATTAGACAGCCTCAGTTTCAAATTCCTAGCTGTCTAATTCACCAGCCCCAATTAATTTAAATATTTTAAAAAACTGATTTTAAAGTAATATCAAATATTTATAGACTGTAATTACAAATGACAGTGAAAAGCAGAGTTGGTTAGTTCAGACAAAAGTATCAATAGACTGAATTGGGGAGCAAACACCTCCTCTGCAGTTGAATAGCTTTCTGAAATATTTGTATTGAAAACCCAAGAGCCTTTCCCTTGTAACTCCTGGGAACAGACTTTTTCCCAGGTGTATCCTACTATAGGGATTGGGCATTACTTTAATGTGTAAGTAGCTCACCAGACGGTGCTGTGCTAGAATTCTAAATATGGTTACAATCTCTCTGCAGGGCATGACAAAATAAGAGGTTCTAGGAGGACTTGGAGCTATCGCCTTCTGCCAGTCTAATCACTAAGACAGCTTGTGGTTCTCATGTGCACGCTTAGCCATCAGCACTAAGCTATTGTCACAGGGCTGACAGCAGAGACGAAATGGGTAGCGATTGCTGGCCTGATGTCACAGGGCGCTTCTCTGAGCCTCAGCATGGATAGGACTGGGAAGGATCTTTCTTAGTTAAGGTCAAGATACATCAGGGAAGAAAAGGAGGCCAGTATTGTTCTCTTTGTCCCTCAGCTGTGGAATACAGGTATTTTAAACAGAGAGTTAATATGCAGGAACCACTGCTTACACCTTGTCTAAAGAAAATCTACATCTCTCTCGTAACTGAGCAAGAAAAATACAGTGTAGGCTCTGTCTTTCATGTGTTGCTGGATGAGACTTACAAAATCATGGTGGCTTAGTGTCCTGGCTATGGCTAGGAGAGAGTTAATTTTCTTTCTAGTAGCTGGTATAGTGTTATGGTTTGGATTTAATAGGAGAAGAATGTTGATAACAGCTGATGTTTTCGGTTATTGCTAAGTAGTGTTTAGACTAAGTCAGGGATTTTTCAGCTTCTCCTGCCCAGCCAGCGAGAAGGCTGGAGGGGCACAAGAAGCTGGGAGGGGACACAGCCAGGGCAGCTGACCCAAACTGACCAAAGGGATATTCCATACCATGGGACATCATGCCCAGTATATAAACTTGGGGGGAGTTGGCCCGGGGCGGGGGCAGATCACTGCTCGGGGACTAGCTGGGCTTCGATCGGTGAGTGGTGAGCATTTGCATTGTGCATCCCTTGTTTTATATATTCCAATTCTTTTACTATTAGTATTGTCAATGTATTACTATTATCATCATAATCATTATCAAAATTATTATCATTATTATTTTCTTCCTTTCTGTCCTATTAAACTGTCTTTATCTGAACCCACGAGTTTTAATTTTTCCCAGTTCTCTCCCTCATCCCACTGGGTTGAGCAAGCAGCTGCGTGGTGCTTAGTTGCTGGCTGAGGTTAAACCACGACACTTAGAAGTAAACATCAACACCATCAGTTTTCAAAATGAAAAAGTGTCATTCAGAAAAGCTGAGATCAAACTGCAAACATCACCAGATACCTCTAACAACTCACTTGCGAAATGGACATCAGCTGCTGTTGCATGAAGCTGAGGTAGTGCTACTGAGAATCTGGTGGAGGGCCAACAATTCAAAACTGTGTGCCAAAATCTCATACCATAAAGGTGGGAGCAGTGAACAAAGTCTGATTAGCAACAGGTAGCTGTCCAAATATTGCATGATAGGCACCATTATAAGAACATGGAAAAGAGGAATGTCTTTAGTGGAGATATAAATAATGCAGACAGGCACAAATACATAGGCTGTGTGAGCTGAGATGAACTGCCTTTCAGGGCAAAATAGAAGTTATTTGCAAAAGGGCAGAGGACTATGGATTATAAACTAAGTGTTGAAAAGCTGGTACTCCATAAATATGGTAAGAGTAGTTTATCTGCAAGAGGATTCAAAGACCAAAGAGAATTTCACATGCTTAGATGAATGTATTCCTGAAATTCTGCAACTCATCTGTGGCTTCCCTCAGTGTGCAAATGGAAAACAGAGACTTGATTTATTTATCAATAAATCCACAGCATAATTGAACATACAGAAGAAAATAGTGCCTGAGGATGGTCGAAGCAATATTAAACTACCCCCCAATGTTTGCTGAATCTGCCACTTTTGTCCCTGCAAATTTCACTGTGTTAGGACACCACTGCGTGGGGAATGGGTTCTCTCAGTGCGGGGGAGGAATCTGCGCAAGACACTCTCTTGCTTTCCTCTGTTGCTACCTTTACATACCCGCTGAGCAACTTTCTGGGGATCCTCTGTCTTGAACCATAGACTGTGTGGTCCCGGAGAAGAACATGGAAATGCTGGCCATGATGTTCAGAGAGACCCCTTTGTGTGTTCCTTTCAGCTCCAACCATGTTCCTGCTCATGTATCTCATAGATTCCCTTCCTGGCTGCTCCCTGGACTCTTTGCAAAAGCAGAGACAAGAAAAAATGGAAGAGCTTCCCAGCTATTCTGGAAGATAAAGATATAGGGAAGGCTCTTAAAAGGCATGTAGCAGAATAGGCATTGCTTATTCCCCAGTTCTGTCTTCCCCACCTTCAGCATCTCTACTCCTTTGTCTGAGTCCTATACCTCTGTTAAAAGAGCTGCATATAGAATCATCAGTCCACAACAAGATACTGACTTGTTTTACTTACCTCTGATCTTTGAAATGCTAGGATCCACATTTTCAAGTTTCTTTTGGGGTTTTTTTTGTTGTTGTTGTTTGTTTTTAATTAAAATTAGGGTGTATATGCAACTACAAAACTATGCAACTACAGCATTTCAGGAGCTGAAGAAGGTAGGGCTGGCAAGGAGCTTAAAGGATGTTTGGTGTTAAGTCCACCTGTACTGAGGTATGTGGATCAAGTATACCCAACAATGTTGACAGCTGTTTTATCTCATATGTTCTTTAAAAACCCAAGAACTGGAGATTCTACAGACACTCTAGCGGCCTGTTCCAGTGCTTACCTAGGTTTATAGTTAGAAAGATAACCTAAATCTTCTTTGTTGGAAATTAAAGCAATTTTTCCTGCCCTAACCTCAGTGAGTAATGGATTACTGTCTTCTTTTAGTAGCTTCTTACACATTGGAAGTCTGTTATCATACTCCCCTCAGTTGTGTAAATGAAGCAAACTGGGTTTCTCCAAACTTTTCACATAGCTTATGTGTTTATAGGTTTCTATTTATTCCTGTTCCTGTCCAGTGGGACTGAACCTTTCATTTAAAAATATGGCACTTAAGCCAGATTCAGTGTAAACTGGTAAACGTCCAATAGTTCTGAGCACAGCGGAGTAATGATGTTTGGCATGTTACAAGCAGTGCTACTGTTAGTACACTTTACAAGATTTGCTTTCTTACAAGTGCATCTCACTTCTCATTTAGTGTGGATGTTATCACCTTCAGATCTTCCAGGCTTCTACTGCCTTTTTGGTATGTGGAGTTTTGGCTTCTCCTGCCTATATGTAGTTCTTTTTATTTCACTTGAGTATATGTGACCTTGCTCAATTGGGATCATTTCCCTGGTTTACCAAGACCACTGGTTCTAATTGTGGTGCTATAGTATTTCCAGTCCATTCCAAAATGTTGTCATTCACAAATGTTATAATCTCTAATTTAGTCTTTCCACTTATAGCTTGTTTAAATTTAGGCTGAGAAAACCATGGTTTCTTGAGAGTTCCTCTTTCCATTTTCTTGAAAGCAGGTACTGTATTTGCCCTCTTCCTGTTTTCTGGGACCTGACCTATCCTCAACAGGTTCTGAGACACAGTAACTAATAATTATGAAACCGCACTGGTTAATTCCTTAACTACATAGGGGAACAGTTCTTGCTGTCTAGAATATACACAACTTAGCTAAATCTTCTCTAATTCTTTCTCCATTCTAGTTCATACTCCATGACACTGTTAGAACAAATTGTGGTAAGGATCACGTTACAATTAACCTTTTTTGAGGTAAGACCCTCAGACAGCATTTCAAGAGTGAGCAAAATTGCTACTGCACCCTCTTGGCTCCCTTTCCCTTCCAAAGAAAATCCCACAAAGCTTGTGAAAGGAAGAATTAGCAAAAAGTAGAGTGAGAGAATAGCAAAAGCTGTTATGGCAACTTGAACTCTTCCTTATTTATCTCTTGGTGTCGTCTGCTAGAGTTCCCTCTTTGTTCTAATTAATTGGCAAACTACTGCTGAAGTCATTCATTTCTCAAAACTTATTTATTTTGCCTCACAATGTTTATTTGCACAGCACTACTGTTGTGTACAAAGATTACTCTTTAATGGACTTCAGAATACCCTTTCACAGCATGCCTCTCTCTTCAGTCCAAAGAATACAATACACCATATACGTGAGTCTTTGACTTAAATTAATCTTATTTAGTTTTACCCCGCTTGATTACTCTTTATGTGCTATCTTAAAATCATGCGATTTTTACTCATTATTTTGACTATTTTAATTACTTGTTTTCACAATATATTTACAAGGACATTCCGCAGCTCTTTTCAAAACAGTTTGTATTACCTAACTGAGATGATAGATTTATTTTCACAAGAACTAATTTAAAAGAACACAGTCTTTCTAGATCTCAGGTGTGTATTTAAGTAAAAGTGAGTCAAAACCAGTAATGACACACTGAACTCTTTAAAATTTGGGACATTGGAGAAAATGTTGGCACTGTTTCAGCGTATCTGGATGTGAACATACCCCATGTGAAGGTCTTTTTTAAAGGTTATCTTGGCTGCAGACATGCAAAGCACAGCAGGAAGACACATCTGCAAGAAGGTGTATGTTTCTGGAGATCAAATAAAGCTGTCTATTGGCAGTGGTGATCTGAACCTCCGCCCAGGTTTGATCTTCAGTGCTAGTTTACAGGCACAACAGGAAAAAACCTATGTGTGAAAGAAAGGGCTTTAAGATGAGTAAGCGTCGCCTGCAGTAAGACTGAAATCTCTACCCTTGGCAGAGGTGGAGGACATCAACACTGAGACACTCAGATCTGGTGCAGCCAGTTTTGGGGACGCGTAGAGGCGGCATCCAGACCAGTCTGTCTTGGGTAGGGTGAAACAACAATGAAGATGGCCCCATGCTGGCTTAAGCAGACGGGAGAGCCTCCAGCAGATCCTGGCATTCATTCAAGCAGTCGAAGGCAGCTGCTGTGCTATCAATACTCAGACTAGCTGGAATAAGCTTTGGTAACGTGCCTTCTCACAGGGCAGGCCCACTTCAAGACAGGCGTCTCAGGCCGGGTCTGTACTGCAGCCCACACAGCCACACACCGTAAGCGCCAACCCGGCAAAGTGCAACAGTGCAAAGCCCCGCACAGGCCGCAGGCTCCGCTTGAGAAGCTGCCCCAGCCCTTCAGCAGTTGCTTTGACTCCAGCTGTGCTGATAACAGCACCCCCCCAAGGAGTCTGAAGGGAGTGTGGGTGCTGGGAATGTTCTACGGACTCTTGCTACCCAAGGGGAATGCACCTTCTGTACTCTGGCTATGCTGGTTGTTTCCCTGAGGACAGTGAAACAGGCCAGGGCAGAGGAAAGCCTGCAAAGAACAGTCACAAGCGGGAAGAAAGATGAAGCTGTGGTTTTTTATCTTATCGCTGTTATTTAAGTGACCAGTTAAGCCAAAGTCTGTAAGTGATAGACAGGAATAACACCTACCTGATCTGAAAACGGGACCCTCAGTGACTTCCACATATACTGCAGATAAGCAGTATCTTGCTTGCTCATAGATGCACGTATTAACACCGCTATTACTGCCAGTGACTAAGAGGGCAGCTGCCCCTATCTGCACATCCAACAGATGCACAGATGCTACCGGTACCTCTGCTTGCTAGATAAAGCCAGCCAGTAATATCAGCAGACTCCAAGCTAGCTTTATCTAACCAGCGTGGATACTCGTGACATGTGAGGGGCATGCAGGTCTCAGGAGCTGCCCTCACAGATACTGGCAGTAACACTGTCAAATACTCAGTTACGGGTGGAGATGGCTGCTGCCAAATATTTTAAATGCAGAAAGAAAGCCAAGTTATTTATCTCATTTTATTTACAGTAATAGGGGACTGTTGAACAGCATGTAAGTGCACTACAATAAAATTGATAGAGAGCATTAAAAGCAGAAATAAAGATCAGCCAACATGAGGAAACCCTAACTTGAAAGAAAGGATCTAACAGTAGGGCAAACTGAACAGCTCGGGAAAAGCAACCCACCAAAACAAAAGGGGACAATTCCCAGGTTTGATTAGGTAAATCCTGAGCCTTCCACTGAAACAAGCTGCCCTTGACATGATGGTTTCTCTGAAGCTTTTAAAGGCTATGTTGCTCAGCAAGTACCTGAAAAAGTTTCATAATCAAGGACCTGAAAATGCATAAACTCCAATTGGTCTGATCTCAGGTGAATATAATTCCAGAAGCTGGTTCACCTACACTGTTACTGCAGGATGGGAAGCCAGAGAGAGCATCCAAGAGGTCAGCAAGTCACTCTGTCCCTTCTGAAGTCAACATGAGTTTTGCCATTGGCCTGGTACTCTAAGTTAGCGTGACTGAAAGGTTTCTCTGTGGTAAAGATGTGCCAGAGGTAATAGGCAAATGAGCAAAGTTCAAGTCCGACTAGAAGAGCTGTTATCTGGATCACTGACCCGGGTTAGTCCAGTTTGTGAACAATTTTTATAATAATGTACCAAGAAATCTGGTTTTAAAAAGCCAAAAACGTGTTTCCTGTCAGGCTGATTTCTGTCTGGTTAAACTGGACTGTAAATGAGCTATCGAAGATAGCTAGCGACCCATTAGTGGAGGCTACGGGAAAAGCCACCACTACACTTTGCTGAATACCCTCTCGGCAATCGCCCAGTGTCCTCAGGTTGTTTGTAAGGAAGGGCTGCGTTAAACCAGCTACCTCAGCTCTGCAGTATTTCAGACTGCTGTCATCGCAACAATGGCTTAGAGACGTCACCTGGCTTCTTTCTAACCAAAGAATGCATAAAATAGGGAGGACAAGATGGAAACTTGTAAGCAGGTTGAAATCTTTAACCTGAAACTTTAAAAAAAAATTATATTTGATCCAAAACAATTATTTTGTGTGAAAATCTGACCCCTTAAAACTTTCTGGGCTTTTCTCAAATTTAGAAATTTTGAATTATCATTGTTCAGTGGTGACTGGTTTTTAACTGTCCTTTCCTTCATCTTTCCTTCATTCTTAAAATGAATGATCTGAGGGTTCCATTCTTTACTTTTCAATTTTGCTGTTTCTCTATTATTAATTTTTCTTGTTCTGCTGCTTTTCAAAACTTTTATGTCTCTGATAAAGAACAGAAAGAAATTTTACAAAGAACTCTGTCGGTCTCTTGGCTGGTAACCGGAGGGTTCCAAAAACTTTTTCAGCTGCACATTCCAGTTCCACTGATCCCAAATAATTGTCCAGGTAATTGAATTGGAAGTAGTTCACATTCCTATTCATAACTGCTAGGCCCAAAGAAAATAGCGAGTAATAAAAAAGAACTGCGGTCATTGCTCATACGGAGAGTGGCCTGTGCAGTATAGAAAGAGAGGTAGGAGGGGGAAAGGTCCAATGGGGAAAAATGAAGTGTCGGCTTCAAAGAGTTTCTATTAAGACTGTAAATTAATATTTGCATAAAAGAGAGACAGTTTTAAAGTATGAACACACACGCACACTTGTGCATTTAAAGGGGATGCTTATTCCCTATCGTAGAGCAGCTAAAAATTTGATGCCACCAACACCAGTAATTATTCCAGCCTTGCATATTGTAAACCTGGTCACTGTCATTCTTCCTTTGCCTCCACATGCCTCAATGCCACATTTTCTACAATTGTGGGGAGATTGCCTTGGCTCTCTTTCAGCTGGCTCAGCTAATGCAATTCACAGGCCTTCAAATGTAAGCTTGTAAACTATTTAGTTCTTTTTCTCTATAACAGCTTGTCTATTAACAGCTCATTCAATGGAGGAGGGAGAAGAAGCTAGTGAGACCTCTTTTGGTATTGTTCAGCAGTGACCCCAGCTTTCTCAGATTGGTAGCCAATACTCACTAAGCAGTGTTTGTCAGTACATGTTGTTTTGCTGGATAATAGTATATTGTGCTAGCAGTGGTCTGTATTAGTAGCCCGTAACAATGAGCTGGCAAAGTAAGTCTCCTGTGCGGCATGGTAAGTTCATAAGAATGATGTCTAAAAATCCAAGCGCAAGCTCGTTAGGATGGTCTGATGCAGTGCCAGAAAACCTGTGCCATCGTGAGAGATCTTTGTCAGCACTTCCCTTTGCGCATTGTTCAGGAGCCTCATCGCTGCTCTAGCCTCTGGGTTGAGATGGACTTGGGGAATGAGGGTGGTTCACCCCTCAAGATATGCTGCTTGATTTTCAGGCCGTATGTCCACTGTTCATGGCCCATACTTCATGAAAGGTGTGTTTTGTCAAGATACCAGGCTCGTTAGGTCCCAGGACAGGTGTACCCAGAGACTGCCCACACAGTGGACCGTGACCATTATTCCTGCAGGAATATAGGCTATGCTCTACATTGCAACGAAAAATGTGATATTGAGCTGGCTGAATCCCGCTCCAGCACTGTTGTTCCATTCTCGCCGTGCTGAGGTAAGGTGTTGCCGTGCCACGCAACGAACCTGCCCTGCCCTCTGCTTTCCTAAACGATTAAATAAAATCTGTAGTGTTAGCCATTACCTGATGGCTGAGATTTCTTGGGCTTTTCTTAGTGTTCGAGATGGAAATACCAGGCAAGTTGGTGCCTTAAACGTTGTTTAATAAAGAGAATCGTGCCCGACACCTATTTCTCCACCAACAAAATCCTTTCCACTTCACTCACAAGCAATTCATTTATAGAAACATCATGGTTTAGGCTTTGCTTTTTGCCCTGCCAAGTGCTGCAGATCTTATGTTATCTCCCAGACAAACTGACAAAGCTGCAGTACAGAGAAATCGGGTTTGAAAGCGAGGGATTTATGGAACGAGAACTTTTCCGTGCCTGCGGAGAGACTCCCCCGTGTGGTGCGGCTGCTTTGGCCGGTGCCACCGGCGGCTCAGCCGCGGGGCTGCCGGAGCCGGGCAGGCTGGTGCGTCGGCCCTTAACGAAAGTCCAGGTGGCCCAGTGAAGACTCCCATGTTCAGAAGTGGCCATCAGTTTGCAGTTCATGTTGACCTCTAGGGAATAATGTTGTTCTGTTGTGTTTCTGCCGCAGAAAAAAAAGTGTAGTATTGTACTAGCTGTGGTGCTTTGGGAAGAATTACGAGGTCTCGTATTTCTTTACCATGAATTAGTCTTAGAACTTTATTCTCAGTTTCCCTTTTTCCCCAGCAATGTGTCTTAAGATGATACCTTTAATAGATGCTAAAATCTATTTGGACATCGTTATTTTATTATATTTTTATATTATATTTCAAAACCTGGAATTACAAGTTCAAGTTGATTAACAGAACAGTTCAAGGTTCTAAGCACATTTTAATTGTACTCCTCTTTAGGTCATTTATGATAAACATTCCCCTTTTTGGCTCAGTTCTGAAAACCTCGTTTTCAGTCCAGAATGGAATGCTTTTACCCAATACCCCCATAAAAAATTGTTAATTAAAATTTCTCCTACTGTATATTGTATATCTTAAATATATTTTCTTGGATATGGGCCAGAGGAAGCAATTGTGTTCTTCCAAATTAAAGGGCTTGACTCTGCCCTATATTATACTGGCTTAAATCTACCTGTCAGCTGGATGAAGAGACGTTAGATTTACACCACCAGAGAGGAAGGGAGGATTTGGCCCAAAGTGTTTATTGTTCTCTGGAACTTGGCATCCTTTTCTCCCATTCTCCTCCTGAAATCAACATAAAACAGATGCTGAAATACTAAAATGTTTTAAACCCTTCAATACCGTAGCTGTGAGCACAGTGCATTGGAACCACCAGACCTTGATGGCACAAAGATATGCATCATGAACATGAAATCTGGGTAGAAAAGATAAGGGCACAGCCTTGCAACACTTCCAAAGTAGCAAAACACTGTAGAAAGTAACGACTGCATTTTTGTGTTATTTGGTCACATCCCTCCTTGCATTGGCAAAACTTTGACTTGGATCCAAGTAGGTGTAGTTCCAAGAAAGTGAATGCCCAGTCATTTACGTCAGTGGAGTTGTGCCCAGCTACAGTGGATCTATATTTGATGACAATTGAAAAGATGAATGAAAATCATTTCGCTTGCATTAGGGATGTAAACTGGCAGGGGTTTGGATTACTGCTTGTTAAACTTTTGGGGAGGCATCTTTATGCTTCCAAGAAACCCTTTTTAGACCAGCCATCAAGAGGAGACAGGATGAACTCCAGCAAGAAACTGTTTGCAGACAAGTGGCTCATGCTCATGACACTGATCTTTGGCTGGAGAGTAAGGGAATGGAAAGAGAAACTAGAGGAAACAAAGGATACTTTGTGGGTGTGCTGTACTGCCAAATCTCAGTGGCCTAGATGTGTTGTTGCTTAGCTCTTTCCACTAGTGCTTATGGGTATGTATTAATCTGACTAGCACTGACATCTGTGGGGTCACTGTGGGTATCTGATTTTATCCCTTTCTTTGGAAGGTTTATTAATATTAAAGCTTCTTCGTTTAATTGGGTCACTGACTATGGAATCCCTTTTTAATGGAATCATATTAGCTAATGTACTGCCTATCCACACTCAAATCCAGAGTGCTTCACACAAGCCCATATTTGAGTAACTGATAATGTTATAAGAAAAAAACAACAAACATATCTGTGAAACCAGAAAGGAATGGCAAAGACAGAACTATGCTGCAATCTGCAACCTGCATTTCTCTACTGCAATACACAGGGCCCGAAATAAAGTAAGAGTTACTTGTCCTTGTAACACACAAATCTTATTTCTTTCCTGGTTCTGTCAGGACCTTCCCACCCCAGACCCACCAGGGGCTGCATTAATTCTTGAATGTAATTATTCACATCTGTACAAGCTGTTGTAAGATATTACCAACTAAAAAGGGTAGCCAGAACATACAAGTTTGCACATCAACTTATACCTGCACTCGGAAAGAGTGGATCTTCAAAAGAATACGGGTTTGGCAAATGTTCCTCTTTAACTTCCTCTTCTTTCCTTAAACAGATTTGGAGACTGGCTCTACCATTTCTAGAACAGATGATTTTTTTCTTTTTCCTTGAAGTGGTCATCTGGGATTGGCTAGGAAAGTGTTTTTTTGCAGTCTGCTTGATTGGTTTTCACTGTGGAGCAATTTCAGAGGCCTGGCTTTGGACACCATTTGCAATGGGTTTATATTAGAAGGTCATGTCTTGTTACAGAGCCATTATTGCCTCTCCCCCTTGCGACCATTGCACCTGTGACTTTACCCTTCGCAAGCTGGTTCTGACACATCTTTCTGACATCCATGCAGGAAGGCCTGAGCATGTTGCACTAACTCTGACAGAAAGCAGCAGTGAAATGGAAGAAGGGGAAAGGAACAGCAGAAATTCCACCTTCAAGAAATTTATTCATTCTCACTGTTTTACTTACAGGGGAAAAGATGGAGTCTGATGTTTTGGTTGTAATGCATGAGGCCTTTAAAAGAGTAGATATCCCATTGTGATCCTGGCTTTCTGTAGTCCTCTGGAAGACAAGGGGTCTGGAAGTTGATGTTATCAGAGACAAGAAGATTGCTTATATTAACTGTGTCTATAACATGTCTAGGTCCAGCACACCGCACCCATGCTGTTCCTTACAGCAGCTTATATTCAGCCTGAGTTCATGCTGCCTGCAAACCCTGCTTGTCCTTGAGTCAACTTTACTGTGTAGAAAAAACCTGACAGTTGCAGTTATCTTGCTGGCAAGCTGCACGACAGTGTTAAAAACACTGGGGCTGGATAGAGCCCTCCGAGTCAAAAGGATTTTTGCTTTTCTGCAACTGATGTTCCCAAGATGCACATTGAACTCAGATATTATTGAAACCTATAAACAATTTTTTCACTAACAATGAAAGTTCATAAGTCGGTTGTCTCATTAGTTTCTGCCTTAAATTCTGCAAAGAGAGTAATATTCCTGGTGAGCTACTTACATGGTAACAGACAAGCTGGACAGTAAGCTGGGTCTACCATGCCCGTCCCTCAGCTCCAGTCATTAACATGCTTGCTCTGCTCACTGCTACACTGATAACAGACTTTTTTCTTCTTTTCTTTTAACAAGAGAGGATTTGTGAATGAAACACACACACACTTACAGCCCTAGCAAGGTCATACCACAGGACTCTGAACTACAGTTGCTTTTGAAAGAAAGAAACTCATTGCTGATCAGTCTGACCTCACACCGCGCTGGTTACTAACAGACACTTTTACCGAACACAGTCATTTTGAGGCCATTTCAGGAGACAAAAGAGCTGTGTGGCTTCAAGATTAAGATGAAGCTTTCAAGTAGGTATTTCAGCATGTGACCAAGTGTCTGTTCTGAATGGTTTCGCCTAAGGGTACCCCTAAGGTGGAGGTTCCTTTTACAGACCACAAGAAAATAAATGTATTGGTCTTCCAAAAGAACCTTGTGCAAAACCCTGTGGGACACTGCCCAGCCAGGACATCTTGGAGTATCACTCAAGTCAGCGCTCAGACACCCTCATTCATATAATGCTGGTAGTGCTACAGATGTGCAGCCTAATAATACTTGTAACAACCTCTGACCTGCAGCCCATGTCTTTACCTAGAGTTTGCATCACCCATCAACATTTTTCATACATTTTGCTTTACCTCCCTCTCTGGGTTAATCTATTTTTATGTCTTCATAAATCAAACAGCACAGCTCATCGCTATGATTATATTGAAATAAAGCCCTCTTTTTTTATCACAGCTACTTTGCTTGCCCTCCACCTCTGTTTCTCAGCGGGTTCTCAGATGACTTGTTAAGACTTTCAGAGCCTCACAGCATACTCTGAGAAGAATGCATCTCTCCTGTCCTGAGGCTACAAGAAAGTAACTCTGCAATAATATAATTTATGAAACTCCAAGTTCAGCGTCCTTTTTTTTTTCCTTTCTATGCAAAGCTAGACAGGAACTAGGGCTACTGAATTAACCTGGAAGTTTATACCTCACATCACTTATAATCTGAACTGTAGCTGCTTCTCGGTACTTCACGCTGATTTATTCTTTCAGGGCTAGATCCTCACCTGGTATTTTCCCCACAGGTTAACCAATCCAGTGAGGCTGGCTGGATGTAAATCAGTGAAAACTCATCCCTTCCTTTCTAAACACAAAAAAGTGTAACTTTCTATATCTGATTTTTTATTTTATTTTATTTTTATTTCCCCAATCCTTTATATAGTCATTATAGATGTTAAGAAGCCTGTTTTGGAAATGATTAATGCTATTAATATTTTTCTAATTCAATAAACCCTCTCATCTTTGAACTCCTTGCAATATTTTTCTGCTTTCTTCAGCTTTCCACTAATTCAAACATATGACAAATGTGAGTCTTCGTTTCAGTTTTCTATTATTTCTCATGTCTGATCAAATAAATTAACAGACTTTCATTTCTTTCCCAGGAGTGATGCCCATATGTTGGTGAAGGCAGCATAAAAATATTACCTGTTCAAACAGGAGGGAAAAAAACGATAAAAGTTTTCTTTTATTCACTGTTCCATGCAAACCAGAGAAGCTGATCCTGTTCTTTCACCTTGGCGGCGCCCACTATGTTTAATGGTAAATATCGCAAGATTTGCAGACCACCCATCAATCTGGTTTAACTGCACTGTATTATATATCATGTCCCTTTACAATCTCTTGCTACAGTAGCAGTTATTTTAATCACCCCACAGTACTTCAGTCATTGGGAAAGAATCAGCTGTCCTATCTAATGTAGATGCTCCCCAGTCACATGGCACCGGTCCGGCAGAGCAGCATGCTGCTAATGCAGTTTTCTCTGTTTGGATAGTTCAAGATACATCTCCAGGCCAATTTGTACCTGTGTATTGTTGATAGACAGCGTGCCGCGGGCAAAAAGATACTGCAGGAAATGGATTCTCATTTAACCGTGTTTAATTTTGTTCTCTGGATCTCCATCATACATCTTTCCATTTCTCTGCCCCCCCAAATTGCTAATGTGAAACAAAGCTACTTCCGCCACTACGGCTCCTAAACTGATGTGTGACGATGCAATGATTGATTTGCCGCTCCAGGAAAAGTGGGTCATTGTACATGTGCCGCAGCATGCTGAACCGAGCCGTCCGTGCCGACATTGGGGTTTTACAGATTTGTTTTTAAAAGTTCAGACCTGAGGGGACTACTGTGAATATCCAGCATGAACACTTACTGGGTTTTGATGGGAGCACTGCTGTTCTAAAATCTTCCTTAGCAGCTTAGAGAGGTCTGAAGTAATTTGTGCTCCTTAGGAGACAGTATTCTGCTTATGTATTTTATATCTTACTTGCATGTTTGCTCCGAGGATGGAAAATGTAGAATTCCTCCAATTCCAAGGTATGGGGGCAGTTTCAGATTTGTCATTTGTCAGGACAGGAAACCCTAAACTAAGGTAAAAATGAATTTTAAATATAAAATGGTGTAATTAACAGCTTTTGCAAAGGATTTTGAATCAGTGAGAAAAATACTGATGCAAACCGCTCATTGAAAAAAATCCATTTATTCTTCTTTTGTGAGATTGCAATAGTTTTTAATAACTTTTCTCATGTAATGAGACGTGTTCAAGCTCACTTTAAGATTGCCTCTTACGGTACCAGGGAGCCATCACTTGAAGAGGTAAGTCTCAATGTGGAGGAGAACCTGCCTACCTCTCTGTTGCGTTAAATCAGTAAAGTTAGGAATCAGTTGCTGAAAGGGGAATATATTGCAGGTTTTTCTTGAGCAGCCCAATAAGTAACTGAGCACAGATGTCACTGCAGAATCCAAAAGGTCAAGGCAGGTGGGGATTTGTTTTTTGGTTTTCACAGGAACGAAAAGTTCAGGGAAATTTAGCTCTTAAAATTTTATCTTTGTTTTTATGAGAGTTGAGACCAACGTCCAAACCCCACCTGTTTTGGGAAATGATTTAATGAACAGTAAGTTGGATAAGAACTTTCTTTAGGGCCTATACAGTTTTTGCTTTGTTTTAGACAAATCCTTATGCAAGCACCTTCTCCACTCCTTGCACGCCCCGAAGGGTGGTGCCCTCAAGGGCAGAGAAGATCTAATCAGGTCCTTAAATCCTTACTCTGGTAAAAACACTATTGGGATACACAGTTTTGCCCAGTAAGAACCGGACTTTTAACTTCCTACTGTAATTTTTGGCAGGCACAACCTGGGATGTGGCGAGAAAGTCAAAGGAAAGCCTATGAATGCCTCCTAATTAGGGGCCCTTTGGCTGCAGCGGAATCCACCGATTTGGCACCCTGTGCTGTGTGGGGTAAACCTGGATGGGCACAAAGCCACAGCCTGTTCCAGAAAGGTCAGAGTGCAGCGGTGGTAAGTACCCAAGCCCTGAGGGCTCTGCTCTAGTGATCCCTAAGCTGAGACAGGGGGAGAGAAAATCACTGCCATTCCACTGAATAAATATGACTTCTGAATTTTCCTGCTCTCTTCCTCCTCCTGCCACCCTTCTCCTCTCCTCTGGAAACACCATGGATGTGGAAGGTTTGCAGGTAAGCAAAGAGGAGATGGCCACAGCAAATGACAGAGCCAGACCCGAGTGCAGCATGCACTGATAAACCCCTGCCAAACCCTTTACCTTCTGAAACAGAATCCCTGTAATGGAAATAATTACTAAAGGAACAGACAAAAACTACTCCTGAATGAAATTTAAGCTTCAGCAGACCACAGTACCGCCAGGAAATGCCAAGTACAAGCAACCATCCCCTCATCCTGAATTCGCACCGTTTTCTATTTCTGTTTCCTGTGCAAAGTTATCAATCACTCAGAAACTGCTGCG
>JANZLQ010000037.1:13962520-13999592 GCA_026212715.1 Elanus axillaris | reverse complement strand
CCCCCCCCCCCCCCCCCCCCCCCCCCCCCCCCCCCCCCCCCCCCCCCCCCCCCCAATCCGACCAAACTGCATGAAAACTTCAGAAGACAATCCTCAGTCTGTGTATCTTTATTTAAATCCACCTGCTACTCAGGAGCAATTAAAACAAAAAACTTGTGCCAATGGAGGACCGGGGATAGAATTCTTTTAGGCTCTTCTACTTTGGTATAACCAGATGAACATGACATTTGCCCTTTTCTCTTTTTTTTTTTTTTTTTAAATTAAACCAACAGCTATTTATAATTGTATTTGCTTTATGTAGTTGCCTGTTTAATTATACAGAGGCACAACTTTTACTTAATGCCTTTATGTATGAATTATGCAAAGTGCTTTAGCCTGCCCTTCCACTTTACATGCTCGCAAGTGGTTAAAGGGTCATACCCTCCCACCTCACAGAAGCCAGGTGCTGGAGAATAATAATAATAAAGTCATGAGGTTACTTTGTTTCACAGAGTAAAACACTGGCAAAAACAACTGAATAAAATGCTTCTAGATCACCTAAATACACATTTGTGCATACACTCCAATAATGCTACATAATTCCTAGACTGTAATTACTGATAATATGAAATCCTACAATTTACAGAGGACTTATCATGAAAGCACTCTGTAGATAAAATACAGCACTCTGCAAGTAGTGTCTCTCCAGTACAGCTGGAAAAGCCAAGGGACAAGATTACCTGATTTCACAGAAATCATCTGCTAAGCCACAACTAGGGCTCCTGCACTTTTGGCTTCCATGTCTCTATTCGTAACAGTAGAGCCCACTATCCCATCAGACACTAGTGTGCTCTGGAGCGTGCAGTAAGAGGTGAGTCTGTGTGAAAAATAAAAACAACAAAAAGCCTTCCATTCATGGTAGAGGACTAATTAAAAATAAGAAAGCTTCCCATGTGGCAGCATCAAAGGATTTCACAGCTCTGACATGGTCACAACCAAATCCAAAATATTGCCCTTTCAACCTTAAACAGTAATTAACAATCCACTACTTCCGTTTCTAACTCCCTTTACTACATTTAAACAAAAATCTTAAAATGGCAGCAGGGTATTTTAGAATTTGACATTTTTATTCTGTGTGGTACAGTCTGAGAAGTTGAAATGAAGCAAGCTTTATTCTTGCAAGTTAAGAAATCAGAAGACTGAAATGGATAAACATGCTGCTGACCTTGTTCAAGCCTTCTAAGAGAGCCTTACCGATGAGATAGTCATCCATAAAAAAAGGTCTCCTGGAAAACATGATGCTACTACTATTTCAGAGCACCCAGATTCACAATTGTAGAAGGAAGGCTTCTGCTTTAATGATCTTCTGTTTTAGTCCATCACATAAATCTTACGACATTTCTAAATGGTTACACAAACAAGGCAGATAAAACCAGAAATTAAGCACCAATAATGCTTACATGCCTGATAAACACAGCAATACTTTATCTCAGTTAAAAACAGCATGGAGAATGTTCATTTTACATTCAATTTACATCAAAACATCCCAAGTTCCAAGGAATGGCTCAAATGCATACCTTCCCAAAAGAAGGCATTTATCTTAGAGGCTTTTAGTTGCAAATAGTAGATATAAAAGATACTCTAGCTGAGGAATAAACCAGAAAAAGCATTTTGCCATTCTAGAAATAAGAAATTCTCTTTCAGTTCCAGACCAAGGCATTTTTTCATTTTATACTTGCAGTTCTGATACATGAATTGCTAAACCTGCAATAAGGCACACAGTACTTTAAAAGAACCACCAGCATCTTGGGGAAAAGTGCACTGAAGCATTTGTGTGTTAGAGGAGAGCAGGTATTTAGCAATGAAAATTACCCACATCTTTCTGACCTCTATCATGACAGAGAATTGAAGGATGTCAAAGTGTTAGAAGGCATTTCTGAAATTAATGGTTCAGCAACTTAGATAAGATTTTTAAAGATTTCTAGAGAATGTCCAAATAGATTACAAACCAGATTACCCCTAATGGAACAAGCAATGCCTATTTACCTGTAGTGACAGGGAAAAATACAAGACTAGCATGGCTTCGACACAAAAAGATTGTGTGCAGAGCAATGATGTGGAAGCCCCCAGGTCCCTGTGCTTTGAAATAACTGCTTCCTGTCCTAGCACACAAGCAAAGCAGGGAACATGGAAACCTACTGTCCTTGAAGAAAAACCCACCAGCTACCCCCACTTCTGTGCAGCTACTGAGCAACTCAGATGCCCTGGTGATTGCTGGTAACACGGAAGGTATAACTGTTTGATGTGATGCAACTCATCTTCAGGATGAGTCAACTCTCAACTTCAGTGGCTCACTGAACAAATGGATTTGGTTTACAGGAAAGCCACAGTGGAAGTAGTCTGGCAAAAGACTAATATTAGGCAGAACTCCATCAGTTAGAACTTCTGTGCTTTATTTGTAACCACTTAGTTCTGTGTTTTCCTGCTAGAGAACAATTAGTGAGTTTAAGAAGATTACACTCCTTCCTATCCCAAATTTTGGAAACATGGGAAAAACATACATTCAAACACACTAATCCACATCAGGTAAGTGCTTCAGGCAGCCATGCACAAACCATGCAGAAGCCATCTCCCAAAGTCAAGCCTTGATTTAAGTCTGTCTTTAAATGTGAGCACTATAAAAGTGCCCACAGCAATTCCTAACTGAGACTGCTTTAAACCCATTATATTCCCTGTAGCTATTTTTTTTAGCATGCTGACTAAAGGTTTGTGTTATTCAGAGTACACAGTCTCATAAAGGTGTTCTAGTGTTAAAAATTACTGAGCGAAGTTTCTGAAAATACACGGGATTTATTTAAATAAATACTTTTAAGTTTATTTTAATTTTTTTCCTGTTTAAATCAGGTACATTTAAACTTTTCTGTTCTATGCTGATGATTAAAATCCATTTCACATTTAATCTGAAGTTACAGCAACCTAAACTTTCCATCAGTGTATTGATCAGTATGAGAGCATAACATCTATAACTTTGTGTAAAACTTTATATTAAAAAAGGGATAAAGTGCTGCCTGATTTATTCACAAGAAAAATGTAAAGGATATGTAACACCCAAAGTCACTCCACATACACACATCACAGCACCATGTTTTGCACTAAGTATAAAACTGCCTTTTTAGCCTGTATCGTGACACACATTTTGAGATTTCCTCCAGTGTGTTTGCTTTCAGTTTTTTGTGCACAACAAACCATGTGGGAATATTTTCATTTGGGCTTTAATTCACATGTTAAAAATCAGTCTGTGTTCCAAACAAAGATGGGGGAGGAAGCAGTTCTCTTTTCCATCTCACCTCAAAAAAAGAAAATTAAATTCCAACCCATCAAAAAGTTAGAGAATGAAATTTTATTTTTTAAAAATCCCCTGAAGGGTGATATTTTCAAAAGTATTTATGTATCTAAAGATATGGACTAGCATTTATGTAGGCTTTTTAGACATCTTTAATGTAAAAGAATTAATGAAAGTTAATCACCTGCACCTTTTGCCACCTGACTACTTTTGAAAACTGGTCCTTACTGCATTATTTGCTTAATAAACATGCATAGCTATACCTTATTCTCCAATTAATAAGAAGGACTAGTTTGAGTTAAAATATTTGACTTCTGATGAACAACTTCTAATTGTTATCTAAACTATAAGCATGAACAATTATTTAGAAAGAATAAATTAAAAAAGAGGAAAAATGAATGAATTCTACTCCACTGTAGCACTTGTATTTGCACTGCATTGGATCATTGCATTTGCATTGGATCAGATTTCGTCTGACCAGGTATGGCGCTGACTTAAGTTTTAAATAAGGATGCTCATTGAGTGTTGTATTTCTCTTTATGCCATTAAAACATCTAGCAATTAGAAGCAGAATTATTTACAACCGTGTGAAATCCAAGTAATTGTGAAGTCACGACTGTTAACTTCCAAAAATAAGCTTATCATTATTCACTGAATGCCAATTACATGCCAAGAATTTTTAAGTAAGTCCCAATATTGCAGAGAAAACAAGTGGGTTTTTTTTTGTTTAACGAATAATGATTCAGGCACTTTCCTACAGGAGAGCACCCACACAATTTATCACCACTTTCATCTGTCATCCCACACACTTGGCTTTTGCTCATATCAACATTTTTCAAAATGAATTGTTTTCACTCTAGTTATGGTATCAGTTTTGCAATCATTAGGGCTAGCAAAAAATGATAGAAGCATCAGGTTGTTGAAACCAGAAAGCTGTTTGTGCCATTAGTAAAAATGTGAATTTTTTAACTCAAAAGTCTCCTACAATTTATCACCTGCCTGAAAACCTTTCAGCAGGAGTTATTATGCCATTAGTTTTGTAACACAGTGAATAATCAATACAGAAATTGATAAAGTTGCTGCAAGAGAAGAAACCAGGTCACGATTTTCAAGCCATCCTCTGATAATCAGAGTCTGGTAAGTTGAAAGCAAAGAGAATGGCACAGAGAAAGTCAGTCACTCAGTCTTCCTCACTTGATGATTTAAAGAGATGAGATTTTATCACTGAAGTAGCAGGTAGTACCCTGCCAGAGAAAATAATCAAAACAACCTCCCCAAAAAAGTGTTGCTTCTTGCTTCATTGCTACGATGTAGATGTCCTAATTTAACAGGATCCCAAAACAGTATTCTTTACCAAACACGAACATGTTGCATGGCAATAATTAATATAAAAGCTTTCTTAGAAAATGGTTTTATTTAAAGCTGTCATTTTAGAAGGCTAAAAGCTACTAAAAAGATTTTACTATGCATAATATTATCATATCCTGACATCTCAACTTGCCAGGGTGTGAAGAAAATGCTGTATCTCACCAGAAAGCCCAGAGAGATAACAGACTTGAACAACGTATTTACTTCATGAGATGATTGCTCATCTTTGGTAGAAGCCAGAAGAATGAAGTGTTCAAGGTGAAGAGTCCCCCATAGTCAAAATGGAGAAGAATCAGTGAGTTTGAAGACCCAATGGTCATACAGGCCTCTTACAGAAGTTCATCTTATGAGGAAACAAAAAGCCAGAAACAATCGATAGGGACATCGATTTAAACATTATTCAATATAAAATTCTATACCTACACCCTCTAAAAATAGCATGTTAAAATGTTGTATGAAGATGGCTTAAAACAAAACAAACCACACCACCAAAAAAAGCCCACCATACTGTCATACCAGATTGCTAGAGAAAAGCAAAAGATTGAAAATACTGATTGCAAACCCAGCATTTGTTGGGGACACCAACAGTGTTAAATGTCACTGTCCCCAACAATGTTAATGTTCACTATACACAGGAAGACAGGATTCAGTAACATTCAAACAAAATTATCCTCTACATATGTAAACTTTCACTCAGCAATCATATCTTCAGAGAGGGCTTAACACCTGATTCCAGGGACAGCAGATTTGATCCTTCTCACTTCACCGAGTCTCTGAGGAAAGCTGCCCTACCAAAGGGACTAACTGAAGCAAGTCTTATTCATTTGATTACTTTTTATGTTAAAAAAACATGACAGTCATGTTACTTTGCTGGTATAAAAATACTAGGGAAATAACGATCATATATTGCTTCCCTATATTATATAATTCAATTATTCTGCTTATATAGTTGGGGAATGTGAAAACTGTAAACTCATTCCTGTCCCACAGAGGCCAAAAGAAGATTGAGGAGGGAGTACAGGAACATACAAGAGAGAAATTATACAAGCTCACTCAGATAAACAGAAATAATTGGAGAAAACAGATGAAAACTTTCTGCCACACGTGTGTGGTATGGGTGTCATATTTTGCCAGGTTTTTTTCTACCCCATGAAGAAGTCAGCAAGTCTGCTGGAGAGTGGGTGTTCTGTGGAATGAATCAAAGTTGTCTAGAAAAGGCAATACATAAATCTAGCAAAAACCTTTACTTTTCTGAAACATGCTAAAACTGAAAGAGGAGAAACTATGCCCAAGTGAGACTGTAGTAGGCGTCACACTCTTCTTTCCAAAACCACAATTAACTTTCATTCATTCATCAGAGAAAAATTCTCTTCAGTGTTACGTATCAGTTGTTACAGTGGGACAAATATCAACACTCTCTTCCCTCTAGTTTTGAAATAGCTTTGATATTATTACTTGAGGAAGGAGGTATCACTCACTTCTCACACCTCCCTGCACCCTGTAGTCACTAACCGAGGGCTGAGACACTCACTGGTATTCTCTACAGTCTCTTTCACTACACAAAAGGAAGCGACTAATGAAGTTTCAGGAGCCCCTATGCTTGGAGGAAGATCAAGAAATGTAATCAAGCAAGTATGAATTTCAACACAGTCCAGGTTTTAGGAGGAAGGAGCCTATATGGTTTTCAGGCGATTCAAACCAAGCTTGGGCAGACTGAGTCAGTCAGCAAGCCACCTAACATGAGTTACTCACACTAGCAGAAGGCTCAGCCATTGCTAATTCACTTAAAGCAGCAGCAAGATAACTGTTCTGCTGGGTAATTAACACTGAAATTGCCCATGGCACCAGTCTATGGCATCTTATAGCTAGGAGATTTTAAAATCAGTGGGTTGTTTGGCTTTTTCATATTTTTTTTTTCTTTTTAGTTTCTACAAAGGGATAGCTTATGATTTGGCAAAGAGAGGATTATTTTTGTCAGCCACCAGCTTGTATACAAATTAGAACTGACCAACACAACACTTGGGTTTTGTGTGCACGCCAAGGAATCTCAACATGCTACATGGCCAAACACGCTACACACAAGTAATCTATTCATTAGATAAATTTCCAGGGGAACATCAAGCTCTCATTTATCTTTCTCCCTCCTAGCATTTCCTGGAAAAGGCTGTTTCTCTTCATGAGAACACTACTTTACCACTCTGCACTTCTATAAATAATTCCGTGAATGTGATTAGATAAGGGTCCCTTTTCCAGGATGACCCTCCTGCACAGTCTGTGGAGTTTCTCGCTATCCCACCCACAGACCCCTGCTTTGCTGGCTGAATCTCCAACCAGCACATAAAATCATGTTTCTCTGGTCAAGAAGCAAATGGGATTCCCTGCAGAGCCTTTATAGCTGTCAAACCGCTTGGAAGAGTTTAATGCCAAGCAAGCCAACACTATCCCTCCCCCTCAGGGAACACATCAGCCTAGGAGACGAGCAAGTAGCAAATGTTGCAGAAATGGGGAGCACAAGCGAGCAGAATGAATCCCCATGTTCTCAGTACTACAGGGTGAGAAAGAAGCAGTATGTGAGAATGTGCTACTATCACTTAGGGGATTTGAAAGCAGCAGCATCGCTTTCAGTCAAGGATTTGAGAAATGTAGAATAAAATTCATTCCTCTTTTGGACAAAAAGAATACAAACAAAATACGTTTTAATGTACAAGGTCAGCTTGACCTTTCTAATAGATTACTATTTGTCAAGCAGTCTTCTTAAATCCTGATTTCTTGAAGTACTTTAGTGAGGTACTACATAAGCTAGAAGTAAACTAATTTGCTCGAAGTTTTAAAAAAAAAAATGCAAAAATAAGCTTCCTGACCAATTCTTGCCATGTGTCAGAAAACTTGTATTTTGAGTTAAGTCTTAAAGAATTACAACCAAGTATTTACAATTGTTAAAACAATATTTGCCAGTACAGTCAAGAGCCCCAGGTTTAGATGTTTCATAACTAAAAATAAACACCTAAATGAAAATTCAGTAATCATTACAACAGGTTTTTTCCATGGCTTTATGCATCCTTAGAATTTGCATTAGTCCACCAAGGGAATCATGATCATCCTGTTATCTTCAGGCAGCTAATCACAACTGACCTGGAATAAACACTCCAAATGTAATACTAAGGACATTAATAAAGCAATTTAAAAGAGATTCTGTAACTGCTATGTGTAAGAAAGGGTCATAAACAATTGTTAAGTCTCAAAAAACTATATATCTAGTTGAATTGTTTACCAGAACTATTAGTAGCCTGTCTTAAACTGTATGTATAATGTAGACAATTACTTAGCATCTTTTCCTTTAATTAGAATTGCATTTTTTCTAACTTTCATTCTTGACCTACTGAACAATGAGAGCAATGCCATAATTCCCTAGGCAGCCAAATGCATGAAAGAAAAAAAAATTTCTTGCTTGAATTTTAAGTCATTTCTTCAATATGCCAAATGTTAGTTTTGAAATTCTTCTATTTTGTTCTTCCAGAGTACTGTAAATCTACAATTTTGTGCATGTAAATCTTGATACCAGCAAATAATTTAGCTCTGCTCTTTACTCCCCTTACAAATGTACAGTGCACTGGAAACATGACAATAGCCAGTAGGACTGACAAGGTTCAACACAGAGGAGCAGAGAGTTCTTCTGAATAGAAGACCAGAAAAGAATACACAAAATGCAATTACAAAAAAATTGTGTGTCAGCTTTTCTTCTCCATGGTTTGGTCTGCTTTACTTAATTAGTTAAAACCAGATATATTTAGATAGTATGTTGAGCAATCCATAATGCAATGTTGGCTTGTTACTTGTTGGCTTATAAAGAAAAAAGAAATCTTGTAAAAATGGCAGAACAAAGAGTTTCTTAAAACCTAAAGACATCTAACAAGGAAATCAAATCAAATTCAGAGCACCAAAACCAACAAATCAGTCACACATTTTATGCAAGGAATTATAAAATGTGGTTGCCTATGATAGCAGGGAGCTGAGTTTGATAACCTATGAGAACCCTGCCAGTCTCCTTCCCGTTTGGGTAACTCCTTGACAGACACAGCAGGTACAGAGTGCAAAAAAAACCCAACCACTAAACAACTCCCCACCACCCCAAACCAGTAGGTTCCTTTGCTTTTCCTGCCAAGAAAAGGAAAATGGGGTCTCCTTGTATATGCATGGGTGCTCTTTGCATCTCTCTTGCATTTTAACAAATACCCCACTGATCACGACCTGTACAGTGTATATACAGAGTAGAGAAAAAAAAATTTTTTTAAATTGTGAAAAGCATTTAACACACAGTAGTAAAATGTACATATTCTATTAATGTTTGTCTCCATGACAATTCTAACATGTACTGTACATTCTGAATTATTCTAGCTCTTCTTGGAGCAGCAGTGTTATTAAGCATCTAAACAGCCCTCCTTAATCCAATTGAGTAAGTCAGCAATTCAATTTTACATTTGCTGTTTAGTTGTTCACATTAACCTTTAGACCCCTTCAGTGAAGGAACCTGTTTTTTTAACAAATAGCTCAGTACCAATATTATATTTCAGTACTGAATATTCAAGAAGATTAAAACTATCCTCTGATTAAGGCTCAACTTTTTAACTTAAGGTACAATGCAGCCTTTATTTAAACTTAAATCTGACTTCTCATTTGTAAGATTTTACTCCATCAGCAGGTTGCAGGATGGACTAGTTTAATTAGCAAAGAAATGAAAATGTCTTGGGACTCTCCAGATTAAGATACTCTGCAACATATGACTTCCAATATTTCCTGTCAAAGTATCAAAATCCATCATTCAAGGTACAGTTTTGTCTTGCCTAAATTTCTCATGTAATGACATACCAAAACTACCAGCACAATCAATTTTTAAGAGTTCTCATTATACTCACAATTACTTATATGTAGTGGCATAAATACACAGTCATACCCTTAATCATACCCAAGCAACTAGTAGTAAAGCATCTGAACTGCATGGGTATAAGTACATTTTGCACATAAAATTAAACACGTATTTTTCTCATTTATATTTATATACCATAAATACCATACTATCAACAATGCCCCACCATAACTATCATACCAAAGAACATGTGAGAACATGCACAAAAATTACAAACTGAGTAGACCTGAACTGAAAACTAGAGAGAACACACTGAACACATTGGCATTTTTATAAAGACATTTTTCAAACCAAAACCATAATGACTTTCTAGACCAGCTAAATGCTACAATTAAATTTTAGGAAAAAAAAAAAACAACAAAAACACAAACATGTGCAAAGCAATCCACACTGCACCTCAAATGAAAATATAATACAATACCTTCTCATCTACACATAACATTTTGTTCACGTGATAATGTTAAAAAAAAATCTTTAAAAAGAGTACGATGGGAATAAAAGCTACTCAATAAAGCATTTAATGTTGGTTAAGATAGAAAACAAACAAAAAACTATAATCTGCATCTCCAGAATAAGTGAACAGACACATTTCCAACAACTCTAAATATCAGTTGCACAAGCAAGGGTCTAAAACAAACAGGGGACACTCCCCACCCCCATATTTCTGTATTCTAACCATAAACTTCTTCACAACATGGAAGATTAGGAGATATGTTCCAGCAGAAAGAAGCTGCCAGTTTTTCAATTCACTACAAAGCAAGCTCTTGCCATAATTATGTTGCATAAAAGTTCTGGGAAGTTTTACTGGACAAAATCAGTAGTACTGCTGAAGTTGCTTCAATAGTCTGTGATCTCCCACAGAACTGTTTTCTAAACTGCTCTCAATGTGTTGCCTATTGTTTTCTACAGTGAATTAAGAAAAAATTCTGATTATTTCAAATAAAAATACTGCTAGAAGTATGAGAAATAAGGCAGTGATGAAGAGTAAGGTCATTTTTAATGTAATTCCTTTAGTCAAATACAGATTTCAAAACTTTTTCGGAAACATTAAATTCTTATAAAGGAAATCATACCTGATACTCTTCTGTTGTATCGGTTAACAACTGGAGCTGCAAAATAAACAAATCAAAATTACAAATTCTATTTATTATTTCAAATTCAAAGTCATCATCTTAAATAATCATGATGTTTTTATGACACAAATCCCATACAAATCTCTCTTTTAAAAAACAAAAAGCTTCAATAGAAAGCTTTCATCCACTTACATGCCAGCCAATAAGTGTTTATGCAAAGTTAAAGCTTGATATTCCAGAAGGCCATTACACGCTAAGGCAGAGGGTAAGCAGTTTTGGGGGTTTTTTATCCAATTCTGAAAAAAATATACCTCTACAGAGGTTACCCAATCTTAACCTACCATCAATTCCCAGACCACTTTACTTAGCATTATTACAAAACTTTCAAGCACTTTAAGTTAGCGATACCTACTTAACATAGATCAAAAGCTGATGGAATTTAATAGCTAAACTGTTCTATACTCCTACACAACACAAGCCCTATAACTGTTCAGGCAGTGCCCCCATACTAAGTCCAGCCACCTATCCTTGACCAAGGCTATCTTCCATAAGGGCACACATTTAAATTCTGAGACGGAGGATCCATTGTTTCATTGCTTCTTTGTTCATGTTAGGTATACAAGATATTTGAATTTTATCTCTAATTTGGGATGAACTTCCTGACACTCACTATCCACATTCATTTCAACATTAAGCCAACCTTTAGTATTCTTTCCCCCTTTCACCATAACCAAGTTACTGTCTTTTTGAGTTGCTGCAGTCTCAACACAAAAAGAATCAACTTGTAAAACTTCACCCAGAACACCACCAAAACACCATGTTCCCCTTCACAACTAACAACCAAAGTAATTTTATTCTAATGCTCCATGCTTTCCCATTCCTCTTCCCCTGATAACTGCATTTTTCTGATCCAACCAGTGACCTTTCTATTCCATTCTTTAAACATTTAAGAATCAGATAAGCCTTTATACCACATTAAAGCATGTGTATCACAGAGCCAGATTTATTAAACACATGCTACCAAAATCTTAATGATCCCATAATTTCTTACAAGTTAGAAACTTCTGAGTATCTCAGCACCACCAGAAGATGAAGAATGATGCTTTCCTAGGCAAATACACAAGAAGTCAGCTTCTTCTGAACACATTTACAACCACCATGTCTAGATTAAAATACACAGCTGAGAATAATACTGGGGGGGGGGGGCAGAATCAGTGTTATTACTGTGCATTCTTTTGTAATGATAAAGGAAATCAGAATAAAGAAGAGGTTGGGGGAAAAATAATCAGGCTAAATCCATAGAGTTTTCAGCCAAATCTATCAACAAGGAGACAATGCTCGGCTTAACAAGAAGCTAAGGATTAAAAGCAAGATTATTTTGTATTTTACAATTTAGATCGATACCTAAACTTCTATAACACAGCATAATCCTTATAAAAATAATACTGACGCAGTGTTTCATACATCAAGCTTGAAGAGGTTCAAAACCACTGAATGATAAACCTGGGAATTCAAGAAACTTTCTTTTCAAATCTTTAAGCACTTTTTGACAGCAGCAACCCCTCCTGCAAATAAAGGCAGCATATATTTCACTTGTCAAAGGACACTATGGATGCAAGAAGTTTGTATCACCTTAAGGGGAGACAGGCATTTGGAACAGAGATCCATTCTGGTTTATTAAACTCATACAACTCCCTGAACTAAAAATGTTCATACATTTTGCCCTGTTCCTAACTTTTTCACATGGGCTGCCTGTGGCCAGCAGTGGTGACAGAATACTGCTCTAGACATTAATTTACCCTGCAACAGTACATTCATTCTTATCTCTAGTTTATTGAGCTAGTTTAACTGAGTAACTACTCAAAGTTGGCAAGCAAATTTGGACCTTAAGAAACAGCAAAACTTACTACGTCTTTACTAGAGACACAGACAGATGCCTATGAGTTCTAAGAAATTGAAGAACAACAGGACCAAAACCAATTAGTTCAGTTCCTGCTACAAAGGGACTTATTACAAGAGAAATACTAAATTCAAAACATAATTTTCTAAGTTCATAGTAACAGCACCTCATCTAGGTCATTACAGTTTCAACTAAATGTTTAACTGCTCTTATGTATGGATTCAGATACTTTTAACCAACACCATAAGTAAATACATGATTTTATTTCAGGAACTGAACCATGCAGACTTTCTTCTCCACCTTTTGACCAATACACCCATTTCTTACTCATGTTTAAGAGTAACATTTTAACATCTTTGAACAGAATTAATATACTACAGGAAACTGACATACTTTGGGTACCATAGAAAAAAATCCACTTTTCAAAGACTATGTCTTCTTTTAGAATCTTCATTATTTTATCCCATAGCAGGGTTCAGTGTCATCAAAACAGCATCATGTTTTCCACAGTGTTAAAAATGAGAAAAACATAACCTTTTAAGGACAGTTAAGACAGCACTATTATTCTGCCTCCACAAAGCTTTTAAGATTAAAATGATAGTTTGCTTTTCTTACACCATTGACAGTTTTAACACATATAAAATTTCAGGTTCACTTTTATATGTTGTCAGAAGATGACTATTTTTGTGCTAAAGAAGTAAAATCTGACATTTCTTACTGCAGAAGATAAGCATTTTCTTTTGTTCTGGCTTGCCAATGAAAAGCTGTCTTTGTTTATGACTATTTTCAGTACTGCACAGACAGTATATCCACTCCTATGGCATCCTTGTGTTTTGTCATTCGAAGTACACAGAGAAAAGCCTGGCATCAAGGACAGCTGAGAGATCAACTCCTGAAGGTCCCACATACACCTAGATTAGTCTGTGGACAGATTCCAAAAATTTAGATGGGGTGGAAGGGAATAATACATTTACGGTTAACCCAGCCTATTTCCTAGACTGAACACTGAAGTGCATCTAATTTAAAGCAAGAGATTGATACGCTAATAGTAACCTCTTACACCAGCACAGCCGTTAGAGCACACACCTCTGCCTACACTGAATCCAGCACACCAACCTGGTACCACTTTAAGTAGAGCTGGTATCTTGAACAATAAAAAGAAATTGCTGCTTTGAAACAGGAAACTTTTTTTTTTTTTTTGTACCTACATTCAGAATTTCCCTCCCGCCCACCAATGGGCCATGTCTCAGGTCAGTTATACATTAATTGTAGAAATTATAATGAGATTAAAAGATTTTGCTGCAAGATGATTGCATTGCAAAATCTCCATTATGTCAAAACCTCAGAGGCAACAATATTCAGGTTCAAAATGTCTCATACCTTTGGCACAGTCCCTGCTTTTACTTGGCTTATGGGAGCCAAGACCCAGTAATTGGGTAAAAACAACAAAAACTGAGGTATACTAAACCATTGTACCAGAAGAGATCAAAACAGCTCAATTTCCTCCCTGGCAGCCAAAGGCAAGTGACACCAGCAGTGGAAAGGCAGACCGAGCTGTGTATTCCACAGTTTTGCCAGAACTGACTCAGGACCATGATCCTACTCCACTGTTCAAGAAAAGCAGAAATGTCTGCTGAACACGTGTATTTTCCATACTGTCCTGAGGCACAGACTGAATTAAGCACTAGACAGAACACTTAACAGGGGCTGTTTCAGATTGAAAAAATTACAGGTTTCTAGCTGTAGGATTCTTTTTTATTTACAATTGCAGTTTCTAGAACCAGTAGAAACAATGCTATAAAGGTGCTCAGATTCCCAATTTCAAAAATATTTTACAATATCTTCAATCAGCTAACTCTGCAAAAATTAGTCACATACATAGTCATTAATAAAAGACTGCACAACCTTTCTTCCTCAAAGTAGAGGTATGTCATTCCATTTATTTAATAACAATTATTTGAATAATTTGCATTAAAAAATCAGTACTGTACATTCTATTAGCTAAATTCACAAGTGTACGTCAAACAGCACTACTGCCATGCAGCTATGCTACCACTTGTTAGTGGCTCCATTCAATTTGGTTTTCTCACTTGAAAAATTAGGGTTATAAATTTCAGAAACAGAGACTGGTACATGATAATGCTGGGAAGCCTTGACCTCAAACACAGATTTTTTTATTATTATTATTTTTTTAATAGAGATTTTGTTGTTATTTTTTAAATACTTTCCAAAAGTGAAAAAAACAGGAATTTCTCCAATATTCTTCAGTTTGCTTTGGCACTGAGATTTTTTTTGAAAAATCTGATGCTGGATTTTGGCTCACCATGCTTGACTTACAAGAGCTCTGACTCAGCCCTACAGGTGAAAAAGTATAGAAAAGAAAAAGGACACAGATACTAGCTTTTCTTACCCCTGCTTTCAAAATCAAACCAACAATTAAAGTATTTACGCCAAACAAGTGACAATGAAATTGTTCTCCAACTTTACAAATCAGAACTAAAAGAATGCTTTTCCTACAGGGCATGGGATCCCTTCTTTGTCAGTGTACTGAAAAGTGACTGGTAAAAAACACTAGCAAGCTTTTTAAAAGTTCCACTACTACCATAATAGTGTAAATTATTTCTCTATACTACTTATAAGCATTGTACAGTTACAGAAGATGCTAAAGCTTGAAATGAACAGAAAAATTACAGCAATCATTCTCCCAGCTATTGCTATCCTCTTCTTACACACACTAAGAACATTAAATTCTTACAGAAAGGAGAAGTAAAACTCAAAAGATCAGTTCAGGGTTACAGGAAAGATTCATGGACAAACAAAGAACTGGCATTCCAAGCATGAACTTAAGAGTACTTAGATGTTACCACTCTGTACTGGATACCTTGAAAACTTTATTTCTCTTCCTCAACAAGGACTCTGCTTTTTACTAGCACCTGTGAACACTTCCTAATTACAGCTGGGGGAAAAAAATCCCCACATGCTGATTGTTCCTGATACTGGATGCAATTTATAGCAGCAGACTAAGTTAAGCTATCATGCACACAAAAATTCAATACAGATCTTTTGTGTAACACTCTAATCAACTCCACAATTTTTGAAGGTTCCCTGATGAAAGACGGAGCAAAGTTTTTAACAGGTTGCATAAATTCCATAGTATAGTACTTGGAGATCGCAGAGCACAGGCTTTATTAAAGCAAATGAGCAGAAATCAGTGATTTCCAGAGTACTTTCCCATCAAACGACAGCATAAAATCATCCTATGTGAACAGAAACAAAAAGAGAAACAGAATGTAAACTGTTCTTACTTAACAAGTCAATTAAGATTATCCAAACATGTGAGTTGACACTATAAACTATTAAAGCTGAAATACCAGAGGCAGAGCAGAGTATAAATCTGAAGCATGACTGTTTCTATGGAATGTTACATTAAGTTACGATAAGGAAGTGCTAGACTACAGCTGTCAAACTGTTTTTCTACACACCATGCTAATGGACTTACATGAATATGAACCATCACAACTGTGAGAATTTAAACGATTCAAGTACCAACTTTTTAGGATTTCTAGTAATTAAAAAGTAATGCTATAGCAGAAGCAAGACTTTAATAATCAGATATGCAATCATACTTTAATAAATTCAAATCTGAACTTGTTTTTCAGCCAGTAAAATAATGGCGTTCCCTGTGACTCTTACTAATATAATAGGTAGGTATCCATGATTGCCTTCAGGATGTCCCTGCTGGACAGTGGCAAATTCCATTTACCCCTTCCCTATCTCTGCTTGACCAGGTGAGGAGCATGAGTGGGGCTACAAACCACTGCAGTTTTTTGAGAGGCAGTTCTAGAACCCAACAGTCCAGATGTCAACATTTCTTTCAGAAAAGCAAAACAGACAGAAATGGCCAAGAGTTTACAGGTGCCAATTGTTTTCTTTCCTTCTATTCCCACCTCCTCAGAAGAGGATGGAAACTCAGAACCTGGTTACAGTCAGGCAGGAGAGATTCTGACGGTGTCAACTGAAGCATGCCAGATATTCAGAGAAAGACAAAAAGGTCAGGGAACGCTAGGAAGGAAGCAAGCTCTTTCAGAGGATGAACAGGGGGAGCATGGAACGTTAAAAAAAAAAAAAAAAAAAAAAAAAGAAGTAGAAGAATGGAAACCGGGATCCAGGATTGTCAGTGCACACACACTTTTCTGTAAGAGACTTTTACATCTATTAAGTTGGAAAACAATAACAAAAAATTACATTAACATTAAACACTGTTTTCCTCTCTGCTATAGGAGAAATAATGGAGGCATAGATACCTTTTCATTCCCAGTATTTAAAAACATCTCTCATCAGTACCAAGAGATAATAAAATATAAAAACAAAGTAGCAAAACATCCTGGTCTCCAATTCAATTTATTTTTTAATTTGGATTTACAAGTTACTAACACAAAATGGAAACACAGTCAGGAGACCCTGATCCTCACTGTCAGAGTTTTTTAGAACCCCTCTGATAGAAAGAATGTAATAAATACTTCTCAAGGAAAAAGTTGACTCAACAAGCAAGGCATCTATGTCAGTTAAAAAAAAAGATGTTTTACAAAGTTATTAAAGCTGCTGTGCTATTTTGGGTTGGCTCTTTTTTTAAACAAAGAAGAAAAATTAATATGCAGTCTGGAATGGACAGGCTTTAAATGGCTGATAAATTCAAGAAAGCCATACATCTTTACTTGAGTCTCTGAAAGAAATCTGGGTGAATCTCTGGTTATAACATCTTAGTCAAGAACTACTACTAAGAGTTTTGTTTGGTTTGAATTAAAGGCATTTTAGAAAAATGTGTCACTATTCAATAGTCTCATTTCACAACTGAATTTGAACAGTTATGCATGGTACTATTTTGATTATGTTTCTCAGCAGATATTAATTCAATACCAAAAAAGACCATGACCCTGTTATGCAATGAACCCTGCTCTCAGAATTCAGGAGGTAATACAGCCTGATTGAAGCCCAAGTACAGGAGAATTAATACCTATCAAGGAGCACCCCATATTATCTGACATTACAATGGCATGACCCACACAACCCTCTCCTATTTCTTGCTGCATGTTTTAGAGATCTAGCCAAACACAGCACTTTTTTTCTACATTGATTTTTTTTATGAGAGAAATCTATATTATGAAGATCAAAGAAATAGCAATAAGGCATGCACTTGCTTTACAGACATGAAATTAGACAAATTCCCAGTGCTAAGGTACAACCCTCAGCTGAAAGGACACATTTCACAGTGATTAAAGATACAACCATATGCTGATACTACAACAGAGATTGTCAGGTACTAAAATGAAAGACTTGGGAATTTTTTTCAAGGGTCACGAAGACAAAATTAGACATTGCACAGAAAAGGAAAGATGCTGCAAAGAACTAGGAGGGTTGAGAAGCAACTGTCAAACCTTCAAAGTACTGTCAGAAGAGCCAAGACAGGAACGTACAGCAAGGGAAGACAATAAGTGAAAAAGGGAAATTTGCTTGGGCTTTAGAAGCGAGTTTAAAGAGGAAGGCATTGCAGAGATAGAGAAGCAAGCAAGCAAAAAAAGTTTTAAGAGCCAGAATGACATTGGGCTTACAAACCCAACATTAAGTGGATGACAAAAAGTAAAGATCCTGAACATATTTGGAAGTGACTTTCATAGGGATTCTCTGACATGAAAAAGCCAGAAAGGGCCAAAGATGAGTATAAGACTATAGAGTAAACAAGGAGAAATAACTGCAAGTTTCCTTGAAATAAATGGTTCATACAGGACAAGATGGGTTCATCTTACCTAGGGAACCATGAGGCATTTCCCAATCAGTAAGAAACAGGGACAACACATCCTCATGCCTAGGTGCAGTGGCAAAGGAAGGACAGCCTCTTCCTTTCCCAAGTCTCTTGACTCTTCCCTTGTATCTTACCAGTACTGCTTTCAAACTTTACTTCTTTATTTACCAGACTCACATCCCACCAGAAATCACAGATACTGGGGGGGGGGAATGTGTGTGCGGATTAATACTTCAGGGTATTTAAGATCTTTGCAATGTAATGAAGACACATTTTGTCTGAAATACTTTTGGTAGAAACTTCAGAAGTGCTATTGAAAGCAATGTTTGACAAATACAGTTATTTTAGAGCAACACTTTCACTTTTCAATTTATTTTTTACTATGGCTTTGATTTCTAGGACACTGAAAAGACTTAACTTCACATCTTTGCATCTTTTAGAACATAAAACCCTAAAGACTTTTGGCCACATTTTTATCCTTTGATTGATTACAAGGTGCAGAGTCATTGCTTTTTGTTACAAATTAACACTTAAACCTCTTTGGCTTATTTGGAAAGCTGAGTTTCACCAAACCCACTCGGAAATCCTGGAGATAATTCCTAAATGAGTCACAAAAAATGTCATTTAACTGTGTCTAGTAAGGTACTCCATTTTTATTATTTCCAACTGCACCTCTTGCATAAATCTCTTTCCACAGATTAACGAATTATATAAGGTGAACACAATGTGAATAAATCTCAAACAAACCAACCCCCTATGTAAACCTGTGACAATCTTTTATACATTTCACTATTATTAAATGGGCATTCTATCACAGCACAGAGCTACTGCTAAGTATAAGCCTAAGGTATGTAGGTCACTGCCCCAAAGAGCATAGTCTCAGTCACTCCTTCTGACCTGCCAGTGAAATCAACCAAAATGACTTGGTTTTCCATTTTCAGAAGCCTAATTAAAAGTCCCACTATCATCCTGAACAACTGAATACATGAAACATTATTATGAAAACTTTAGTGAGAGCAACAACCCACCAAAGGCCACTCATGAGAGGGAAGTCAGATTCACCAGGCAATTTCTACACTCCTCCCTAAAGGAAATGGCACCCACACCTGTGGTCTAGGACAGCATCATCAAAACCAGCTTGAGTGAGGTCCAGACACAGCTCTTCCTCACTCTGACAGTACCCGGTCACTGCTGTCCTCTCCCAAACATCATGGGCAATTCTGGTCTCAGTCTCACTGTGGTCTAGATTTTAAAAACACTCTTATCAAGTGAGTATTATCCTCAGGAATGGCACACAGCCAACTGCTCTGAAAGTATGTATATATCACTTAAGTAACCTTGCCCAAGCCAGGAGCCTCTTCTTTACAGCTAAGCCACTAACTTTGAAAGAAGCATTAGCCAGGCAATATAACCACAACAGCCAAACATAATACAAATGTACATCTGGGTAAGTAATATGAGTGAAGCAGAAAATGCTATCACTGGCACTGGCTTTAGTTTTTATGCATCCTCAAGTATAAGCTATTGTAAAATTAAGTATGAATAGGGTAGGAGACAAGTATGTCAGCTATGGTAATAACACTAGTGAGTTAAACAGTGTACTGGATTTACATATTTCACACCTCCTGTCACTGCCTTTTCTATAACTTCTTCTCCCTATACACAACAGCTCACACTCCCTTCTCACACACATGCATTCTGCCTGAGAGGATAAGACAACTACAGCAGCCAAGAGGAAAGTTAGAATTCTCACTCACACAGAAACCCTTCTACTTTCTGTTTCAATACCACACTTACCCTGTTATTTTCAAGACTTTTAATATATTCCTACTACCAAGGCTTTACTCTGTATCTCAAGGACTGCCACAGAAGCATGGTAAATACTTAAGTAATTTAATTAATCTACACACTTTCACAGCTGGATTGCTGCTGTTTTCTGACAGCTAACTTCGGGTTTGCAACACGCTACATTGCAGTGCACCACTGACGTTCTTGTCACTCTCTTCATTTTCCAGTTTTATTCTACCCCTCCTAGCCAAGACAAACTTTTCCTAATACACTTCACATAACATCTTCAATACCCAGTTAAATACACACACCTATATATACTTTTACACAGCCTTTCTCAATTAACAACTCCTTGAATAACTCATAGAAATCCTACATTTCAACTATTACAACTATTGCCTCATATCTGTCCTTTAGGCAGAGGCGTATTTGAAGGCACAACAAATGTTGCATGTGTTCCTAATATTTTTCTAGGTACATTTTGCATTTAAGACCACTTCAATAAGGCATAATGCTCTATTTTTATTTGAGTCCATAATGAAGAGTTGATTTCCCCCTATATGTAAAGAAAGATGATGATACATAGATATTCTTGTGGTTTAGCAATGAAAAACAAAGAAAAAAGAATAAATTTGACTGCCTCTCAGTTTCCACCAGAAACCCAAGCTTAATTTTACATTCACTGCATTGTATTTTAAAAGAGATTCCATCTGCTCTGTCTGTAGTACACATTAATATTCAGAAGACATCTGCAGTGTGCAGACCAAGCTTTTAATTGGAATCATGGCACAGCTACCATCACACAACACTGAATGTAAATGTTGGCTATCTGCACTTGGCAGCTGCTTGGCAGGCTTAATATAAAGTCCTACTGAGACTGATAGTGTCTTTAAATAATGCAGTATCAGGACATAAAAGGTATCTTGAAAAATCAAATATTTGCTATCATGAAACAGTTCTACAATGCTATCCATACCTAATACAGCTTACTAGCACCTTAAACTACTTACAAGCAAAGTATTGTTTATACCTAGCCACAGTCTTCAAAGAGAGCCAACAGACTGATACAACTAAACACATTATATTTAAGCAAATCTAACTTGTACACAAAAGAGGGCAAAGAAAACTGAACTTTAGTGCAACTGAAATTGTGTAGTGAAGCTCAAAGCATCTATAAAAATCTAAAACTCTAGCATTGCTAAGCATGTAAGAGCACCTGAATAAAAGAATTCAGTCAACGGGTACACTCAGTGATTTAAGACACTTTCCTATGTCAGACTAATTATTCTAGAATGAACAATATGGTTACCTTTTTTTAAGAAAAAAAGCAACACTGAGTTAATAGCATCGTCATTTGCTTCAAATCTTTGCCAAACAATGGTAACATAAAACTACATTTTCACAATCGTGTACCTATTTCCAGGTTGTACTCTTCTGGAAGTTTCTGACAAATGGGGCAGTGATCAGCAATCTATATAGAAAAAAGTCTATGTGTGCATATATATATATATATATATATATACAAACAAACAAACTAAAGTTATCTGTCCAATACAAGCAACTAGTTGTTACACCACCAAACTGATCTTGTTATGTTGCAAGTTACTTAAATCTTTCCAGTAGGTAAAAGGGACATAAGAACTCTAAGAACAGCAACACTTGCTTTTCGTGAAATACACATTTTCTTGGGGAATTTGTCTTCCACTATCTTTGCCATAGTATCACAAACACTTTTTCACAAATCTAATGAAACTTCAATACCAGAGCTTGTTAAGATATTGTTATGTTGCCACAAAAATAATGACACAAGTAGAGGCAATATCAGAACAGAAAGTTCATCATGATCCAACTGCTCTAACTCTAGTGCCCTTCTCCGATAGACTAATTGGCTTAACGGATACTGCTTAGCTTCAGTACAGCTTCCAACGTAAATAAGTGAATTACAGAGATGGGGAAGATGTAATTGTTTGTGCTCAGGGCATACACACATGGTCAGTCTCAAGCCTGTACTTGCACATCCATCACCATTTTAGAACATACTATGGTGGAAGGGCAACGAAGAAAAAAAATCAGAGGACAGAGCAAGGTTTCAGTCCCAAACCTGAGCGCACAACGAGCCGAATGATAACACTGATTGTAGCAGTACTTCCAATCTGTTTCAAAGGAAGGGAAAAAGGGCTGGTCTTTGCTTTTTCATCAGTGATATACAGCTGGTCTGCTCAAGTTTGCACTAGAACAGAAAGGAATAATTTATGTGGGCAGTTACGAACGAGATGCAGTATAAGCAGCTTTTCCTTTTGCCTCTTAGCTATTTACGGTCTCAGATAAAACAGATTGGAGTCAGTCTCACAGTCAGGTACCGTATCTCATGTGACAGACAGTAAGCAACAACTACAACTGAACCAGTTCTACAAAAGAGAGCAATTTAGAAGAAAAATATGGAAGACAAGATTTGAAGCTCAGCAGAAACAACCAGTAACACTGACAAGGCATGGCGTTTTATATACCCAGCATGGATGTTACACAGCCATACTTGTCAGGTCAACCTGAGCTCAGGACTGTACAATTAAAAGGTACCTAGGTAGGATTTAAGAATAGCATCCTACCGCTAAAACAGCAGACACATAAAAGCCCATAGTTCTTTGGTCAGGTCACTTCTAATTTAATTACCCATTCCTACTGTCATTACTGATTTGAATGATGAAACATAGCATGTTTTTATGTAAAACAAAGCTGGAATGGGTTGTGCTGTCATCTGATTTGATCTGTATAAAAGAGCAAAAGGAATTTCAATTAGAAACACCAGCATCAAGCGTCACTTCAAGCTGATTCAGAGCCTAATCTCACACATCCACATTTAAATCAGGGCATAAGTACACTTGTGTATGCTAGGAAAGACATGCTAGTTTCATGGTATCCAAGGCTGCATTAGCAGCAGTGTTGCCAGGTTGAGGGCAATGGTCCCTCCTTTCTACTCAGCCTTGGTAAGGCCACACCTGGAGGAGTACTGTGTCAGTTCCAGGCTCCCCAGTACAAGAGAGACGTGGACATACTGGAGAGAGCCCAGCAAAAGGGCTGCAAAGATGAAGGGACTGGATTGCCTCTTGTATGAGGACAGGCTGAAAGAGCTGAGACTGTTAGTCTAGAAAAGATAAGGCTCAGGGGAGCTCTTACCAGTATCTGAAGGGAGAGTGCAAAGACAATGGAGCCAGGCTCTTTTCAGAGGTGCCCAGTGACAGACAGGACAAGAGCCAATGGGCACAAACTGAAACACAGGAAGGTCCATCCAAACATGATGAAACACCTTCTTCCTATGAGGGTGACCAAGCACTGGCGCAGGTTGCCCAAGAGGTTCTGGAGTCTCCATCCTTCAGGATACTTAAAAGCCATCTGGACATAGTCCTGGGCAACCACTCTAGGCAGCCCCGCTTAACCAGGGTAGTTGGACAAGATGACTTCCAGAGGTCCCTTCCAGCCTCAACCATCCTGTGGTTCCACAAAGATACTCTAACAGCTCATTAAAACTCATACTTTGCTTCCAGTTTAAGTTCCAATAGCAAGAAATCAAATAGAAGTAAACCTCATTTGCAGATAAAGATGATAAAAGGACCCTCTAGTTTCAGACATCCTTTCTCCAGGAAGGTGACTATAAATTTTGACAGAGCTGCTGTATAGGTTTTGGGCTGTTGAAGTTTAATTTGTTTGGCTGGTTTTTTAAAGGAGAAAGGGAAGAAAGGGAGGAAAAGAAGAGAAGAGGCTGAGAAACAGCCCAGGTTTCTACAATTTATTACAAGGGGCACATTCTCCATGTTTGCAAACTGAGCACTTCCTTGGGCATTTTAAAAAAAATTCAGTGATGACCCTACTGCAACATACTAAACAAGTTCTTATTGTATTAATGCCACATAAAAGCCAACAAGCATCCACATCACAGACAACCTCAACATATGTATCAGCCCTCTTAGCCAATGTCACAAAAGGCATCTATTATCAGTTGATCATCTACAATGACCTCTGCATCCTTCCCCATGTCACTCTTTTCTAGGATTTAGCAGTCTATCCCATATACGTAATCACCACTGAAGACTGACTCTTGCCTAAACAGTTTGAGAATGATCTTTCTCAAAAGATCAACAATTTGAAGAGCTGGCTCAAGTCTCCTTGAAGTCTGATTTTGACAGGTTTTTTATTAGGTGCTTAAAAAAGACCAAAGATGTGTTGCTGATTTGTGAAATTAAAAAAAAAAAGTGTATTCAAAAAACTAGCATCCCCATATGTGGTATGTTCAAAAAAATACATTTGGAGAAAAAATTGTATCATGCATCATATCACATTTTTAAATAACCAAAGCCAGAAAACCTTGGTCAGTTGTTTATAAAAAGTTCTAAATATATTTACAACAGAATTTATTGGTTTCTGAGTTAAAAAAAAAAAAAAAAAAAAAAAAAGATATTTCCAGTTGCTTAGCTTATAAAAATTGGAAGAAGGAAATTATTTAATGAAGTTACAGGCCTAGGGTTTTTTCCTCCAGTTATTTTGAAAGCATTATTTTGTTAAAAAAATAATTTTTATGTATTTCTATTTTCAAAGTTATACTTGCAAAACAATAAAGCAATTTGACAATTTAATGTAGTCAGAAATGCTATAATTTCCCCATGTATTTAAAATTATGCACCTCTTTAAAAAAACTTTAAAAAAAATTTTTTTGAAAGGATCCCCAACCTGAGGGATGCATCAAGCATACCTGTGAGGGCTAGTTGAATAAAAAAAACTGCCCTGGGATCAAATGTCTTCATCCTGGGGCACCCGTATTTCATGTTGTACCAAAGCCTTGCCTTTAAAATTTTTGATAGCTGTTCTATGAGAGAGCTTCAAGACGGTGCGAGCTTAACCTGCCTTGTAGTCTTCATGGCCTTGCTATCTTAGTTTGTAACACGTCAACTCAACCATAGCAAATTTCCATGTTCATAAAGGAGCAATGCCCAAATCCAGGCTTCTGCACTGTCAGTAACATACATCATTTTACCTGTTCAATGCTCTCTCTTGGGAACCACAAAGCTTCATTCTTGTAATAATGTATGTGCAAGGAAGGGTATACCTTTTCTTTAAGCATTCACAGCAGTGATAGGAGTGGCTGCCCTCCTTACTTGATGATCCATGATGCTTCCCCTCTGCAGTTCTACTGAACAAAATTTTACATCACTATATCCCATGGCCCATATCTTATCCTGTCTTATAGCCTATAAGAAGAATTCTCTGAATGCATGTTTCTTAGCCAGGTTTTTCAGTAAAATTACTGAAAAAATTACTGAACCATACAAATGGTTCCACAAGAAATGGAGGAGTACATGATATTAATGACACAAGCTGAATAAAAAAAAAATAAAATATTTAGGAACCATTTTATCTCATGGTGAACTTGGTTCTGTATAATTAAACAAGATTGGACTCTGCAAGTACTTGTGTTGGAGACTTTAAAAGAAAGGTTTGTTCAAAAGAAAAGCTATCTAACTGGGCTCATAAAAGAATCCAATTTTTTCTACTACTATTTAGCACCTTCTCTGCCTCATGATGTCGTCTGGAGTCTTACCATCCTTATTTCCATAATATCTATTGGGATGTTAACATGATAAAATATGAGTAAATGGAATTCCATTAATGTCTTATATGTGGTACCGTGGTTGAAAGAGCTGAAGTGTTCACAAACATGAGCACAATGAAGAAAAAAACCCACAGAAATAAAAGTAGTGGTTTTCTGCCTATCTGGGCATGCTAACTGGATTTCCTTACATACAGCATAACTTATAACATGCTAACTAGATATCTGGGATGTATCAAGACAAACATACTTTTGTATCCCTATCACCTGAAAAAATAATTGTTGTAGGGTCAAGAGACAATTTAGGATTGTATTGTATAAGAGGCAATATTTACATGTATTTTTCACATCCGTCTCATCTCTTCTTATTAATATCATGCAAGGTTATAATTTCATAGACAAGTTACTGACTTCCTTTTTAATGTTATTTTTTCACCCTTTTGTGATAAAATGATAATTTTCAGTGCTTTGCAAGAAATTACTAGAGCAAAATAGTTTCATAAATTCTTATTCTTCATTTTGTATGTATCCAAGTATAAATGCAGTAGCAGGTTGGCAATGACCAAGACAAACCATACCACTGTGCAGCTCTCTAAGCCCTGGTGGATATAGACATCAGGATGTTATAATTTTCACCGTGCCTAAAACATCACATAAAAGAGATAAAAATTGTCTCCATTTTGGCCTTAAGCAGCATATCACTGACAAAAGTTTGTCCAATTAGTTTATGCGGTGGAACAGAATTTCACTATATTTTCTAAATATGCAAGAAAAAAGACAATTTAAACCTGCCGTAGGTCTCAAGCTGGTATCTCCTAAGGCTTCTAAGTTTGCAAGTAGCTAAAAACTGGCCTGTTGTGCTATGCCCTAAAGCAACACAGCAGTGTGGAAACTCTCTAATTAACCTCCTGCTAAACCTGAAATGTCAGGAAGGAGTATCACTAAACCTCAAAGGCTTTTTAACTTGGTAGATATGATAGTACTAGTTTTTCTAGAATTCAAGTCAATTGCACTAAAAATTGACTAGACAGTAATGGATTGCAGTTTGCATTTAAATGCCAGGATTTTGACAAGAGGAAATTTTAATTTTGTCTATATTTTCAAACTAATGGGTGAGGCAGGATATAATATTTGAAATTACTTTTCTGCTTTACAGTTTTTTAAGTGAGGTTTGTTTGTAAGCAGTTGCTTTTTCCTACTGTGGAGCTTTCTCCTCCTTTATGTGCATAGAACAATTTTACTTCATATAAAAGTGGTAAAGAGAAGTGATCACGTGTAGTAATTTTAATCTGAACATTTTATTTATGTGATTTAATTCTTGATCCTCAAAAGTTATATCTGCATATTACGCAAAAATATTAATTAACATTTTTCTAGGTAGCTTAGTAAAACCAGATGGGAGGAAAAAGGAAAGCTTAGAAATGAAATGCCCTCTATGAATCTCTGCCTGGCTGGGCAAATATTAGTTGTCACATATTGATCTTGCACATGTGCATCAGAAAAAAGAGAATATGAATTTCAATATTTTAATTACATAAGGTCAAGCTTATATTGCCATATGCAAGAAAATTGATTGTTTCATTAAAATAAGATTTTTTTTGACTGGAGTCCAGGAACTTTATGAACAGAGAGGCGTATATATTGTTCGCAGGTTTGTCTTTTAGTATTTTTGAATTATCTTGTTCATGTTCAAACAGATTTGTTGTGGGAGGCTCAAGTTTAACACAAACGCATGCTCTCAGGGTAGGTTTCACTATAAGGACTAAGATTTAAGAAGGTTGGTTACACTGCCCCACCCCCCCAGCCTTCCCTCCCCTACCATACCTTCCCTCCCCAAGTGTATTTTACCAGCAGAAAACTTCATTTTCCTCCTTCTAAAAGGGTATTAGCATACACAGTATCTTCTGCAGCTTCCCAAAGCTGGCTACTGTGGAAACGAATGACCCAGTGGTCAAGGTTATGGACAAGGAGAAATTGTTTGCATCTAAGGAACCTATGGAAACATGCACAACTCTTTGGAGTCCTGCAGGACATGCAGAGAACCCTTTATTGACCTGTCATGACTTTCAAACCTAAAATGTAATAGATGAGGATGCAGATTTAGTTTGAGAGAAATAAGAGTATCTTTCCACCTCTAGTGCCTACAAAAACTTACCATTCTGGACTTTGTTTCCACTGCCAGCTGTTTTACTTTATCTAGCGCCACTGATGAAGAACAGCAGAGTTAGCTCTGAATGGTGCCAGTTTGGCCTGGCAGAGCTTATTTCTGTAGGCTTAGCAATACAAGAAAGTGAAAATAGCATTTCTGAGGTATCTGCACACTTCTGGTTCTGGGAGGCATCAGTAGTTTTGGACTGGACTGACTGCCCTTAGAATCCTGTATGCATGTGTTGATCACATCCCACAGAGTTAGTGTAGTGACATTGGACATAAGTCTGATTGTAACCCAAATTTGGTTTGGCTGCAATATTCAAGTATCACACTTAAGAGAAAAAGCATTAGGAATCAGCTACCCAAAATCCACTATCACCTCAAAGTAGAGTACTACAGTTTAACAGGTATTTAAAAGCTTCCTAAAAATAGCAATTCCTTGCCAAGTTTTACAGAGTTTGGTTCATTTAACTGGTTTATTTCCAGTTAATCTCCCCTTGCCTCCTTGCCCCTCCAAGAAAAGAAAGAGCTTCTCATTTTGAAATCTGAATTACTCGTCAGTCCTTAACCCTGAAATTTACTGAGTTTTCCCCTTAGAAAATCCTGCATTAGAATTGCACTGGACATGAGTGGCACAAAATAGGAAGTAAACCACTCGGCAAAATATATGTTTATTCTGCAATGTAATAGCAAGAACTGTTGATGCCTGAGGACATGATTTTGTTGATGCCAAAATAGTCTATGTATGTTTAAAAGCTTGTCATTATATTAAACCTAAAGACAATTGCAAAAGTTGCAGTAAGTGACACTAGATAACTCTTATGGCATTCCAAAACACTAGGAAATTAAATTTTGGTGGGATGAGTAGAGAAGTAGGAGGCACATGGTGCCAGTGAGTTTAGCAGTCTAACAAAGTTCACTTAGTGGTGCTAGATGATTACCTGGGATGGAGAAAATTATTTAAAGGACAGTTTGTAAATATACTTGTATGCAATGTTAGTCATAGTCTGCTTACTGGAAATGTTATGATGTGATAATTAGTCAACAATATACTTGATCAGTAGAATAAGAAGGCAATGTTTCTCCACCCATTCAGGGTATGCCTCTCAAACATATGTTTGAATTCTTGCATAGTTTGTTTAGAGGCTTTTTGGATTCTCTTCAGTTATTTGCTGGAAACTTTTGTGGTGCTCTCTGCAAGACACATGGAAGGGACTTGTACATTAGCTGAGCGCACAAATTAATGTGGAAATATGTCTGATAATGTTTGCTTCAGGATTTAGAAACAACTTTGAGTTATCTTTTATGGCAAAGACAGCCTGAATCTGTATTCCTTAATTCCACCAGACAATATACTATCTGCAAGCCTTTCTACTGAATAGAATAGGCATCAAGCTTAACCATGGCACTGTATCCATTTATCATTTATGTCATCTATGTTTGTTTTTCATAGGTTCCTCTCTGCTACCTAAAATACACTCTTCACTTCATGGATGTAATTAATGGTATGAGCCTGTGATCTTTCTTTGTAGGCTGAAGTATATCATTAAAAGTCTGGTGATCTCTAAGGTCAAAATTATCTTGTTTATTACATACAGTTGAACAGCATTTTGCTTTTAATTTCATCTTTTCATTTTTATTTCTGGTATTTAGTCTTGTCCTGTATAGACTATCAAATTTTAAACAGAGGTAACTACATGCTGTTTTGAGAATAGGACTGCTAAATCTTCTGTGATTTTTTTTCAAAGAAGTTGTAATAATCACAAGATATATAAGTGAATAGCAATTACCACTCACAAATAACTTATACTCAAAAATGATGGACACCTGACTTTTTTTTTCCTATCTCAAACACAATTACTTACTGAGAGAATGACTTAAATTGAGAGAACATTTATAAAGTAACAGTGAGATTTTAAGAGTGCAGTTCTTCTATATTTTACATTTTACTGACACGTAGGTATCTGTTCTGCCTCCCAGAAGACCATGTAAATGAACAGGCAAAAAGAAATCCCAAATAACTCTTATGGGACACATTGCTCTGGCTGGCTGAGTTAGAATTACAGTTCCCAGTGAGGTAAATGGGTCCTGGTTTTAAAATGTCTTAATTACCACCTGCTTGACAATGTATTTCTTAAATTTGACAGATATGTGGAGCTTCCTTTCCTTTTGCCAGGTGTTTATATTCTGTCCTTGAAATTTGGACTCAAGTCTTGCATTTACAGAGGCATTTGACTCTGTCCTCCAAACTGTTTCACATTAAAAGTAATTTTGAAACATCCCCCCCTGGGTCATAACTCAAAGAAGTGAGAGAGAGAACTAGTGGTTAGGTCTGACCTAAGGGCAAGGAGATGACCTTCCTTCCATTGCAGAGGCAAGGGATAAGCAGTGTGCAGTTACACCGCCTTGCTGCCTCTCAGTGCTTCCCATTGAGAGTGCATTCAGTAGTAACCTATTGGAAAGGTACAATTTCTCTGAAGAGTAGGCTGACTGAAGAGACTGTAAATAATAGGAAGAAAAAGTAAAAACCAAGCAAACAAAACAAGAACATCTCTTTTAATCTCTGGGGACTTCTGTTGAACACATAAACCAGAAAGTCTGAGTAAGTAAGAACTTCTCCAGTATAATGGAGGTGTGCTTGGAATGATAGGAACCCACTGAGACTACCCAAAACACAGCCAGTAGGCCACTGGTGAAATAAGAGTACAAATAGATCTGCTTCATAGTTTCAGTGGAGCTTGTGTGTGCAAAGGATCGCCTGCACCTCCAGCTATACCCCATACATCTACTTTTCCTCTTACTTTGCTATTGAGAGGAGAGAGACAGTGAAAACAGACATTCCCCTTACATGACAAAAGTCCTCCTTTGGAAGTCACAGTCTGGCTTCAGTTAATTTTTTATTGTTTGCATACTAGAGAGTGCTTCAGCAGATAAGGGAACCCTGTGAAGACTTTCTGTAACTATTGTGACAGACAGTCTGTTAAGTATGGAGAGTGCCAGATTTTTAACAATTTTTTGTGTTTCATTTTCTTTTCACCTTAAAGTCAAGTCAAAAAACAGTGGATCTGCCCATCTTTAAAAAAACCCAACAAACAAAACCAACACCCGCCCTCCCAGAAATAACCATAATTTTATTCAACACAGGTTTTTGATTTCATATGTAATATAATGAAGGGAAACTAACACAGCTCTGGGTGGAATCATGTTGCAAGACCTTGTGTGTGTACCAAAGTATCCCCTGGGCTGTATATAAAGGCTGTAATTTGTTAGTTTTCAACTGGTTTTGCAGGGGGGATCTTGTTTTCTGTGTTTTGTGGGGTTTTTTTTCTTGTGTATTCTGCTTATGTAACCTTCTTGGAGCACATTTGCATTTTAAATCCTGTATGGCATATCAATTTTTTGAAATAATAGTCTACAATATTTTCTTCTGAAGTGACATTCACAGCTCAAAGTTTCTGAAAATCATTCCACTGTCACTTCTCTTTACTTTAAAATGCTGAGTTAGTTGTTTCTTTCTCAGTATCACTGCAAGTAATTGAGCAGTAAGGCTCACATATATTTTGTAAACAGTCAAGCCCCCAAATCTTTTTAAAAAGGATGCTGCTGGCCAGAGTTTTGGGAATGCAGAACAAATTACAGCCAAGTTTAAAGACATATTTGCAGTCACAGCTGAACAGTGCTGAGGTAGTAGTATGTTGATCTTTCACTTCTGCACATGATGAAAAAGGTCAAATTGTACTCTAGCTCTCATTTTGCTATTCAAGATGACAGACCATCAATGCATCCAGTGAAAACTCAAAATGGGTATTAGCATCCTTACTAAGTTAGAAAGAGATCTCTTACAAGGAATTACTCTTTTTAAACTTTACATGGAAGGGTGAAAATCCAGGACAGATTTATTATAAAGAGTGAATTCAATAATACTAAATTACATGTTTATATTGAATATTACTGAAGTATTTTAGGAATTGACTTAGAATTGGCTCACCCAATCAGACAGCAGGGAGACTGTGCAGTTGCTGACCTATAATGATTGGATTCCTCTCAGCCATACATTGTCTGTGTTCTGAGTGGTTCTATGTTGTTGATTTGCATAACGGCAATGTTATTATTTCTCTAGCTAAAATGAAAATGTGCATCTCTCTAAACCAATCACTACAATCTCACCACTCTGACTGGCTCTAAGCCAAAACTTTAAAGCCTTTTGTTTGTTTGTATAGCCATATATTCGCTGTTCCAGCTTTCCAGAAACTTAAGGGTAACAAATGCTTGCACGAAAATAAAGTGATAGTTGAAAAGTTGAAAAAATTAAAGTTTTGATGCAAAAACTGAGAAAGTACTAAGATTGAAAGCCATTGCTTGTATTACACCCTTTCTCCCTCTTTTTTTATCCAATTTCCTTCCTTCCAAATTCGGTTTTTATGAGTGAGTACCATTTTCTCTGCAGACTGTTCTTGCTTACCACAGTTCTTTGTGTAAGAAGAATCCCAGACTCAGTTGAAAATAATAATCCTTTATAATAAACTATAATTTATTTTTCTTTTCATTTTTGATTCTGACATTTCCCTCTTACTTGCACTAAGATGCTAATATATTATGCATCTTTTGTTTTCAAAATAGCACACTTAGGTGAATGTTAGAATCAAGCCTAAAATGCATAGAATTAAGATTAATTTAATATAATTGTAACAGTCTAGACAGTGGATTTAAGACAGAAACTGGAAAAGATGTAGGGGAAGCCTACTAGATTGATCAAGGGATTGAAGGATCCGTATTAGAAGAGGTGTCTGGAAAAGCATCAGTTTTTTGGCCTAGCAACATGAAAAAGAAAAAAGAATGCAATTGCTTTTTGTAAAAACATGAATGACATATTAGGAAAAAATCCTATAGATATTGCTGACAGAAGACCAAATGGTTACAAAATGCTTATAAGTATATTTAGGTTGTAAACTAGAGGAAAGTTTCTGACTATTAGAAGTGTTCTGCAAGATTTTTTTTCGTAGGAATAGCAAGGGTTTGGGCTTCCTTATCAAAGTGTTGGTACACCATACTTGTCTAAAATAGATGAGGACTGGATATGACAAAATTACCTGAACAACAGGTTTCTAAAGCTCAAATCTGGCAGAACTGCTAACAGTAAAGGGAACACTGAGAAACTTGGCTGTTGCTAGTATTGGTAAAGAATTTTATCTCCTACTGACTGGAAGTAGGTATGTAAGGGAAAAAAGCAAGCAGAGGCTTGTCAAGGAGAGAACACCACACTAAGTTTATGTCTCTTCTGACACACAGTCTCAGTGGAGAAAGGTAATGCAGCAGCATACCTGAACAAAACTCATCTAACTATACAGCACTGACATTTCATGGAAACAGCAAGAAAATACTGCCTCATTAGCAGTATAGAAAAAGGGAGTATGTTTTTTTCATATCAGGCAAACTCACAGGAATAAATGTACTGATGCTAGGACTCAATATGAAAACAAGTGTAATTCATATAGTTAGTAATGACCTAGAGGATCATGTTAATTAAACAATAATTAACTTTGATAATGAGAAAAAGAAAACAGTAGAGCAAATATAAAATGTTCAATGTACACATGGTCTTATTTTTTCTCATCTTGTTCTGATCTATGTGCTAGATAAAGTTTAAATATAAACCACCTTACTATGATTATTATTTTTCCTTGTAATACATTTTTTTGTCTACAAAAAAATCCATGTAACCTATACCAAATGTCTGATGCCAGAGAAATGACTACATAGAGAAGTTTCAGGAGTGTGATTTTTGATTCAATACTCTGGGATTAAAATATTTTAAAGTTATTTTCTGCTCTTGTGACTTCATATAATTTAAGTAATTCAAATGCTAGTACATTCCATTACCTCAAAACATGAATTCTTCTCTACTTATCTTTTTATCCTAGTTAAATTTAAAAAAATATGAGCACTTATCAAAGCTTCTTTAGACAAAGACTCCTATTGATAAGGAATGGGAGGTTTTGCTTAGCTCTTTTTGCTATTCTCCTATTTTGAGTTTAAAAAAAAATGAAGAAGATAAGCTGGATGGAGTTTCTATCCTTTCTTCTTGGGACAGCTGCATGCAGGAATAAATTCAGAACAAAGCTTGGAAGACAGACTTAACTAAAAATCAAAGAAAAGAACTGTGAGAGAAAATATTCTGGTTTAGCTACACAAAAAACCCCCATATATATTTGATAAATTTTGCTGTCTGCTGCTTTAAAGTTTAGCTTTAAAAGGTAAAACTGAATCAATAAATATGTTTGAACAGTGTTTATAAATTCTATACAGACAATCTTCATGTGACCTTTGGAAGAACAATAATGAAAATAAATTTTGTTAAAAGAATTGAGTCAATTCTGAAACTGACTGAAAATTAAATACACTGAAATTATTTCATACTACAGAAATGTAGGCTAGAGGCTCCTTGTTTGGTGACGATACATACAACATTCTTGTCATGTCCAAGAGCAGAAAAGGGTCCCTGCTAGAAAAGGAATACAGCAGTTATATGTTTTTCTTCTCCATACAGCTCTACATACATGTCTAGCCTCACCCAACTCAGCTTCAAAAAGTCATTCCTATAATAAAAAGGTAGTGTATTCAAGGTAATTTTTACTGGAGCATATCACAGGTTAATGAGAAATTCTGGGCTGCCTTTACTTAGCTGAACTCAAATAAGTTTCTCAAATTGTCCTTTAACTGAATTTTGTACTGTCTTGCTTCAAGACCCATTGCTGGAATATGTCGAGAAAACAGAATAACCTTCAAATATGAACATTGTCAGAAAAAAGATAAAGCTCATCCATTATCAATGATTCTTGTTCCAATGGCAACTTAGGTACAGAACAGTACTTAAGCAATACAAGTATAAGATGAATACTACTGGGCAGAGAAAAATCAATTTTTTCAACTCTTCAAGGAAACACCTTTTAGGGGATAGAAAAAGAGCAGACTGTAAACAGTTTATTACTTGATGGTTCAGTCTAATGCAAAGGAGCACTGATGCTGACAAGTTGGCATACAGCCAACAGTGCCAAATTGATGTGGGGAGCAGAGGTCACTATATAACGTGCTGTTTACAAAATGCAGGGTAGACTGAATAGGACAAGACACTGTCTTCAGGATTTTTCATTTCTGGAAAAGAAACAAACCAGCATTAAGTACTGAATTTGTAGTAAATGAAAGAAGTAGGAGATGCTTATGAAAAAGCCTAAATGTGTAGATTGCTAGGTTTAAATTCTCTTTCTTCTCCAAATTAAAATTATTTATTTGGAATCTTTCCTCTTTTGTATCTACTGTCTAAAATGAGCTAAAATGCACTGATAATTCTGGAGCCAGACTTAAACCTTGTGTTCAGGAGATAGCTACTCGGTGCCTAATCATCGTACTGAGTTTTCACCAGCTCAGTCCCCCAAAGCGTAACTTCTGATTTTTAGGCATAAGCAGAACATAAATCTTAAAAATGCTAAGCTTCTTGGTACTCCATCACATGTATTCCAGTAGGATTTGGATACCAGATTCTTCTCTGCTGTGTCTCATTTGAGGCCCAATGTGCTAAGTATATTCAGAGCATGTGATTTATGTGAATCCTGTTCTAGAATCATAGAATCATTTAGGCTGGAAAAGACCTTCAAGATCATCAAGTTCAACCCTCAACCTAATACCACCACGCCTACTAAACTATGTCCTAAACTGCCACATCTATGCATTTTTTGAACACCCTCTTCTCTGGGCAGCCTGTTCCCATGCCTGAAAACCCTTTCAGTAAAGAAATTTTTCCTAATATCCAACCTGAACCTCTCCTGCCACAACCTGAGGCCATTTCCTCTCCTCCTATCACTACTTACTTCATAGGAGAGACTGGTACCCACCTCACTACAATCTCCTTTTAGATAGCTATACAGAGCAATAAGGTCTCCCCTCAACCTCCTTTTTTCCAGATTAAAAACCTCCTTTTTTCCAGATTAAACAGACCCAGTTCCCTCAGCTGCTCCTCATAAGACTTGTGCTCCAGGCCCCTCACCAACTTGGTTGCCCTTCTCTGGACACACTCCAGCACCTCAATGTCTTTCCTGTAGTGAGGGGCCCAAATCTGAACACAGTACTTGAGGTGCAGCCTCACTAGTGCTGAGTACAGGGGAACAATCACCTCCCTGCTCCTGCTGGCCACAGAATTCCTGATACAGGCCAGGATGCTGTTGGCCTTCTTGGCCACCTGGGCACACTGCTGGCTCATATTCAGCCAGGTGTCAACCAGCACCCCCAGGTCTTTCTCTGCTGGGCAGCTTTCCAGCCACCCTTCCCCAAGCCTGTAGCGCTGCATGGGGTTGTTGTGACCCAAGTGCAGGACCCAGCACTTGGCCTTGTTGAACCTCAGACAACTGGCCTCGGCCCATCGATCTAGCCTGTCCAGATCCCTCTGTAGAGTCTTCCTACCCTCGGGCAGATCAACCCTCCCACCCGACTTGGTGTCATCTGCAAACTTACTGAGGGTGCAATCGATCCCCTCATCCAGACTATTGGTAAAGATATTAAACAGGACTGGCCCCAATACTGAGCCCTGGGGAACACTACTTGTGTCTAGCTGCTGACTGTATTTAACTCCATTCACCACAACCATCTGAACTTGCCCATCCATCCAGTTTTTCACCCCGTGAAGAGCTCACTTGCCCAAGCCATGAAACGCCAGCTTCTCAGTGAGTATGCCATGAGAGACAGTGTCAAAGGACTTGCTGAAGTCCAAGTAGACGATATCCACAGCCTTCCCCTCATCCACTAGGCGAGTCACCTGGTCATAGAAGGAGATCAGGTTGGTCAAGTAGGATCTGCCCTCTGTAAATCCATGACAACTGGGGCTGATCCCCTGCTTGTCCTGCACATGCCATTATGAACACTCTCAAGATGAACTGTTCCATAATCTTCCAGAGTTCCGAGGTCAAGCTGACAGATTCTACAGGTTCCTAATCCTCTACATGCAATGAACAGGATAACTAAAACACTTAATTCTAGATATCAATTCCATTGGAAAAAAACACTTAAGTCTTCCGAACATTTTGTAAATCTATCCTTTTGCTTTAGAACTTTTAGGCTATTGTGGCAGTGTATCTCCCCTCCCCACAGCCCCCCCCC
>JANZLQ010000037.1:13950648-13961181 GCA_026212715.1 Elanus axillaris | reverse complement strand
GGAAAAGACCTTTAAGATCATCGAGTCCAACTGTAAACCTAACACTGCCAAGTCCACCACTAAACCATGTCCCTAAGCATCACACCTACAGTGATCATGAATGTTTGAAGTCCCAGCAAGAGCGCACAAGTTAACATTTATCCTAACATAAATATACCAGTAACAATAAAAAAAATTTCCCTAACCAAAGTGAGCTGCAGCAGGTGGCAAGTCCTACATGGTTCAGCTTCCAGATGGACTGATTTTTAGTAGCAGTACTTCTAGTATGAAGCTCCTCACAGTCACTGTTACATACTACTTCAGAACAAATGGTACACATTACAAATATTTTAGCTATGAAAAGTCAACAATTGTCTGTATGTAAAAGCTATGAACACTTAAGAAAAAGTACACCACTAGCAAAATCAGTATACATCATACAAAGTTATATTGTTCCATAGTGCTGTGAAAAAATAACACAAGGCACAACACTTAATAATATAATGTTTTCAGCAGCAAGAAATTAAAATTACTTCACAGGGATATGAGAGATGCTCACAGAGAATACAAGAGAAACTGAAGCCTAGTTTATGGCTGTTTATGATAAAGTTACCCAATCTCAAGATTAGAATTCAAATCATTATACAAATTATATCCAATAATGTTTAATTTCTATATGCTTCAGAAAGTAAAGTATTTCAAGTAAGATCACCACTCTGAATAGTATTAACTTTTAGCATTTTGGAACAAGAATACTCTTGAAATATTTCCCCTACCCTTCCCCAAAGGTGTCAAAGACAGAAGACTGAATGTTAATCTATTTTAATGAGCCATCTTTCATAACTTATCCCTAAGAAAGCCTTGAATCTTACAAATACTTATGAATTTTAATCAGAAACATTGATAACATTAAACTTTAAAAAACTGTTTCAGAACACTTATGTAAAAATAAAAATAAAAAGTAACACCATCATTTTTGAAATTCCATTCCAGGGCTGTCCATGAGACACCCTTCACAGAAGGGTACTCTCAATATCCATGACAACCTAAGACTGACCAGTTCCTTACACTACAGCATGTTCTTGAGGAAGCAATTCTTCCTGAATGATCAGGATTAGCACAAGTGTTGCCACAGAAATGGCAGTGTTTACTGGAGCCCCAACAGGATAAAACCACACAAATATTTGTATTTTTCTTTTCTTAAAATCTCTTCTACGGAATTTTTTTCTCAATAGGAAGCAGAAAACAATATGCTATCCCAAGGGAGGAAGAACCAAAATGGAAATGAAGGGCCATTGTGACATCCTGCTTTTTAACAGTCTGTCAATATACAATCACCAAGAACAAGGAACTTGGCACTAAAGTTTATTCAAAAATACATAGGAAAACTACAAAGTAGTTACTCAATCTTCATCTAAAAAACACACCGTTTACTCCCCACACAAACTCCTTACAAGTTTTTAGACTGGTCTGCAACAAGAGAAGCGGTACTTAAAGCTTTGCAATCCTTCACAGCATACCACTCAGAGGACAGAAACAGTTACCAATGGAAGAACATCCTTTTACCAAAACCACCACTTCATCTCCAACTTGCAATTCTATTCCTTCTTCACACAGCAGTTCAGTGAGAAATTTTGTGACTATTTGCTCAGTTTTGCTGGTAGGGCCCCTGACCATGGACCATCTCGGTTTGGACTTCACTAACACCCAAAAAGGAGTGCCGGGTTCCAGACTTTTGTAAGATGACCTCAGAACAAAACCTGACATCAGGCCAGTTGGAAACTGAGTTCCTGCAGGCCGTATACCGTTTCTGAGGAGAAGCAAAGCTGTTCTTCAAGCCACCCTCAGAAAGTTAACAGGAAATAGAAAGAGGGAACAGAGTGCCTTAAAATTTTTTTGAAAAATAAAAACCAAGCTTGGTTGTTGTTGTTTTTAAATTATCATAAAAGCAATGCTACAGAAGGAATACCTGCAGTCTCTCCAACATGCCTTGAAGGCCAGCTGTTAGAGATGTCTTTCCCCTCTAAAGGGAATTTCCAAGTCTATACTCAGAGCAGAACTGTCACTACTCATCATTTGCAATTTCTACATAGAGAAGAAATGCCCCAGTATGGAAAGGGCTAGTAGCAAAACTGCTAATAAAATGCTGGGCTTTATTATACATGACTTATTGTAATTTATGAAACAGCGGTCAAATCCTAGCAGTGTGATAACTGTAAGACAGGCTTGCTTTCTTCTGATCTCCTCTCTCTTCTAAATATCCTACCCATTAAAGCACCCAGAGAACACTGCCATGATCACCACAATTTTCACCTCACAGACAAAACACAAATGACCACAAAGCAGCTGCTTGTTTTATGTAACAGGTTTCTGGAGTTTCCACCTGATAGTCCCTCTTTCAGATCCGTGCTTTTAAAAGAAAAGGATCCTTCCACAGTGAAGGATCTCATAAACACACACCCTTTAGTATAGTCAGTATCTTGGAGCAAGGCCTTTATACATCTGTGGTTTGTCCACACTCAAGATTTCTCAGATTCCCCACTAGTTACTTTTCTAACAAATGTTCTTATGATTTACCTTGTCTGTTTCATATTACAGAGCTGCATAAAAATACTAAAAATGCAGAGTGCAGAAGAGTACACATCATTTGCTGTGGAAGTGATGGTACCTCAGGAAAAAAATTAAACCTACATGAATCAAAGAATCTTGATGTATCAAAAAACACCGAACAATTGTTACATAACAAAGAAGTCCTGATGCAAAGCCAGGCATGGAATACAAAGATGCAAATGCAGTAGCATATCTAGAGGAATCTAAAGGACCATTACAGAGGCAATAACATCCCTCTAAAAGAGGAGCCAGTACATTTGTTAGAGTTACATTTGTCATTGTCTCCCTCTTCTTTCACAAAAAATATGAATGATCATTCATGAATTTGAAAATGTTACTAAAGCCAGTGAGAAATATTCATAGCTCATCTTGGCTACACTTCCAGTCTTCATTTGAATAATGAGCAACTGCTCTTTGTTAAACATTAATGCTTTTTAATGACTGACTGGTGAATAATTTGAAGCGAGCTTGTTCTCTGTTGTCTCCTCCTCTTTCCCAAGATCTCTATTCTTCTATTTTAGGTAAGAGGGTACAACTAAACTTCAGTATTAGCAAACGGGGAAATATGGCACTCTGCAACACTGACAGAATTGTCTCAGCACTCTAATATTAGTTTATTAAATGAAAAAAAGCACAATTAAAAAGAAGCTAGTGTTCAGTACAATAATTTCCTTTAGCTTAATTTTAGAACCAGCTAAAATAATCCAATTTTAGAAGTTTCATACAATTTTTCTTACAATAAACTTTTTCAACATGAAACACAAGCTTTTAAGAATTCAACAATCATTTACAAAAGCTAGTTATCCACTTCCTTTACAGTTAGTTATGCTCTTTTTAGAGGCTAGTACAGAGAGTAATGCAATTTCTTTTTGCCCAAAGTAACAGCAGGATACTAAGAGAGCAGAAACCGAGTCTAGAATTTAATTTAGCAATACAGTTATAGCTAGTGTCAAAACCTCTTCCAGGAAATATCAAGCTTAACAGTGAAGTCAAAAGTTACTAGCATGCAACAGACCAAAAATATGAACTTAAAAGAAATTTAAAACAAACAAAAAGTATTGCTTGCTTCCTCACATTTTAGGATGTAGAGAACACTTAAGGAAACCAGAATGAGTATGTCAAGCCACTAAGAGCAAACTGGAATAAGAGGGTATCTTTCTCGAAAGATTTTAAGGACTGCCTAATAGAGGCTATAGGAATAATAACAGTGCTGACATCAGGATGTTACAAATAACTCTCCAAGTATACTGTGTCAGAATTGCAAGAAAGTTATCTTTTAAAATTAACACAGAAGTTCCTCCTTCCTGATGTAAATCAATATACATTTAGTAATAGTCAAGTGATATCTGCACATTTCAGTCAACTCATCTACAATTCTCTGTTTCTCAGCCAGACAGCAGTTTTTATCCCTTCACTTCATACGTTCAGTTCTTTTACTACCTCAGGTAAGAACAATGTATTACACCTGTATTTTAATTAAAATTTTCATTTGTACTGAAGATTACTGACGAAACCTTCCTTCAGGCTCCATTGAGATACAAACGGTGACTTCCTTAGAAGTACATCACTTGGTTAAAGTTCTAGTCTAATCTTGTAATAGAGTAAGTACAATCTTAAGAACACTGAAAAGCAAGTCTTTTGTGATAAGAAAATACAGAAGCAAAAAGACCTCCAGAAAAAAAGCTTTAGATATTTTATCCAAGTAATTAAAGAGAAGTGAAATCAGTCTTCCTTAACACTTCAAAACTATCTTCAAAGTTCCCCTGTGTAAACAAGATAAATATAGTGAGTGAAGTTCCATTAGTACTAACAGCAGTTACTCTATTTAATCCTTCAGGTTTAAGCCAGTGAGAACTGTCTCTGCAAAAGCAAAGACATGTGCAAGTACTACTGTACTGCTGCACAACAGTAGTCTTTCACTTGGTCGTTCAAGACCCTATGCTGCTAAGACCTATTAAAATTAGAAAATTAAATATAGAAATATATTCCTCTTAAAACATGGATGCATCACTAATACTTTGCTTTATAATTGATTTCATATTATTGATGGAAATCAAGAATAAATAAAACTCTAAAGCTTCAACACCTTCAGGTTGCTAGGCTTGCTTACACATACACCCTTTTAAAACATATTTAATAAAGCACATGTATTCCTTTCTTTGCATACTAAACTCAAAGGTTTTATACAGTTCGATCACAGTCTAGAGCATCTTCCTCCATCTTCCTAAAAATCTAGAGACTACTTAAGTAAGGTACAAAACACCTTTGTTATAATTACTATTAAGCCACATGAGTCAATCAAATTTCAAAGGGGGGGGGGAGATGTAGCACTAGTAATTATCAGATTATGAAAGTGCCCACTGTGCTACCTAGATTTTAAATAGAGTACCTAATCTTCGGACTGAATTTGCATCATACAATGTGATACTACTCTGAAAGAGATGTTCTGCAAAGAGAGGCTCTTTTAATGTTAAGGACAAAAAAAACCCCAACAGAGTGAGGAGAAAGCTACTGTGTTTTATTCCCAGTAACTTAACAATTATGGAGGAAGTAGGTAGGTGAAAGAACTACCAAAAAGTTAAAAGTACTTTCATTTTAAAGGTAACAGTCACAATAACCCATTAATCTGAATTACATCTGAAAACTTGAAGAGTATACTTCAGAAGGACCACTATTCTCCTTATTCTATCCTTCAAAAATCTTAACATCAACTGACTTCCATCATTCAAAAAATTTCCTTGAATTATTTCAGGAAAACAGCAAGGAGTTATGCCTCACCTGTAAACTGATGTAGGCAGAGCATAAATTCTTTGTGATTGATGTAACACAGTTATTCCTGAAGAATTCCACGGGACACATCAGCCAAGTACAAAATAAGAAAGCATAAGCAAATGATGCTTAAGAATAAGGTCAGTAGTAAGTAATCTGAAATAGCTTTAATTTAATATTAAGCACTTCTGTTAACAATTAAAAAGATTCTGTTAACAATTAAGAAGATTTCAAAGATGGACTGAACTCTTATTTAGTATCGCGTCCAAGATCTAATGATGTAAAAGCACATTTCCCTACTCCCTTCTGCTCAGATATCCTATTGATGTTTTAAAGATGACATTTAGCAAATCCTTGAATTTTAATTGAGAAGCTCTGTGCAGAACTAAACAGGATCTTTTCACCTGTGCATCTAGATTCATATGCACCATTTTCCTTCATAATAATAGAGCATACTGAAGAGGATTATTTCACAAGCAATATATTAAGTGTTCTCTTTTGCTCAGGGAGCAGCTGAAAAGCACACAGTCTTTCCTTCAATATCAAGCTGAAACCCTAGGAAGGAAAAATGCGATTTGCACTAAAATACTTGTCATTAGTTAAGGTATCAGAGTTGCTCAAGTTAGTAAATAACCTTAAAAATGTTTTAGTTCCACTGTTAAGAACATCTCCAAGAATAAACACAGGTGGTTTTTTTAAGTAACTGATTACTGTTACAAACAAAGAGACAAAAAGGAAAGTTAACGGTGCAGCACCATGTACCTTTGTGCAACTGCCTCAGCTGACAGGGAAGGAAAGCTGCCAGGCAGCCTTCCTTCAGATGTGCTACTTGCAAGAGAAAGTTTCCCAAAGCCATGACTTGGTCTCAAACAATGGAGAGAACATCGTAGTGAGATGGGTGCTGGTCTCTTCTGTCAAGTGGCTGAAGATAGGACAAGAGGAAATGGCCTCAAGTTGTGGCAGGGGAGGTTTAGGTTGGATATTAGGAAAATTTTCTTTGCTGAAAGAGCATTCACAGGCATCGGAACAGACTGCCCAGGGAAGTGGTTGAGTCACCATCCCTGGAGGTATTCAAAAAGTGTGTAGACAAGGCACTTCAGGACATGGTTTAGTAGGCATCGTTGATGGTTGGACTCAATGGCCTTAAAGGATTTTTCCAACCTACATGTTTCTACGATTCTGATTTCTGTGGCTTTAATTTCATGGCCTTAACACATCCAATCAGAGCTTTCTTGTTAAAATTACAAATGTCATAGTCAAGGACACATTTTAAGAATACATATCCACCCTTGGCTACGTCCTCAGCCTGATTTTTGAAGTTGTCACTTTACATCTTTTCCTAACTATCAACTTATCAATTTTGCAGTTATATCAATCAAATAAAGGCTCTGAGGAAAGCTTTGTATGTATATATTCTCTGCCACACCCCACTGGATAAATGTTTCTGCAGGTTTCCCCCTCTAGCATGACCATTTTCTTTCCAAACATTCCTTACACTCCACACTCTGCTGAACAACCACATCCCGATGTCCTTTGATCACATATACAAAAAACAATTAAAGTGAGGGATGAAACTCCAGGGGGCTCAGAGAATAAACATAAACCTGGAAGTAATTTCTTAAGTGTCACAAGAGCATAGAAGTCTTTTTTGTAGTCTACTGGTGTCACTATGACTACATGAAGACGTTTGCCACACAGTTTACACTAAAGGCCAAGAGTTCCTTCTGATTTTAAGTTATTTCTCCCTTCTATTACCATATGCACTCAAAACACACAAAAAACCCAGGTAATTTACCTGATGTGTTCTCTAATCCATAGCATGTAGATACAGCCTAGTGAGACAGACAAATTTAATATTGTGCCAGAAGCAGAAAGATGACCACAACCACATTATTTGTGCAGACATCTTTCATACACCCAACATATACAACCAGGTTAATTATTTAAACTAGCTTTAAATTTTCTTAACATAATACTTCAAAAAACTACCACTGCTCAATTTCATCCTTATATTTTAAAACAGTATGGAAACATTTTTAAACATCCATTTGACCTGTCTTTATAACTCAAAGATTATAAAAATGTTAACCTAGGAAAACAGAGTGAAATTGATCAAAGTCTTTCCTAAACTGTCCAAGATGAAAAAATGCAATCTTAGTAAACAGTACTAGGGCCCGTTCAATGATATTATCTGAGACTCTTCCATTTTGTGTGCTTTCTCTATCTTTAAGTGTTCTTTAAATGTTGAGCAGTCTATAAGCACACAGGATCTGGTCTTCTACGACAAAGTGGAAGTATTTTTCCTATCTACAATAGTCTCAGAAGACAGAGGTATCAAAACCTTGGACTTAACATCTTCTTGTTAATAAAGCCTTCTATGACAATGGTTATAACAGAAATCTAAAAAACACATAGCCATGGTTGACTGCCACCCACACTGTTAAACATCATAAGTATCATTGCCCTGACCCTATAGGGAGACCATTGCCTGCTGTTAAATAGAAGGCAGCACTCTTCCTCCCCCAGGTCTTTGAAACTGCAAGGAAGGAATAACACAGGTTTTCCGATAAGAAGCAAGACAACATTACTGACAGTGCCACTTGCCTAAAGGGCTCTGACTACAAAAAGTGGCTCTGACTAGCCTTGTTAATTTAATTTTCTCTCCAAGATAGAAGGATAATGAGCAGAACTTGAAGCAAACGAATCACCCTTCTGCTCTGGACAGCCTTACCACATAAAACTGTATTTGAAAAGTTGTTAGCCACCATCAAGTTCTTAGATTTTTATCTGAAAACATTTAACTTCAGAGGATCCTTTCAGCTGCAGTTGCCAACATTCACCAGGAAAACTTTACACTTACTTCCCTGGAGAAGGTCTTTCAAACCCTGAAACAAAATAAACTGATCAAGAAAGAAAAAAGTTGCTTTCAATGACACTAAAAGTTCTAGTGGAGTGGGATTTTTTTGTTAGTCTGGTTGGGTTTCTTAAAGAAAACACTATATACTGAGATACTGCACATTTTAAAAAGTTACATCCAACCATTTAGTGCAGTTTTTCCAATCTAGAACTTTTTAAAAAAAGAATACATTTTACAAGAAACTGTAACTTCTTGTATATTTAGAGATGCTTGAAAATATTGCTGACTTGGGTTGCAAGGCAATCAAACTCACTTGCAATTATTATCATAAATCTGCGCTCACACTTGCACATCTCCTTAACTTCAATCCAGTCACTACCAGCGTCCACCACTTTACCCTTTGACTTTCATCTTTTCTTCCTCATGCCCTAAACAGAACAACTCTCTCATTAGACAAAATAACCATTCAAATCTAGATAGCAACTGCAAACCGCTTTTTCATTCATTCGGGCTGAACATTTTATTCTTGTCCTCTTGCATGTTTCATCTCCAGTTTAAGTTGTATATTTTCAAAAGCAGAAACTGTGTTTTACTTTGTAAAGTTCCCAGCCTAAAAGGGCTGCAAAAAATAGCGGGTCTCTCAATGCTTCCTTAATCAAAACAATGATTTGTTCCACAATTTAATTTCTTGTTGTTTCTTTAAAATTGTTAACCAGAGAACAGACATAAGAACACACTACATCCACAAGGTGACATACAGTAATTGGTCTAAAAGGGAATCCTTTGTCAATAAAAGTCAGAAGCCTTTACTCACGTTATAGGTCAAGGGCACAAGGCCTCCAAATGAGGGCACTGAAAGTTTAGGGAAAGCACGCCCTTTCTCACCTTTCCCTCTCGCCTTAAGTCACCTTCCAACAAGGAGAGAATATTCAGCAATTTCTGGTCCAAAATTCTGGGTGTGCCAAGAAATACTATTCAGAAATATTTTAAATAACTTTGCATTGAAGCTCAGTTACAGTTCAAATTATAAACACTGTGCATTGTGCAACACACACGGTACGTTTTGACAGAATAAAAGCGGAAGTATTGCAAGTGGCATTTCATTGTCCAGGTCAGGTAAGTCTACCTTAGAGAGCGTCAGTGCAAACGGGAGATACAGGAGGTTTTGAATTTTTTCTATTTAGCAACATATTAAGAAGTTCCTTCAGTGCTTTATAATAACCACTTTAAACACGCAACAGTGGCGATAAACATCCCCACCTTCGGTGAAAAACCCACTTGCCCACAACGATTTAAAGACAGAAATGTAAAGTACAGAAGAGATTGCACAATAACACATGATCTTCCGTATCACATGCTTGGCAGTACGCTCAATTCGCTCCGATAACTCCGGTCAGACCCCAGGCGCAATTCCGGCCGTTACACGGCGGCTCCGTGCATCTGCTTTTTGACACCCCACCCAGGGAATGAGCCTCTTACTGGAGCCTACGGGCCCAACGTCAGGGCGAGCAAGGGTCTCCCCCGAGAGGACAGTTTCTCCCGCAACCCCATAGCTTCCCCGCGGCACGGCTGACCCTGCCGAGAGCCACCGAGGGAACCGGAGGCGGCCGGCGGGACCCGCCGCGGTACCGCCGTGCCGCAAGAGGAGGCGGCCGGCGCCTCTCCCCCCATTCAATCCATCCCGCCCGCTCTCGCTCCGCAGACCCCAGCAGCAGCAGCCGCCGGGGCAGAGGCACCGAGGTCGGGGCGGCGGAGGCCTTCCGGGCTGCCTCCTGACCGGCCCCCCCTCCGGGGGGCAAGACCCCGCCGGCTCCCGGCCCTTCCTCGCCGCCGCCGGTAGTCCCCCCCGCCGCCGCCGTCCCTCACCGCTACGGGCAGCCCCTCACAGCCCTCCACCCCCCCCCCCGCCGGTACTTACGCTCGAAGTCGGAGTCGGAGTCCTCGTCGCCGCGGTCCGGCTCTTCTTCGCCGTTGGACTCGGTCTGCATGGGCTCCCCGTCGAAACTGACCACCCTGCGGCCGCCGCCGGCCGCCTCCTGATCGCGGGCATCCCGCAGGCGGGCGAAGTAGTCGGCGGCGAAGCCCAGCAGGTCGGACGGCCGGTGCCGCAGCACCTCCACCGTGTAGCCCTGCAGCAGCTCGGTGAGGCCCGGCGGGATCTCGATGCTCATGGTGCCGGCGACCCAGGTGGTGGAGGAGGAGGAGGAGGCGGCCGCCTCCCTCCCTCCCTCCGCAGCCGGCTGTGGCGGTGACGGGCTCGGGGCCTCCCTCCGCGGGCGCTGACTGACTGACTCCCGCCGCTCCGGTCACGCGAGCCG
>JANZLQ010000037.1:13879051-13950404 GCA_026212715.1 Elanus axillaris | reverse complement strand
GGGCGGGGACACGGTCGGGGGTGCCGGGGGTCTGCCAGCAGCCCGGGGACGGAACCGTAGGCGCCCCAGCAGGGAAGGGGATTCCCGGGACGGGGTGAGGTGACGTCGGGGAGATGCTTGAGCAGGTGGTTCAGCTGTTAGGAAAAGCGCTGAGGGCCTGCGCTTCTGCCCGGGCTGAACGTGCTGAAACGATGGAGCACCGGTGACGGCGATTCGGGGAGGGGTCCCTGGGTGGCGGCGGCACACCTTTGGACCGAAGCCGACCGTGCTGGTGTGGGGAGAGGTGAAGGTCAGCCGTGGGCACTCCTGCAGGCCCTTGCCTCTCATCAGGCAGCGCCTGGGCTGGCCAGGAGTGGATGGGCACAGCAGGCAGGAGGCCGTTACTGCTGGTTTTTTGTTGTTTTTTCTTCTTTTCTTTGACGTCAGTGACCCCACACGCTGATCGCTGCTTCTCTTTCCTCGCAGTGTGGGTGAGGGTGTTTCAGAGCTCCCCCAGGAGTGGGAGAGGGAGATTTTCTTTGATCTTGGTCAGATATAATCTGAAGCTTGATCTGATTCTTGGTTGGAATTAGATTTAGGACCTCTGACCCCTCTGGTTTCTTGACAGAATTAAGTCATTAAAGAAATAGTCTTAAAACTAGTGAGCACAAGAGAAGAAGTATGCAGGTCTTCACTCCTTTTGGTAGAAGCTGAATAAAGCCCTAATGCCACTTTCTGTGAAATGGTGGCAGTAGTATTGATCTGCTTGATACTCAGTGCCCAAGAGCATTAAAGATGAGGTGTGTCAGAGAAGTGAAACATCTCAATGGCTTATACATGTGAGCTTTGGAGATACCTATCTGTATGTTGTTAAATGTGCTTTATTCAGATTTTTGCTTGTATTCTTTGTGCAGAACCTGTTAGCCGTTTGTGTGTACAAGGGAGGTTTGGCAGATGCCCAGGGGTAGGCGACGGGCTGCGTGGCTTTGAGCCATCTGCCCTTAAGGTTTGACATTGCTGGAAAGCTTGTCTTGGAAGAAAACAGGCCTGTGCAAACATGAGTTGAGGGGAATAGGGATGTTGGCTTAGTGACGCTGCTGCATGTTGTCAGTGTAAATATTTTTATTTAATTCTTCTTTTGTTTCAGGAATAAAAGGGCAGAAATCAACTTGTACTCAAAATACAACATTTCACTTAGAAGCCCAGAATTGGCTGAGGCAATTTACTGTGTGATTTGGTTTTGCTTGCTCATGTGCCAAAGGGTCCTCTCACTTATCCAGATGGTTCTCGCCACACTCCCAAACAAAGATAATCTGTTCATCGCTGTTGCTCAGAGGGTGCAACAGCCGATCCTAGAACAACCCATTCAGTGCTTTTTCTGACTTTATTCTCAGTGAGGGAGGCCAGTTGGAGATCTTGTGGCACTTATTACAGCACCTAGCCTCTCTTGTAAAAGGTGTTCTCTGTAATACAGCTCCCATATTTTTATGCAGACTAAGATTACATCTTGTATCCATCCAAAATGAACAAATTAAAAACAAGCATAGGAGGTAGATTTGCCACATCTCATCAGTTTATCTGGAGATTTCATATGAAGCCGTTTCTCTTCATTTTTATTCTTTTCTGCAGCAGGCACAACAATTGCTGTATCCCTTTTCTCAGAAGATAATTGATACTGATTTTCCATTTACCACTCTTGCCATATTATCTTTCCCATGGTGTCAAACAACACAACAGCACATTTCACTGCTCAATATATATACTTTAACTACTGGCGGAGTTGGTACAGGGAAATGGTTCTGATCAGAGAGAAAACCATATTTGGTTAGTCCCCCACAAAATTAAGATTTCTGAATGAAATTTGCCAGTTGGGTGCTGAGGATACTACTGGTGGTAAAAAGATAAAAAGGAAATTTAAAAAATGCTGTAAAAATGAAAAACAATATACTAATAAAAAGCATTGTCAAGTAGGGTCAGAGGAAGAAAGAGAATGTGTAATTCCAGGGAAATACACTTACTTTTCTTTCTCACTGACTTGCACAACAGCCAGCCACCTGAAAATTGCCTTCTTTTGGCATTAGTCAGCTCCTCTATTAGCTTTTAATGTTTGTTGATAATTTTCTCTCATTTGTGCCTGTGGATATAAATCTGATTATTTATATGAAAAAATGTGTTACCAGTAAATATTGTTAAGTCTCTGAAGAGCTACATTGTGTTAGCCTTCTGATATTTATATGTCCACACATAACTAATCAGCTTCAGAGGAAAGTAAACAGCAGAGGTCTGTTTAGCCTCTTTCTGAAGGTCAATGGACAAAATAAAAAGCATCCAAGGTCACATGAAGTACATTTTCAAGCTGGTATACACCATAGTTTATCCTGTTTCTTTATATACCTTTTTGTTTTGTGAGCATCAGAATTGACAGCACCTATATGCAAGAGACTTGTCTGTGATGAAGTTAATGGTAATACTGCCTGCTGTGCATACATATAGCTCATCATATGCTTGCTTTCACCCTGAATTTGCATAGCTTTTTTAATTATTACTATAATAAGCATCCACATTAAAAAAGAATGGTAGAAAATAAATTAGGAAATGCACTTGCAGCCTTAATTTGATCCCCTTTATAATAACATTTTTAATTCATGCAGCATGACCAATGCAGTTTCTTTCCACTGGCTTCATGGCATATTCAGCACCCACTATGGAATTAAGTAAGACTTCTGTAACTGATGAAGCTGGTCCCAACAGTATTCCTACCAAAAAATACATATCATATTTTCTCCTAATAATTTCTTAGTATCTGAAAGCTATTCCCATATTTGTCGTGTGTCTGTGCTCCCAAATGTTGAGGTCTCTTCCCTTCACTTTCTCTGTCCTACCCAGTGCTATTTGACTTTGATGCACCCTCAGTGCAACTATGATGGAGCTTCAGTGCTTGTCCTACTAGCAGGAACAGTGAAGTTGCAAGCAAAAAAGCAAAATAGTCTGTGTAGTCTTGCACTGGGGAAAAATAATCAGATTAATCCTCCAGACTGGCTCCTTAAAAAGTAAAATAAATCCTTTTGTAACAAGTAATAATTTACTTCTCATAAACCTGTCAGCACCAGCCAGAGCTCAGACACTGTATAAACATACATACATCTTGGATTAATTACCCTTGCCTTCAAATTTGCCGCAAGTAATTCAGTACAAGGATAATGCAAGCAAACACTAAATATTCTGATGGTTGGTGTTAGAAAACACAATCTCTTGTTTAAGGGAAGTTAGATTAATCACCAAGAGTATAGCTTTTGCATGTTGTTGCAGATGACACACTAGCAATCCCTCTCAAGCTGGGCATGTCCCAAAGCAGTCCTCCCTACAAGCCAGGTTCAGGGCCTTCTGCAAACAAAGCGAAATCTTGCCCTTGCCCTGCTCAGTCGTGGAGTTCAGTTGTGTGGGATGCTTTTGGCACAAAAAACGTGAACTGATGAGGAGTAGGTCCAGCACTTTGAAATTCAGTAGTTGCTTTAGTTTTGAATTATTTGTTGGTTCTACCTATTTTCCTGTGTTTCCTGCCTGGTAACTACTTTAGTTCACTGCAGATTTTTAGAGACCTCCATCCAACATCATGGAGCCATAGAGTTGAGGACAAACAAACAGTTCTGTTTGATAATCTTACGCAAAACGTTGTGAGCCTCAGGACATCACGTTTTCAGCATCCCCCTGTGTGCTGAAGCCAGTGGCCAGGGTTTGTCCCTGTCTCAGGCAGGACAGGAGGAGATTCTGCTTGGACAGGGCACGTAAGCCTGGCTACTGTCTGCAGCCTGGTCCCCATGTAGTCCTCTAGCATCTGCAGTTGTTCTGTTAGGGATGTCAGAGGGTACATCCCTGGCTATTCCTTTCCATTTCCAGTTCGAGCACTGTTGTTTATGACTCTCTCATCTTTTGAACCTGCAAATGTCATCTGCTTCCACGGTGTCTCACAGAAGCAAGTTCCAGAAGTTAAATACCTGCTAGGTAAAGCAGCACTTCTCTTTCCTCAGTTTTGAAACACTCCTCCCAGATTTATGAAATGCCCCCTGCTGCTGGTATTGCAGGATTTGGTGAATGATGGTTCTGCATGTGTTTTGTTTGCTACTTGGTGATTTTCTAAACCTTGATCTTATCTTGATCCAGCCTTCTGAAAATTAAGGCCTCACGGTCTTACCAGTCTCTCCTCCAAAGGCAGCTGCTTCATCCCCAGGATCACCTTAAATGTTCTTTTCTGTACCTGCTCAACTTTACTATGCCTTTCATGAGCACTGTGAGCAGGTCTGGTCTCCACATGTCAGAATGTGCGTTCACCACAGTTTTACACAGCAGAAAAATGATGCTGTCCGTTTTGTTCTCTAACACGTTTCCTTGGGGTTTTTTTTGGCTGCCACATCATAATGAACGGAAGGTATCCAGTCTTCATTTTAAGATAGAAAAAGATGAAAAAATTCCTACTTCCCTTGGTCTGTTTCTCCAGCGGCTGACCACCCTCATTTTAAAAAACATGCTGAGTTTTGTATTTTAGATTTTCTATGTTTAACATGCAGACTTTGTTTCTCTACCTACTGCTTGCTCCTGTCACTGTAAATGTGCATATACATCATATAACTTTGTGCATAACTTACACAAAACTTCTGAGTTTTCATTTTAGCAGGGGAAGTAATACTAACAAAAGACAGAGTGATTCTGGGCTTAGCTACCTGGATGCAGAGATCCTTCAACACAGGGTGCAAGATAAAACTTCTCCTCCTGCCTGTTTTGTTTTCTTCTGAGGAAAGACTAAACCTCAGAAACCAAAGCTTTGGTACTCTAACGAGCCACTTTGCTTGTGGCAGTAAGCAAGATTCAGTATATATTTTTCTTGTTAGCTTTTAAAGTGAGTAGCTTGAGTAGTGTGTATTTCAATAAACGATATGGGATTGTCTATCACTCATACAAAGACAGGAGAAAAAAATCAGCCTTTAAAATAAATATATATAGATACTGGTGTCAGCTTAAATATGTTACTTTGCCACTACCTTTAGTCCATCAAACATATTTCGGATAATTCTTGGGAAGATACTTTGCTGCATTTGTTGATAAATCTCAAAGTATTGAGTTAGAAGAAACATCTGTATAAACGTCCAGATTTTCATTGGCGTAATTCAGTTTACAAACACAGAAAACACTGATTCTATTGGTAACAATTACAATTTTTCAGGCAGTAGAAAACATCAATTTTAAAATACTTGATTTTGTCAAACATTTTTCCTAGCCTTTACCTAGATATAAAAAGAACTCTCTCTGAATATCAGTCATGTCATACTTACGACGTAAAATGGCATGTGTATTAATCTAGGTAAAAGTAGTCTCTGCGACGCAAGACCTGTGTGGTGACCATGTTGTTTAAACTACCCTGAGCAACGCTACATAGCAGATGTAAAGTTTGTGGGTTCCACATCAGAGAAGCCCTGAGCAGCAGCACTCTGATTTGTAAGCAGGGGATATTCAAGTAAGAACTTAGCTAATCATTTGTTTCTCTTGCGTACAAAGTGAAAACGGTACCCACTTTGGTTGTACTTTAGTTTCTGTCCCCAGCACTGAGAACATCACATGAAGAACTTCTCCAGTGAGGATCATATGAATTCTGGGCAGAGGGAGCTGGTGGGAATAGACCTTTGTGCACGTCCCGTGGTAGCCGGTCACTCACCGGATAGCCCTGACCCTGCTGGAATGGCTATGTTGGCGTTACAGGACATGGGCATTGCTACTAAATAAAGGTAGGTTTTATATTGTTTCATTTTAGGAGGAGATAGAAAATTAACCTGCCTGTGTGTTGTTCAAAGACTAATCTGAATCCAAAGTATCAGTTTCTGTCTGCATTCTCCAGCAGAAATTGTTCAAACAAAAGTCTGTTGAAGTTAAGAGGTGTGTCCCACAAAGAGCTCTGAAATTCATTTCTTCCTTGAGCCTTTGCTTGCAAGTCTGGTATTGTCTTTTACTGTACGTAAACACTTGTGCCTTCCCTCCCCTATCTTCTCACATTTCTGTCTGACGCAGTTGAGGTTATCAGCATTTCTGTAAAACAGTCTCAACCTGCCACTACCCGTCTCATGGAGCACTTCAGACACGTATCGCTCTATCACTATTGCTACAGCTCCTGCTTTCACATCATCCGTTGTCACCTCTGTCCACTGAATGTTATTAACCATTTCTCACACGTTGGCATATCCCATTTGTCATGTATCTTCACTAGCTTCTTATCAAATAACTGTTGCCATTCCCAAAACTTCACTCCTGAGGTTTGCCCCAAATCCATAATCTCCTCCTCGCCCCATCTTGCTCATCTCCCCTCCCTGGGGCACCTTGAGCCTCCTTCCAGACTAAGCCTGCCTTTCTCCCTCCCCTTGCAGCACTTGATTCCTTGCCAAATCAGGAGTCACGCCGTCTTTGCTCTTTGGCCTCATTTTATGGTAACTGCAAGAAGCAAGCCGTTAACACGTTTCACTGTTCCCAGTGTTTATGTCCCTGCCCCTGCCCTTTGGTGCCCACAGGTCCAACCCATGCGCACAAGTGCCTGCCGTACACGCACACAGGACAGTACTACGATGGATGTTTTGTGAGGGGTATGTTTTACCAGTCCTTCCAGCTCAGAACAGTATGTTGACTAATGCCCAGTACTAAAATGGCAGTGTTTACGGTAAATTACAACAGTAATAAATGAGCTTTTTCCACCAAATCCCCAAGATTTTATATTTTACTCTGAAAACCCTTTTATGAGCTCTGTTACAGCTGTTAGCACTTGTTTTAATTAAACTTACAGCCCAGCATGCAGCTTAGTTAACCAGTTGTCAGTTTTCAGAGAAAATCAGTAATCAGTTCCAATTGCATTTTTCTGTCATTCTTCACATTCTGTGCTTTAGCACACATTATAAAAATGTTGATAGAGGATTATATGTCTCAGGGGAGGATAACAGGGATGTGAAACTTCTTACTTTTAGGCTATTTTTTTTCAACTTAGTTTAGGTTTTTAAGTTTTATAAAGGTATTTGGTGTTTGACTGTAGCTTGGATGTCTGCATTAAGGGAAACAGGTAGTCTCAGCATCCAGGACAGAGGATTACAAGGCCACCTCACCACGGTTAGATCCTTCATTGTCAATCTCAGCAAAAAACTAATTGGTTTGTAGGGCTGAAAAAGGCTTGCCGCCTTCAACTGCGATTTAAAACATGTCTGTATCGGAAACTAATTGGATGGGTGTTCCGTGTACAGTGCTTCTCCTGAGGTTTTTTGTGACTTTAATTCCCAAGGCTATCAGTCCAAAAGAGTTGTATTAGAAAAAGAGGAAGAGAAAAATCTGGTTTTAGAGAATGCAGCGGCACAGCCTTTTGTTGCAGCTGGTTTGAAGTGTCTCTCCATTGACATCTAGTGTCCATACAGAAAGATCTTTAGATTCCTTATAGCCGTGTTGGCAATATTTATCTCTAAATCTTTAAAGATTTTTTCTATGCGTAGTTATTAAGACCTCTTATTGATAATACCAGGTCAGCCAGTAGGTGAGACTGATGGTAAAAACCCATTTAACTCTTTGTGATATGCAGGGACATTTGTATATGTCTTTGTTCTGAATGGCCCTGGAAAATCTTTTAATGCCTTGCCGTTCAAAAATATTATCCTTTTTTAAGTTATCCTGTGAATACCTTCCAAATACTCTCAACCTCTATTCTCTTTCCTCAGAGCATACAAGCAACTGTGAACCAATAAATATTCAACACAGAATTTATGAAGTATTGTACCTCTGTAGTCAGGCATTATTCTAATTTTCTTTAATTAAACAAGAGTGTCTTTCAGTGATAGAAACCTCTTTATTACACTCCATTATACCACTAAAAGCTATTTAATAAAGAGCTGTCTTTATTTTTACAATTATGATGAGTTATTTTCATATTGATTTATTTATACTGTACAAATTCCAAGTTTTTATAAAAGGAATTGCTGTTTTGCTTTTTGAAAATCGTGAATGGTGGCAGTGAGCAATTAATCATGTCATTAGTGTACACTTTGCTCCGTAGGCAACACCTTCTCAGTACTTCCTCCTGCTCCTTCGGCCAGCTTTACGTGCTTATGTTGGGGTAGTGCACACAGGAGCTAGACTAGAATCATGGCCCCACCACGCTTGGTCCTAGACTGGTGTGGAAAAGTCCTTCTCTACTCAGAATACGCCCTATAGGTTCATATTTTGAGCATTTCCATAGTTAGAATCTGTTATCAAAGGCAGTTATTTCAAATAAATTATGTTATGAAAGCTTAACAAGATTTGTTGCCGTAATATTTGTGTGTTACAGCCTCAGAAGAAGAGTATGACAGGTCCAAGGATGAACACTGAGCACAGCTCCTGTCCGTGACTGACTCTGTGGCTCCAAGGGACTCATGGACTCCATTGTTTCTTGGCAGTGTTTTATGATCCACTCCTTTCCAACCTTTCCTCAATATCTCATAAGCCCTGGAAGAGCTCTCTCCTGGTTTGGTGATACCTGACATAGCGGTGTCCTGTCCTTGCTAGCTAGTGGAAACTATTAATGTGCAAATAATAGATCTTTGCCCTGGAACAATAGGAAACTTCTGCTGAAAAAGAGCTAGATCAGCCTTGAACTTTTTCTGTGAAGGTCAGAGAAGAGTGATATAATATTTCCCACAATTTCTGGAGAAGTAGCTGTCATCAGTTTGTACAGATGGTCAAATATTTTCCCTCTTTCTCCTTTCACTGCTCTGTTATTTAAAAACACTCATTACATTAGCCCAACTGTCAGAGAGTCTGTATTGAAAGAACCTGCTGAATCAATACATCCAGAATAGGAGTGAAAGCATCATTAAAATGTGTCCCACTTAGATTATTCATAATTTAACTATAAAGCAAAACATGTGATCATGAGCAATGAAGGAATGTGACATAAATAATTTCATTCAGAGCAGTGCACTAGTGCAGGCGCTGGCAAAGCTGCTGCAGCAGCAGCCGGAGCCTTTAATATGCGACTGCTTTATAATTAGGGTTACAAATACATTTGTATCCATCCTTCAGTCACCCTGACTTTTCATCCCCAGTAGGACTCGGTGCTTCCAGCAACCCCAAATTCTCCCTCCGTGGTGTCAATGGGAGGAGGCAACGGCTGCCGCCAAGAGCATCGCGTTGCTACGGCAACACATCCCACTTCCCTGGGGACCGCGTTGCCTCGGCGACATGGGGCAGACTCCGGGGCATCAAATTGCCTCAAAGCAGCTGCCCCCCAAAAAGCAGGGCAGCCCTGGCCTTCGGGCAACGTCAATGCACAGAGGTAGATGACCCGATGAGTGTAGGACCATGCGCTTGCAGCCTGGGTCTGGATTAGGAGAGGGTGAGCGGCATGCGTGGTTCTTCGCAAGTAGTGAGACAAGGTTTCTGTCAAAACGAGCTTACCACTTTGTGTGCTACAATACCACGGCAGGAAAGACAATGTCAGCGAGCGGGGATTAGCTGAAGGGAGCAAGTGCTGAGGCCACTGTTCCTGGTTGGTATAATCAGGACCTGCAAGCATATTGCAACATCAGAAATAATTGTCTCTTCTTAGAAGATGCATCTATGAATGGAGGTAATCTTGTACATTGATTTTAGGATGGTCCAGTGGTGCATTACACTGTGTCACATTCAGTACACTGTGTCCTGTAGGCAGCAGATTAAAGGTCAATTTAGATAGGCAAATGCCTGTGTAAAGAGGCACAGAGAGAGGCACAGAGCCTCCCACCTGTATGCCTGCAAGCAGCCCAGCAACCAAACCCAACCCGTGGGAAAACACTGACAAGTTTTCAAGAGCCTGTAGACCCTTTATCACAACCATGTTCATGGACACCTGCACCACACACATTCTGTGGACTTCACTAGAGCCATCTGTGTCACTGCTAGTAAGATGAGGGGGTTCAAAGTTTGATGCATGGACATAAGTTATCCACAGTGCCTGAAGAGAAATTTGAGAAGCAGGAAGATGGTAAAGGACAGAAGAATTTACACAATACGACAGGTAATTTCCTTGTCATTTGTCCGTACTTGTAGGAATCTTTTCTCCCTTTACACTGTTGGATTAAGAAGCCTCTTGCCTACTGTAATTAGCCCTTTAATAAGCAGCATCTCTTGAACAGAAGCCTCTGTGTCCTGTTTTTGTGTGCTAACAGTGCTTTCCTTTTTTTAAGCCTTACATTGATTCTTGCAGAAGAGCAGAGCCTGCTTCATGGGGTCTGGTGTTACTTTTTGCCTCTGGAGACATTACCATATGCTGCAGTGCTATGTCTCAGTGATGTTAACATATCTGGTTTTAAGTAAACATTGCCTGTTCTTACAGCTACAGCCCTACTGCTTGATTTATCCTTGTATTTCTGATATTGGCCTTACTCTCTCTGAGCCATTCTTTGTGCATTTCCCACAAGACATTAGTTGTTTTCTCAAAATCAAAGCTATGGTTAATTGAGTTTACAAAGGATTCCTGAACTGTGAGAAATGTTTCTCAGAGTGTGCGGTTTTGCATCATTTAGCCTTGAAAGGATGCTGCTTTCCCTGACCTCTTGCTGGGTTTTCTCAATGACTCTGGTAATTGCATCAGTAGCCTTGGGAGTCACATTTTCCTTTCACATCTAGGAAAGATCCAACCTTTCCTTACTCTCTCCCAGCTGAATCACATATACAGTCCCTACTTTATTCTGTGGCTCAGCCACACAGCTCTTTTTCTGGCTTCTGTGGATGCAGTCCTGTTTCACTGTTGTCCAGAATAAACTGTGCCACTTCCCTGGCTCATCAGTTCCACCACTCTACTTTTCTGTGAACTTCTCAGTCTTCCTTCTCCTCCCCTGCATCAAACACGTTTCTTATCTTCTCCATCAACATCTTTTACAACCCATCTTTGGTCGAGTCTGTAAACAGTCGTTCTGCCAGCGTTGTCCCCTGTCACCATTTCAAACAGATGTGTCAGTGGTTTTTCCACACCTCCCCACCACAGCTGGGCAGTGCTCTCCAGAAACATCTGCAAAAGGGGCTTGGGGCACGGAGACCAGCATGGTACCCTCCTGTTGGAGGGATTCATCTGCCATGTTTCACCTTATACTTATATTCAGACTGCCTTGGGGAAGGCCTTTTGTTCACTTCAGCACACTGAAAAACTGAAAAATGACAGCCAGGAATGCAACCCAAACCCACACATTTTGGATTCTGGTGTCACCTCAAAGCCGCTCGGTCCCCACACTGATGTTCCATGTTATCTGCAGTTGTGCGGGGGGGGATTCCCTTTCAAATGCATGGCAGTGATGTCAGTTCCTTGAGGTTTAATTTGCAGTCAGCAAGGAACTAGAGGCAACATGCAGAAAAAAACCTGCTTCCTCTCTTTCTTCACACCCCATTAAAGGTGACAAGTTTTTCTGAGTCACAGCTAACGCAAACCTGTGCAAAAAGATTCAGCCTAGATTTATGCTATGGCTTAGAGGAATATAAAAGACCATTTAGTGTTCAAAGTATTATTTTGAATTATTAATCAAGCCCCCTGTCTGGCTGAGCTCAGTCAGGTCGTTCTTCAGATTTTGTGGTCTTTATTTCTCTTCTAGTCCTGAGCAATCTTTAATGTGCAGAACATAGGCTTGCTGATGAACTGGGAAGATTGCTGGCAAAGTTCAGCTCTGTTTGTGCATTTGCAGGAGGATCTTGGTGCAGGGGATGTGCATTGCAGTTGTTCCTTTGTTCCTATTTAATCATATGAGAAAGAAGAACGTAATTATGGCCTGTCTCCCTCAATCTCCTTACTGCCTCTGAGTATTTGAACTCTTGGAGATAAAGGCAAGTGGGAATGTAGCTTTTCTCTGACAGCGGAGTGCATCCCAGAGCAGATCAGAAGTGATTCTGCCCCAATCACTCAGCAGTTTCCGTCTGAAAACGGTTTCCTGCTGAGCTGTCTCCCATGCAAAGGAACACGGCCATTACAGACAGCATTGCAAGTACCAAAACCTGATCAAAGCTGGAAACATGGTGTTTCCTCTTGGTTTTCTCTGTATGTTTGACAGCCCAGTCAGACCATGCTTCTTTGCTTTTCCCCTCAATAGCTGGATGTTTCTCCTTATCTGAAAACACCCTTATGCAGTTACTAGATTTGAGGATGGAGCATCAAAATGGGCCTTGGCTCCGAAATAGACTTCTTTTTTTTCTATTTAGCTATCATAGCTGTTTATTTTCTGTTTAGCTTTGTATTGCAAGGTAAACTCGTTTCATCTACACTCTAAAGCTATCAAGCTTTTTAAAGCTCAGCACAGGGTGCCTAAAGATTTGCTACCAAAGAATTCTGAAAATTGAAAGTGTCTTATTGAAAAGGGTGTTTCAAGCTTGCAATTTTGGTTGGCCTCGGGCTGGAATGAAGCTATAACAGCAAAGACTAGAAAGGACTGAAAAGGGCAAAGAAGGATGAGTCAACCCACCCGACTCCCAGGACGAGGGCTCGGGCAGGCGGCGTGGGGAGGCAGTTCAGGAAGCTGACAGTGAGGGATGGTGTTCGACAGAACCAAGGAGAAATCTCCTCAGCCTGAGCAGTGTGGCAGTGCTGGAGCACTACCAAAAAAACGGTCAATGAGAAGACAGTTGATTGATGGAATTGCCTGAAATTAGGAAGGAGGGAAAAGGCTGTAATATGTAAACACTTTAATTGCAAAGTGGTTTAATCTGAGCTGTCTTGGAGCTGACAGGTTAAGTGTTAACTGCTGTTTCCTAGACTACATAACAGGCACAGAGACTGATGGGGAAATTTTCCACTTAGTGGCAGGGATATTAAATTATAAAAAAGATAAAAGTTTATCTCAAAAGCAATGATCTGCTATTTTCTCAAGACCTTGCTGTGAAACTTTAAAAGAAATACTGTGGAAATCAAAGCAGTGCTCAAAAGGACAGAAATCTGTTACAGAAAGAATGCTGATTTAAGTCTTCTTTCAGTTTGCAAAATTGTTTTTACCTACAGAGAGGCTTTAAACAAAGGGGAAATGTATTCCAGTTGCTTGGGATCAAGATCTAAGTCTCAGACACACAGAAGAATAGTCCAGAGAGAGAAGCCAATAATTAGCTGCTGAAAAAAAGCCATGGCAAGTGAGAAACTCAATAGGGGTGGAAAGTGAAGGGGGGAAAAGGACAAAAGAATAGAAAATGTTCTTGCAGTCACAAAAGTGCAGCTGAAACAGAGGGTTAGAATATGTGAGGAATAAACAAAAGGTTATAAGGGAGGATTTCTTGGGAGTTAGCAAGTACGAAGGTTGCACAAAGACAGTGCTGGTGCTTAGAAGGAAAGCTGCGGGAAGGTTGGTTTAACTGGGAAGAGCCATATACCTGTTGCAGAAAGACACAGAGACGATGAGGTCGGGGAAAAGGAGATTAAATAAAATGGAAAGGATCCTCCTGAAGAGCTTCAGTGATAAGCGAAACAGGGGCCAGTGATGGGTGCCCACAGTGGGAGAGTGTCCAGGCGCAACAAGGGACGGCAGCTTCCCTGGGGAAGAGTAGTCAGGAGCTGCTGGCGATGGCAGCCAAGTGCAAGCCAAGAGCCTGGCCATGGTCAGGGTCTGGTCAGCGGGTTCCATGGCCAGGGGCAGTGGGGACACAGAGGGAGCTGGACCGGGCTCTGCCATTCAGCATCCCGCAGCTCCCGCAGTCCTCCTTGGCTGCTGCAGTCCTCCTTGGCCCCCGGCCTGGGGAGGGGGCAGCCCCTTGCCTCGCAGGGATTGTCTCCATCAGAAGCAGCATATCTGAATCTTTAAAGAAAACGAAAATAATTATTAGGTGACTTTAAACTGAGATATTTGAAGATCAAAGAACAAAACAATGAAGGCAAAAATGACAAAACTCAAAATCCACTTCTGTTACCTGTAACTGATCAAGTGCTAGACATGAAAGATCTGATCCAGCAGCTGTTTTCTGCAGCTCAAGCAAAGGGAAGCCGTGGGGTTTTTATTAGTGTCTTTTCAGACTGAAGCTGTGTATAAGAATAAGAAGTGATGGTATCTCGCATTAAAGGACACGGTTGCTTGCCCAGTTATCCCTATCACAGGGTTCAGCTTCTGCTCACAGTCAGAAGCAAATAGTTTGAAATGCAATTAAAAATAGGCCAGTATTTTGGGAAAGGTCAAATTCTTCTTGGAATTTTGACTGGTATATAGTTTTACAGGAAAAGACCCAATTAAAAGGGAAAACAGAGAAGGCAGCAAGCACTTACTGTATCAGCAATTCAGGCTCCCAGACGGCTGAGAACTGCCCTCAGGGAAATGAGATTATATTTTACTTATGACATACATAGAATAACAGATTTCTCATTCAACTCTAAATTCATATTGAAACCGATTAGGCAAGAGCTACTGGAACAGGAGGAAAATCATGACCAAACCTTAGAAGCAGTATTTGATTGCTGGGTGAAGTCTCAGGGAACACTCTTTTGGAAATGAATACTGTGGTCACTGGAACAAGTTAGAGAAATTAAAGAAGGCTGCTCCATGCTTTCAGTAAATGGAAACTTCTTTATATATATATTTATTTATTTATTCATTAAAAGAGGTCACTTAAGCAATATTTAGGGCAAAGAAGGTCTTGGGAAAAAAGGAGACATCAAGAATAAGTAAAACATTAAATAGTAAATAAATTCGTAGGATCAGAAATTTTTAAAATAGTATATTTAGAATTAATAAGTTGAATTTCATGGCATATGACATAAAAAATCTGGTATCTTATGAAAATGAAAATACTGTGGTAAGGACCATTCATTTTAATATATAGGAATTCAGGAGCACCAGTGTTTTCAGTAAGATAGTTTCATATTGTAGCAAAATGTGTACTACTTGTGTTGTTTACTTATTTTAAAAAGCCATTATACTAGAGACACTCTGAAGTAAACAAAAAAAAAACCCTGCAGGTAACAATTTATCAACTGTTACTTTAATGAAATGTATAAAGAATGACAAGACATCCCAGAGAAAAATAAGAAAAAAACCCAAATATAAAACCTAGCAAGACCACAAGAGGCTATACCTTCCCAGCTGGATTTTACCAAGCATTTAAAATTCTTTGAGAGGCACTTGGGTTTGCATCCCATATGCAGCAAGCTTACATGTGAAAATGAGTCTTTTTACCCCCAAATATGTAACCCCTTCATTCTCTTGTAGCCCTTTCTGGTGTCTTAGAAAGTGCCACGTTCTGCCAGGGCTGGCTATCGCTGCTGAACACCAAGGTGTCCCCATCTCCATCCACACAAGCTGTAATCTATTAACTGGGTTTAAACAAGCTGAGATCAGGGTGGCTTTGCAGGGCTGGGCAGGTGCCAAGTAACACCTACCCATGAAGGACTTGTTCATCGTGCCACATGGCCAAGAGAGGTTTCTGTTGTCATTTGACACAGAAAAGGCTCTGAAGGGCTGGCGCAGAACTTGTGGGCAGAGTCCCCTCCAGGTGAACCTTCCTCCTCGTCCTCTCCATCATTAAATGATGCAGACAGAGCTCAGCAAAGTTGCCTTGGGGCTGGGGGTGACTAGGTGATGACTCTTTGGCCATATGTTCTGTGGATCTATGAGTTTATGAATCTCAGAGTTATTCTTGATGTCCAGTGGAAAGTGTCTGTGTACATAACAAAGTTGGATTTCCCGTTTGCATCACCACTGTCACCCAGGTGAGGTTGGCACTGGGGTTCACATTCCTGAGCAGAAACATCCCAGGAAATCAGTGTTTTGGAGAAGATCCTCCCATTCAAAGTTGAATTGTGGCAAATTTCAGAAGTGACACACAGTTGCCAAAGATCTTCCTTCAGAAAATACTTGTGAGCAAACATTTAACAGATTTCAAGTTTCCTAGCAATCACATTTCAGAGACTGTAGAACATCCATATGACTAATATGATAAGCAGCTCCTTTAGCAAGTAAAACTAACCATAAAAATAAAAATGAGCGTCTTCCATGTACACTTCAAGGTCTTAGGGTTCTTCTGAGCAAAGCTTTAGCAGGTGAGCTGAATTGTGAATAAAAGGGACATGAAGTAAGAAGAAGACATGCTAAATGCAGTGGGCTGGACATTGTCAATGTTACCATTACTAGTAACGGTGTCAGGATAAAGAAAGGGCTGGGCAGTCTTTGCCCAGAAAAACAGTACTTGTTTATTGATGGTGTAAATGTTGCTAGGCTACGTGGATTAAATTAAAGAACCCATCCTTTCCCAATGTGTACACCGCCTTCAGCAAAGAATGCTCTGTGTTTAGTAAAAGTGGGGTTTTTTTTCCCAGATAATTGAAATTTACCAGAAATTTTGAACCAGGGGGGATTAATTATAGAAGAACCTATAGAAGACAGAATATTAGCCAACTACTCAATAAATAAACTTTTCAGCATATTTAGAAATCAATACCAATTTTAATTAACCAACTGTGCCAGTGCCCAGGGGAAAATAATAGAGAATAAAATAGAAAATATCTATATGGTTCTATAGAAACTATTATCTTTTTGTAAAAAACGCTACATAGAACTAGAAGTAATACAAAAAAGGTGGAAAGGAGGATCATGGCTTTGTACAAGGAGAGGTTAAATAAGACACTGGCTTGGAAAAGGTCCCAAAGGAGAAGAGCCCAGAAAGTCAAGAATTATTTCAGAAAAGATGAAGGGGAAACAATTAGTTATTATTTCTCACAAGACAAGATTTAAGCGACACCAGTGAAATCATCATTCAGCCAATCTAAAACAAAGCAGCATGTAATTAAACAGTGCCACTCACTGCTATCAGATATTGCAGAGGCCAAAACGAGGAATGTGTCCAAAAGGTGATTATATTGAAAACCGAGTCTGGAGCTCTAGGTGCAGATACAATCTCCAGCCCAGTAAATCCCAGTGGGTGGCTGTGGGTGGCAGAGCCGGAGGCAGCACCCTGGGGAGGTAACCCTGGGTGCTTTGTGCCTCCTGCTCTCCTGGCTGGGGGCAGAGCTTTGGGCTGAGAGGTCCCTGGTCTGAGTAAGGCAGTTCTTCGTGACCAGCGTGCTTTTATGTCTTCCAGAAAGAGTAACCTTAGCTGTCATAAATTCTAATCTCTGTCTGAGGGAGCGAGGTGGAGGAGCTCTGCTTCGCAATCCAGTTCCCACTGGGATGTTTGCCTGCAGATCCCATCCAGCCACCCCTGCGCCCGGAGCAGGGGCACGGGATGAAGCAGGGGGAGAGGGTGGCACAGGTCCATCCCCAGGAAGGGCTGCTCTCCTGCACCAGCAGACAGCTCTGGCACCTCTAAATGTGCCCACGCTGGCAAGTGGGACAGCTGCACGCTTCGTTTTGTGAGCGTTAATGAGAGAAACGCCAGGAATGATCTGTGCCTTTGGGGCAAACTGTATGTGGGGCAGAGGGGTGTTTCATCCCCTTTAGCTGGACCCATAGGGAGGAAAATGGGGAAAATCCCGCCTGATTTATCATCAGCACGAGAGGACTCATCTGTATCACAAGGAATTGCTCATCTCAGGAGAGACAGACATTTCACACTGGTGCCACATCACTGCGCCTCATCCGTGATGCCCCTGGCAGAAGCAGAACCACCTCCAGGCACCTCCCCAGCCCGGGAGAAATTGAACTTTGCCATCCTGGTGCAGCTTTTGCTGAATGGAAGCCCAGCTTCCCCCACCAGGAGCCGCTGGGGTGGTGGGTAAGGACAGAGCCTGGGAGGGCTACCCAAGGCTCTCTATCCACGCACCTTCCCCATCTCAGCAGCGGCAGATGCCAACCTATTTCCAGGGGTGCTGGCAGAGCAGGAGGAGACCCTGCTCCGACCTCCTGCCCGCCGCAGCTTCAGGCTCCTGTCCAGGAGAAGCCTCTGCTGTCAGAGCCAGGGTTCAACCACCCTGCAGAAGCTCACTGTGGCTTGCAGCTAAGCACGCCTGCCACTGCTGGGAAATGGTGGCCGGGCTGGGAGAACAGCGAGTTCCCTCTGCTGAGTGATCTCCTGCCATCGACTGCCAGTTCCTGAACTTTGGCTCTGGCCAGGAGGCAGTAAACGAAGCAGATAATTGCCTGGCAGTGATGGATAAGGAGTCAAGGGTGAGCGGGGAGGGAGGGGCAGGGGATGAGCAGGAGGATTATGTTTCAGAGGGAAGTATTTTTTTAGGATTTGTCTATGCAGGCAGTCAGGAGCTTTTCTGAATCACATGGGCTTAGCCCAAGCAGGAGGACTCGCTGTAATTTTACACCTTTTCAGCTTTTCAGCTGGTTCTGCTGAAATCTGCATGGGGATTAAAGATGGGAAGGGATAGAGAATTTATTTCCTTGCCTTTGGTCTACCAGGACAAATATGCAAGGTTAAATGGCAGGTTAGAATTTTTTGATGGTATGAGTGGAGAGAGGAAGGAGTGAGCAGCTGCCAGCAATAAATAACTATTAGGAAACAGTATTAGGAAATAGTACCAAGAAGAAATGTTGCTGCTAGGATATGCTTTCAGCCTTGGGGAATCCATAACCAGGCAGCTCAAAATTTACTTTGGTATCCAGGGCTCGTGTGCAACTTCTCTCAGACCCAGAGTAGTAGCAGCACTGCTGGAGAAGCCCGAGCTTGGGCCTCCAATGAAGAAGGGAAGCCAGCTCATTGCATGGATAAACATTGCAGGCTTCCACTTGGCAATGCCAAGGCTTAGCAACAGTGTCATGTACTTCAGCAAATCTACATTCAAACTGTCACCTGCAAAGGGAAGTGAAGCTTATCTATAGCCTACTGCTGTAACTCTGATACTGATCTTTATAGCCAGGCTTCTAGTAAGCCTAGGGAGAACCTATGCATTGTAAACAGCTTAAACTGAACCATCTGAGCTTAAACTAAAGTGTCCGAATTCAGAGACATATGTTAGTAAAATCCCTGTCCGATCTCTACTTGAGGTTTACATTTTTTACCAGGTTTGAGATACACTTGCAGAACTATTCTAACACACTGAGGTAATGGAAACTGTCCTCAGTTTTATACACAAATCTCCCTAAATTAGAAATAGTTTTCCATTTCAAGCATCCAGCATCAGGCAGCCCATTCCTTTTTCACTGGGCAGCTTTCTTGGGGCAGAAAGACAAAACGCAGCATAAACCAGGGTCAGGTGGAGCCACATCCACGGCCACTGAGCAGGCGGTGAGCCTGCCGTTATGAATGAGCACAGTCGCCTGCGGTCAGATCACCCAAAATGCATCCCAGAGAGCAAAGAAGAGGCAGGAATCCCAGCAATCCCTACAGCCCTCCCTCCTGGGAAGCCCCTGGCTGCAAAGCAGGCGTCTCCCTGCCGTCCTCTGGGTCAGGAGCAAAAGTCCCCAGCAAACAGCTGCCAGGGCAGCTGGGCCTATTTTCAAAGGGGAACAGTTGAGCAGTGCTATTGCAGCCCTTTGGCACAGAGCACACACGATGGCACCAGCACAGTGCCACAGTGTACATGGCTTCGTGCCACTGACTCAGCAGGCATTTTTGTCTGTGGCCTGTACAAGCAAGCAGCACAGTCACGCGTTACGGTTGGAAGCAAGATGGCATGAGGACAACCGTCCCATTGCGCACGTGTGAGGTGCATTCCTGCCCAGGGCCTGCAAACTGCCAGAAGGGACTGTTCTGGCCATGATGAAAGAACACTTGCTCAAGGACAGCTCCAAGAAGCCAGACACCAGTTTACTGAGGTATTTCTTCTACAGCTGCCTCGGCAATCCCAGGCTCCCGAGACCAGTGGGAAAGCCATCGATGATGAGATGACTGGCTCAGCGGCTGAGGGCAGAGCAGTGGAAGTTGTTTATCTTGGCTTTGGCAAGGCTTTCAATGCTGCCTCCCATGACTTCCCCCTGGACTAGCTGATGAAGTACAAATTAGATTAGTGGACTGAGAAGTGGCTGAGCTGCCAGGCTTTGAGGGTTGGGAGCAGCCGCTTGAAGTCCAGGTGACTAGTCTTGAGGCCAGTCACTAGTGGTGTACCCCAGGGTGAGTACTGGGGCCACTACTGTGTAACATCTTCATTAAAGACCTGGAGGATGGGACGGAGTGCACCCTCAGCAAGTTTGCAGATGATACCAAGCCAGGAGGAGTTGTTGGTACGCTGGAGGGCTGTGCCACCATTCAGAGAGTCCTCGACAGGTTGGAGAGCTGGACCAACAGGAATCACGTGTTTGTCAAAGGGAAGTACAAAATCCTGCTCCTGGGGAGGACTGACCCAACCCACCAGTGCATGCTGAAGGGGCCAATGAGCTGGGAAGCAGCTTTGCAGCAAAGGCCATGAGGGTCCTGGTGGAGGAAAGGTTGAACATGGGTGACCAATGTGCCCTTTGTGACAAAGAAGGCCACAATCCTGCTGGGCTGCTTTAGGAAGAGCATTGCCAGCAGCCCAGGGGAGATGATCCTTCTCCCCGCTCAGCCCTGGTGAGGCCACACCTGGAGTGCTGGGTCCAGTTCTGGGCTCCCCAGTACAAGAGAGACATGGACATACCAGAGCAGTCCAGCGAAGCACCACAAAGATGATGAAGGGACTGGAGCATTTGCAATACGAGGAGGCCAAGAGAGCTGGAATTGTTCAGCCTGGAGAAGGCTCTGGGAGGATCTTAGCAATGTATATGGATACCTGATGGGAGGGAGTTTACAACGAAATGGAGCCAGACTCTTCTCAGTGGGGTCCAGTGACAGAACACAAATTGAAATACAGGAAATTCCACTTAAACATAAGAGAGAACTTGTTTTGCTGTGAAGGTAATTGCACACCAAAACAGGTTGCCCCAAGAGGTTGTGGAGTTTCTGTCTTTGGAGACATTAAAAACCTGACTGGTCACGGTCCTGGGCAACCTGCCCTAGTGGACCCCACTTTGAGCAGGGGGGCTGGACTGGACCATCTCCAGAGATGCCTTCCAACCTCAACTCCTCTGTCCTCCTGTGAACTGTATAGTGGTGAAAGCCACTTTCCTCAGGCTGTGCACAAGGCTGGTCCCTCATCTGCACAAACAGGCTATTGACATAGGAGTCCTCTTACCTAAGAGGAAGCAGATAGTAAGAACAACGTAAAAATGGGAAACTGAACTGTTAGAGGCCAATTGGGCATGTGTAAAGCTGTAATTGGTGCTGTGTCCTAGTGTACATTGTGATTGAGAAGGTACATGGCCAGTCCATCCTCCCGCATGTAGACCTCACAGAACTAGTCAGGTTTTGCCCATCATATCGTAAGAAGAACACCAACCAAACTGCCAAAGATCAGATTGGACATCTGTCTATTCTTCTGCCTGGCAGTGGTTAGCAGCAGCTGCTTACGGAAAGAATATTAGCAATAAAGCACTTGGTGTGACTTTGCTAGTACACTCTTCCAGTTCCTATCAACCTGCAATTCAGGAACTTCTTATACAAGATTTTGTAGCCATATCAGTTTTCAGTAGTTCTTGACAAACTGTTCTTCCATTATTTTTTAAAAGCACTTTGTATTCTTTGGCAATGACCTATATAGATTAATTGTACGCAATATATAAAAAGTATTTTTATTTTAAATATTGCTTGATATCCTCACTGGACACACTGTGTCTTGTACAGTGAGAAATACCAGTAAATGCACTTTTTTCACATTAATCACCATTTATAAGATCTACCATGCAACACCCTTTTCAGACTGGAGAGTCTGTAGTAACCCTACCACAGGCAGCTTCCTTTAATTAGTCAAATTTGATCAAGAGTGACTTGTCAGGGGTATTCCAAGGACCTTTCTGTCAATATAACAATGCTGAGTGTATACAAAAGCCACTTGCACACAATGGGCAGAGAAAGGCAAGCACAGAAAATTTGAATTGCAAGCATGGAAGATTTATGTATCATGGATTACTTCTGGAATACTCCCAGCACCTTGAATCACCACTGGAAAAATCACTTGCATCAAAGCAGGGTGAGCCAGGAAGAATGTACAGCACAAGAACCTTGTGGAACTCTATCCCAATTTTGCCATAGCAAAAACATATGCTATCAGCACAAGAAGCATAAAGACAAATGTTAGTGGTATCCTTTGCTGGTATGGAGACCCAGCTTACCAGCTGCTACTGTGTACCATTAACCTGTATATATGCTACCTTAATTACCACAAGAAGCTGGGCAATTAGAAAATAACATTTGAATGCAAATCTGGGCTTCTGAAAACGAGAGTCCTCAGTGTACAGGAAACTACCTGTGTTAAAAACCTCTCTCATTCTGAGGCTGCACACACCAGGGTGCAAGGATTTGGCAAATTTTGTATGGCAGAATCTTGAGAGACATGAGCAGCTTTTTAAACATTTCCAGGGTGCCTGGGTTTCAGTTTTTGAACAAACAAGCAGATGTGTCTGATCAGCCTTTCCAAAGCTCCTCTCCTCCCACCACTGCTGTTGGAAAGCAGCCCCTCATTTCTGACTGCTTTCTTCCATATTTTACTTATCTAAAAACACCAGATGAAATCAAGCATGTTAAACAGCCAGAATTTTATCATGCAAAATACAAAGCTCTGCAAAAACTTCAGACTGGGGAGAATATAATTTGGATAATTGAAATTGAAAAAAGATCTGAAATGCTTCAAAAAAAAAAAAAAGTTATAAAAAAAACGTTCAGCAGCAGGGAGATAGTTTACAGTTACTGGTAACAACTGAAGTATTAGAGAGTGTAGGGAATATTTCAGTCTTTCAGAGCAAGTACTGCTTAAGGCCACAGCAGGCGAGCCTGAGCTGGTGACAGCACAGCCAAGGTAAAGGCTGGAGCACCAAGCAAGAGGCCAGCACACAGACTAAGAGAAGGTTCCTTAGCATGCAAAGGGAGGAGCTGTGCTCCTAATCACAGCAACTGAATCGGGGGCATTCCTAGTCCCTGATTTGGTTTCCAAGAATTAAGTCGTTTTTATGGACTGCAGCACTCCAGACTAATAGGACTGGGATGGGAGCACAGGTCATCACCAAGCCTGGAGGATCATGGTCTTCCTCAGCAGGACAGATCTGGAGAAGAGAATCCTGCCTTCCAGCTGCCTGTCTGTCCTGATGGAGACATAAAACTTTTGCAGCCCAACTCGGAAAGTTGCAGCTGCCACAAGCAGAGGCAGTGGCCTGCCAGCAGCAGCTGGTGTGCTGGCTTCCTTGCCTCCCACCTTGCCCATGGACCTGTAGGTTTGTCCATCTGCCTGACAGCCCCAGACAGCCATCTGCTGGGCAACTGCATCATAAACCAACCTAGAACAGCACTTAAACCCAGGATGATTATGCTTCAGTTCTTCCTGCCTTCCTGCGATTAGGAGCTCAACAGGATGCATTTGACAGGGCAGCCAGAATAGGCAGTGTTTAAGCATCAGTGTCTGGAATTTTAAGAAAGACGCACGTCTGTCTGCCCCAAGAAGTGTTAGTATCTCTCAAACACACAAGTAAAACAGAAGGAAAAAATCCAGCTTTGTAACACTTCTTAAAGCTGAAAGTTGCCTCTAGGCATCACAGCCCCAGCACAGAAGTCAGAAAGATGGCCAGAGCAGCTAGGGGACCAAAGCGGTACAGGATAGCATTTGGTGGTTAGGCAGCACAGAGCCATAAAAGTAGACCCAGTCCTCTTGAAACTAGTAGGATTCAACCTCAGTAAACCTAGAATTGTGTTTAAATTTGAGAGGTCAATGTCCTTTAATCATCACTTCTCTGAACCAGTATTAACTTGGTGTTCGTGCTTTTGAGTATTTCATTCCCCTGCAGCTGCACTGACTTTGAGAAGCAGGAGCAGCAGTAGGTTCCTAAGCAGCGAGAAATGGGGAAGGTCCAGGGTGGGTAAGGCAGTAGCAAGAACATGGAGGCAGCTCCAAACGACTGAGATTCTCCCATGCCAGGGGCTAGCCTGTTGGTTTCACACCCCCACCCTGTAAAACACAAGAGGTGGACTCTGGGGAAGGCAGGTTCCCTTCTGGTCCTTCCAAGGAATTGGGAAAAAAAGTCAGATTCAAGGTTTCTGAAATAGCACTGGGTGGAAAGTTTTCAGGGCTGACTCTGCCTGCAGAAAGGCAAGGTGAAGACTCCATCCTTATGGTACAGGCCAACAGACCACACCAGACCAAGGACAAACTCTCAACCTCCCTTCCTGTGGACCAGGACAGATGCTTTCCCTGAGCTCCCCTATATCTGTGTCCAGGCCTCTCCCTGAAAAACATAAAATACTTTCCACAAGCAAGATCTGTTATTTAGTGTCTGGCTTTATAGTTAGAAAGTTCCATCCACAACACAGCACTTAACAGGACTTGTATGACAGACATGTGAAGTGTGAACACTCATTTCCACGGCTCATGTCAGAAATCCAAAAGCTAAAAGGCAAGGGGTTAACAATTAAAGACAGCACAGCACAACTTATTTCCCAATCACATCTCAGAATTAAGAATTGGAAACTTTTGCAAAAATAACCATGCATGGCCATGCAAAAAGTAAACGAACCTAAGCACACATTCTGGCCAAGCAGCAGCTAGCTTTATTGAGTTCCAATAACAGTGCATCAAACCCAAAAGAAAGTTGCTTTTTGCTTCTTAGCATTAGTCATTTCTCAAATGAAAATGTGATTATGTTTAATAATATTAAGAGAAAACCAAGGAACAGGAGCAAGAATAAAGTTAGACAAGACTGCAGAGCCAATGTCACCTTCATGTATCCTCCTCCTGTCAGAGAAATTGAGTTCTTGGAAGTGCTGTTAAATTCTCTCAGGTCATTGTCAGGGATTGAATCCCAGGACAGAATCAAATATATCGTGGGTTGCTACGAACCGTGCTGTACATTTGAAATCGCATTTGGGCTATCTTCAGTTGGACAGAAAGGCATTTCAGAGAAAAGTTCAGGTTGATCAAACACCTTTCCTCACTGGCTGCCTCAGAAAAGCTTATTACAAACATTAAGCATAATTCATTTTCCCTCATAGTTCCACAGAAAAGATCAGTGTGCAAGATCTGATACAGTATCTGTAATAACCCTCAACCCACTGAAGCATAGCTCTGGCCTCCCCTGATTTCACTGCATTACATGCATATAAGGTTAAAACCACTATCAACGTAGAAATAGCCACAACTAAAAACATACAAGAGATGAGAATGCTGTCTGACATTGCTTGTAGATATTAGTATGTGCAGCTGCCAACTTATGCCCTGAGAGTTAAGTACAGACTGCCAAACAATTATTTTAAGAAAGTTTTTCAGCATTAATAGCTACATGTTTCTTCAGTAAATAAAGAATTACATTTTAAGAAGTGTCCCCTTCTTCCATGAGGAAGTACTTAAGATAGGGTGTGTAATAGTGACAGCTGTGTGTTAGCAGCAATACTGCTGTGGTACATTGGCTCAGAAGACGGGTATATCACCTCTAACTCAACTCTTCATCAACTCTGTTTCAGAGCTACATTTCTGAATGGCACATAGCACCACCTAAAGAACGTGAAGAAGGCAAAAAGGTATTAGGCAAGCAATCATTCCTGAAACTTCAAGTGATCATTCATTTATTCCTTTGAGGCAGACTTGCACTCTCTTCCTTCTCCTCTCTAATTTCCAAAGACTTCCTATTCTTCATAGACCTGGTGCAATCCAGTTAAGAAACTTCATAGCAACTTCAAAACCAAGAAAACATGCCTGGAAAAGAGAGAACATACAGAACAAGTAAGAATTCTAAAAACCTATTCCAAACAAGGTTTTTGAAATGCAGCACTATAAACACCTGACGTGGCTGATGTGGAAGGAGGAAGAGAACAAAAAGAAGTTTTGGACCAGAAGCAAGAATTCTAATATATCCCTCCACACAAAGGCAGAGCTCCTACTTCATTAGGCTCGTTATTTATTGAAGGGGAAACCAGTCCAAACTTATCCACACATTTCTGTCTTCTACTGGTGGATGGACAATCAGTAGAGAAAGACTATCAGAGAAAGTCAACAAAGGGCTTTCATGCAAAGCTTCAAAGAAAGGTTTACTTGGTGTTCCTCCTAGATTAAGGTACATTTTTAGAATCTGGACACCAACAGCCAAAAGTACCTGCAGTGACAAGAATGTCACTGAAATGGTACAACAGTAAGGAGCCAGCCATCTCCTCTACACACTGCAAACATTCACTGTGAGCAGCCAGGTCCCCAAAAGCCATGTGGAATTGCAATCTACTTACCGCGTTAGCAGGAAATGCCCTGATCATTACAGCTGTGAAGCCCTTGTACAGAGATGCAACTCCTTCCTCTCTGATAAGTTCTCTCAGCACATCTCTAAAGCCATTTCGGTATTTTCCTGGAGGAGCTGAAAGGGACACAAAACACATTAGCTAAGATGTGAGGCAGTCACAAGCACTGAAGGATGTGGCATATGTAACATATAATACGGATTTTCAACAGGTTCATCCTGCTATACCATCTAGGTGACATCAGAATCCAAGATTACTTAGGCTATGTTGTAACAACATCTGCTTGGGAAAATTTATCTATTTCAGTCAAAAGCAAGCAAACAAAGACACCTTACTAAAGACTCAGTAAACAGAAGGTAGGTGCTCACTGTCACCACAAAGAATTTACATCATCAAATCACTGGGGGGCAAGGAAGAAAGGAGAATAAATTTTGTCAGGGTTGGAAGTCTGAGCTGTTACTTGCACTGGTGATCACAGCTCTCCCAAAAGCTGCAATTAGGAGATAGGAAGGTCAGATATAAAAATTAATGAAGCTGGTTTATAAGAAACAGAAAGTGATCTTATCACATGCCCCAGCCAAGAACAGCAACAGACCTCAGGTGAAAAGCACAGGCTATTTTAATCCTGATGTTACACAGATTTGCTGAGGTGTTTTTAAAAAGTTATTCTATTCAAAGAACAAGTTCTTCCTTCTCCTGACACTTCTCTGGAAAGTACTGCCTCTGCCAGCCCCCTGAACAAGTACTCCACAAACCAACCCAGTCAAACAGAACCACCACTAACCCACATTATCTACGCAGCAGCATTGGGGATTGGCTCAGTGGAACAAGGATGCAAAGCTGTAACGTATTTCACACTCAGCCCTTGGTATGATATCAAACAACCAGTAGTAACTATTCAGAGAAAAAGAAAATAAGTTTCCCACACTAGATTATCATGATCCATGACTCAAGAAAAATGGTTACTGTCCAGCGGAGAGATAAGTCCACAGACAGAGACTACGGGGAGCCTTAACGAAAATATTCATTGACTAGGACTCCTGAAGAAACCAATGAAAAACCTGTCAAACTTTGCTGAAATGCAAGGCCTGGGGCCATCCTCACTATAATTAGGCCACAGATAGTTAACAGCAGAGCTGCTACTCTAAAAACAATGCTCTCAGCAAGGCATGCCCAGTTACTATAAATTTCAGTTAGCACAGGCTACAATTTATACAACTATGTCTGAAGTGAAATAATAAAACCTCTCAAAGAATTACATTTGTAATAAAACAGCCATGACAAATGGCCCTATTATTATGACTTCTATGCTTAGGTTTCAAAACAGGCATCTCGTATTGTGATCATTATATTAGCAGGGAGACAGAAACAGAGAAGTGCAGCCTGATTTGCCAAAAATTTGCAAGGAAACCAACTAAAAAATCTAGGAACACACTTGAGTTTTTCATGTACTTGTCTCAAGCAGTGCATCTTCCATCAGTCCCTAGCCCGTTCCCAGGAGGACAGCACTGAGTGTGGCTGTGACAAGCTGGGATGCAACTCACCAGTCTGGAAACGGGATTTCAGTACATCTGGTGGAATGGCAACTGCCCAGTTGAAGATCCCAGCCAGGCCCCCAGCAAAGAGGATCCTAGGCGCACTGAGGTCACTCACACTATGGCAGGATTGGGGCGGGGTGGGAGGAAAAAGAAAAAACAAAAGAAAAAAAAAGTAAACTCATCTGCTTTGACTAAGGTGACAACCAAAGAGGCAGCCTGGCTGACAGCCACGAGGCAGCGTAATACTCCAACACAGAGTGCAGTATCTGAGCAAGATTTCCAAGAACGAGAGCCCTGTGTGCAAAATGTACTAACTCCACCCTAAAGGTTCAAATCTTTTCATTCAGCAGCACACACACAGATGCTCTGGGTGAAAAAAAACAACAAACCAAACAAATGAAAAAAAAAAAAACCAACAAAAACCACCACCACCAAAAACTCCCAGCTCTGTGCACACACAGGCATGAAAGTGAAGAGACCTACTTTAAGTATTACTTTCTTGGCTACTAAAATCCAAAGATAGAATCTGAGAAAAACTCAGAGTACTATTTTAATTGTCAATTAACCCCAGACCAAAACAGCTCAACTCACAAGACAAGCGACTTCGGATTTTTTAAAATTTGTTTCAATGATACTGCTCTACATCTTGTCGTAACTGGGGAGATTAATCAGCAGTGTCTGGGAATTCCAAAAAATGATGACTGTGAGATTTCACTAACCTCTTTCCCTCAGGGGTCAGAATGTTCTTCAGCCATTCATACGTCATGAAGTACATTCCACTGGCTGGGACATCTGGTGGGTAAACAACAGAGACTGTGAGTAGTGGGAAACGAAATGAAGCCTAGAGGCACAGCAGCCACATGCCAGGTCAGCAACACCACTAAGTACATCCAGATTCCTTTTCTGAACCTCCTCTACAAACAAAATAAAATCTTCTGTTGCTCTAGACAGAAAAGCCTCAACTTTCCCAGGGACAGGAGGTGCTAAAGGCAAAAAATGGGAAAATATCTGTTCTCGAGTGCTTCTGTCAGCAGCCTTTCAAATCAGACTGTAACCTGCCTGCTGGCTGTTAAAGCTAATGATGAGACAGCTCTAAGCTTTCTTAATTGCTCCACAGGAGATCAGAGCAGTTCAGGAACTTCAAGAGTTTTGCACACTATTTCTTCTAATGATTCTATCTGGGGGGTGGGGTGGGGTTGTAGTTGATGGGTTTTGCTTGCGGGGTTTTTAAGGTACTCCTGCAGCCCATTCTTAGCTCATGCCTAAACTGGAGAACCAGCCTCTGGCTAGGGACACTGCCAGAGTTACATTGCTAGCTGCTACACTTCTATGAGAAGCAGAGGATAGAACAAATTCCTAAACTGAGATATCAAAATACAGGAATTTCAGCTTATCCTTGGAAAACACTACCCCAGTACAGGGAACAATCTAACGCTTTTCAAAGGAGAAAGTTCCAAGACACATAAAGGATTTAGTGTCTGGCATAATTACTTTGTTGTTGCTGCTGTAAGAGGGGTCATGACATCCCAGTCCAAAATAACCCACACTCAAGCAGGTAGAAAGCAAAACTGCTGCAATCACATCTTTTAAAGCAGTCAGCATTATACAGCAACAGTCACAGACAGTCACAATCCTCCCAAAGAAGAAGAAAAAAAAAAACCTACTTCTGTATTTTTCTTTTCTCTCTGCTCCTCTCCTGAAGTCTCTTATTCTTATTGGCTTCTCAGATGTTAATCACTTCCCATAGCCCTCTGATCCTTGTCATCTAATCTCTTCCTCACTCACTAAGAATCTCACATTTATTTCTCAGTCCCTTTGAGGCATTGGAGTAGCCCTGCAGACTGCAAAAAAAGGGTGACACAGCATCTCCAATTGGCTAAAGGGACAGTAAGATCCATGGTACTATGTCATGCTTCTTATCTTAAAGTACCCCAAGCAGAAGAAGCATCAGAATGTCTCCATCAGTTACCTCTCATGAGGGTGAGCACTGTCCCCTTGTAGACGCCACGAATCCCAGCCTCACGGTATAGCTGTTTTGCACAGTCTAAAGAGCCACTGTATTTAGTTTCACCTGTAGCTGCCTGGATCTGAAGGATTAAAGTGAAGGTTTCTGGCTGGTGAACAATCATTCAGCTAACAGAAAGCCACATGCATGTTTCCAGAAAGGAAGGAGCACATACTTGTTCCACAGGCACACTTGCATACGAAACCTCTCTGTCACTTCCGCAGACAGTACTCTCCCATTCAAGCTGAGGATATGTTTACTGTTCCATGCAGTGGCTAGATTGTCCCTTATTTTTCCCCAGTGTAAGTGTGAAAAAACTCAAGTCAGTTAGTTAATTCTACACTTGCACTGACAAAAAGTAGGCTTCAAATAGTTTAGCGAAATTCAAACAATTTGTGTATAAAATCTTCCATGATAATGTCATGTCTGTCAGAAGTAACATGTGACCAACCTCACCATACTAATGGAGTTCAACATTGCCTGAAGTAAGCAAAGCTTCCCATCTCTGCTAAAGATGGTATTTTCATTTGTTCAGGTTTATATTTTCCAACAATACTTTAAAAACCCTGAAGGAGGTGTAGAGCTAACAGTCACTCAAACATTACAAAACTATTTCATGTATTTTGAAATGCATTCCTTAGTTATGTATTGGGAACCTGTCAAGTAACAGAAAATCTTTACACTAGAAAGAGTCCTTATGATCTAGCAGTTTTCTATTTTTTCAGAAAGTTTCATTCTGAAAAACTGGACTTTTCCATACTTTCAAGTGGACTGAGGCATCCACCGATGCCTCATATAATGCCATATAGTATAAGGTTTGTGCTCTGTAAAATGAATAGAGCAATGAATGCTGTATGTACTTATACTGTCATGGTGAGTTTGTATAATGCTTCTTTGTGACACAGTTGCAGTAAATGACAGTTGTCTTAGTCCTGTCAAAAACCAGAACAGAGTAAATACACTAACCAAAGAAGTTCCTGGTATGGAAAAACAAGACCCCTAAAATTAAATTCCCATCACCACCATCCAATGCCTTACCTGTAAAAGGCACTTGATTCTCTCTCCTGGAGCCATGATTACTGTTGTGAACACTCCCGACAACATGCCAGCAGCAAACAGCTGAGGATATCTGCCCCGAGGAAACACAAGAGACCCTAACACAACACAGTACATAGGAAACAAAGGGCAGAAAGACCCCTGTATCACCAGATTACCCTGTGCGGCACAAGGCTAGCAGTGGAACTGGAAATGCATCCACTGCTTTTGATCAGTGCGTAAGTGCCTCATCAATGCATAATTAGAGCTAAGCATGTAAGATCTCTAGGGTTTAAAGCCCTGGTTCCCACAGCAACCATAACTCAGCTTTTCACATCCACTGTATTTGCTAATATTCCTTGTACTTGCATTTTTTGCTACAGCATCCCCCCTTGATTTTTATACTCAACAGTCTCTTCCTCCTCCAGACTCCTACACTTTTCTCAGTGATCCCAGCTTCCACAGACATTCCTGTTTGTGCAGCCAGGAGCCTCCTCTCTTTAACCTCTCAGTCCCTCACTCCTTCAGCCTCTGCCATTGTCGAGTCTGTCCTACCAACCTGCCATCATCCCACACATTCTTTCACCTGCTTTCACGTTGCTAAATCTCCATGACAGAAATCCCTTTAACAGACTGAGTTTCTCCGTCACAAATTTATTTTTACATCCAACATCCTGCTACATTCTCTAGTAAGACAACCTAATATCTCAATTTAATTAGATTTCATACCTCCCACTTCTCTCCACTTGCCCAAGAGATGGCATTCTATTCAGGTTTTCCAATTCTGACACCTTTCATTACTCTTAAATTCTCATTAAATCTTCCAGACCATTCAGACCTCCCACACCACTCCACATGCACCTCCTGCTGAAACTAAGCTTTGAGTTTTCTAACTCACTTTGGGATTATTGATCCCCAGAAAAGATAGAACAGGCTCCTCAAGTTTCTCTCCATCTCCTTCTTCCCAAAACTTCCCTTAAAAATCAGCGTGGGGAACCACTGCAATTCTGCCTGCCTCTAGATCCATAACCATGGTACTAAGAGTCTGACCTTTCTTTTTAGGCCTCACGTCCCATGCACACTGTAACTTACTGTGTAAAGTCTGCACTTAAGGTACAGCAGAGCTGGGCACAATGACAGTTCCACCATCTATTTGCTGACCTTTGTTCTTTCTCTCCCACTGGTCTGCTTGGGAGGAGTTCTGCATAAAGACTCAAAAAACTACGTTACCCTGCTCTAGCTTGCTCCTTAACACTTCCCTTTGATATGATGAGTATAAAACATAAGGCACTGAGGTGATAAGGCTGGTGGAAATAAGCTCACAGCCCATTTGTTTCCTTGTATTCTCCACTCCTTATTGTTCCCCTGATCTTACCCTTTAGCTTTGTCTGCATGAGGACACTACTGTGGTAAACCGCAGGGTAAGCTAGCAGTGTCCCAGCTTCTTGGCACTGCCTCCCTCTGAGCAACCGAAGCAGAAAGAGCTCGCTCCATGTCACAGCAGTGGCTACTGCTGTACAGCCAGGTGCGCTCCCACCACCCAGGAGGTCCCTGCACAGGCAAGGCTCCAACAGAAACCACACCTCCCCACCCCACCACGGTTGGCTCAACACAATGGACTGCTGCTTTCCGACAGAGCTCCCATGTCTTGCACAAATAATAGAATAAAATATTCTTAAGCTACAGTTCTGTTCCTGTAGAGCAATAAATCACAACTCAGCAAGGAAGTTACGGGATTACTTTATGGGAGGAGGGCTTTCCTCATGCATAAGTTAGCTTGTAAAAAGCCATACGAAGTTTTGTTAGCTTCCCATCTCTTTTCCAGAAGGTTAGACATGCCCGAGAGGAGGGCTGCTCATAAACACCCCTTTTCAGAAATTAATAGTAAAACAGTTCTATGGCTATTATTATATCCCAATGTAAGGACACAGGAAGAGTCACAAGTAACAGAAAAGAGAATCAGGACCATGAATGTTGTCAAGACTGCTTGATCATGAATTTATTTCTCCTATAGTTTCTGTTAATAGAGAGACTGTTGGCAGGCAATCATTATAGAACTTGCACTGTACTCATCTAAACCAGAATTGTTCCTTAATAGCTCTTTCTTGAGTAGAAAGGGAATTGCATAGCACCTGCCTACATGCTGCCTGTTTTTAGCTTTCAGTCCCACGCTTCCAGAAGCATTAAAACACAGAAGTGTTTTATTTTTTAGAACTATATTTGTAATTTAGGAGAAGAGACAAATTTACACCACAACTCAATGTGCAACAATACAGCAGACTGCAAGAGCCTTAGGGTGCCTTTCCCAACTGTCTGATTGACTTAAAAACTCACGTCAGAACGTCATCAGGTTTCCTCTGTTGGAGTCTTTTTCCCAAGCCAAATCCAAAGAAGCACACAGCAAACATGGGTGTCACTCCAATAATAGGAGCTGCCATTCCTCTATATAAGCCTCGGACTCCCTGCAAGAAACGTTATCACAAGAATTACTTTGTTTTGCATAGACTTTGCACACATTTCAACTTACGGAGAATCAAAAGGCTACAATACAAGATAGAATCAGTCAGACAGACAAATTAATCAGAGGGTCTATCATTCATTTGCAATTATGCATGTCTAGATGAAGCTCAGGGCCTGTTGCAGAGGAAAGCTATCCTTCCTGGAGAACACTGGCATCACTTACACTCTTCTGTTCCAACACTGTTCATCCTGTACTTACCTCTCAAGTATGAGGAAGTTAAAAGCCACCTGAGTAATAGTCCTAAAAGGTTATGACAAAAGTCTTCTCTCTCAGATACATACAAAAAATGCACATGTCCTTTATTAATAAGTCATCAAATGCAGTAGTGTAAAATCCTGACATTGAGCCTGAGAATGCTGACTGAATTCACTCTTTAGACAAAGGAAGAGCCAGGGAGACTAATGTGAACTACTTCACTCCCCACACGAACTCAGTTTGGAACAAGTCAAGAGCAAATTATTTCTTCTTTCCTTCTCCAAGTCAAAATGTTTTCACCATATAACTTTATATTCCTGATGTTTCCCTTCAGACTACACAGATGGAAAAATTCTAATGCAGACCCCAGCAGTAGCATTTACTTCATTTATCTTGCCTTTGAACTGAACTTTTTCTAATAAAAAGGAGAGTTATCTCTCTAGATAAAGGCTAGATGCACAAATTAAATATTTGCTTGTCTGTCTGCCCCTTCCTCCCCCCACCAAATAAATCAGTGTATCTCAGTATGTGTCTGTACACTTACAGGCACAACTGACTGTAATGAAATTGTATCTGGCTGACAAAGATCAGATAATCCTGCTCAACCTTCCCATGAGCAGTGGGAAACAAAAGGCCTTGGCAGAGAGGTTTAATAGTTTTCCTTATAGAAACTGATGAGCACTGAGTAGGAGTAGAGAGGCAGCATTACTTTTGAACTTCACATCACAAGGCTATTATTATGGTTCAGCTCTGACGTTCGTGCTTCAGCAGGGGTGTTAAAAACCACAAGGGATTCAGTGCTAGTGAAGTGTTTCAGTGCTTTGTGGGAGAGACTAGGGAAGCAAGATTTACTGTGGTTATATAACAACCTGTTAATACCATAATGAAAGTAGATTTCAGATATGAGGCAGATCTTTCATTTCACAGGGAGTTACCTAACAAGATCCAGGGGTACTTCAAGCTAGTAAACAAACAGTTGGGCCTTACAGCCATTGTTTCCAAATGGTAAGTAGCTGCTGGGAAAACTTAAGAAGCAAAAAAAAGGATTCTATGTCACTTAAAGTCTTTAAACCAAGGCTGCATGCCTTTCTAAAAGCAAAATAGACTACAGTTCAATCACATGGTATGGCTGATTCAAGAGTGAGAACTACTGTCCACCTTCTGAAGAAGATTGAACAGAACTACTATAATTGACCCTCTGTTCTCAAAAAGGAAAGAAAAAGAAAAAAATCTATTAATTAATGCTCCTCTGCCTTCTCATAGATGGCATAACACATTATAGAAGAAAGTAAAAGTACTGCTCATATCAACAAAAGTCATTACCTATTTTAGGACTTCCAAAGACAACTCCAAATACCAAAGACGGCCAGATTCCACTGACCACAACAACAAAGCCAGCAAACAACTGCCAACATTCACTCTACTCTATAACTTCAGATATTAATATCATGCTATTTTGATCCAAAAGCATTTCTTAACAAAACAGAGACATGTGCACCTGGCACGTGTGGATGCTAAGTATTCCCCAAGTTTTCTAATCTGCTTAAAAATTTTAATTAGAATCAATTCAACTGAAAACCCAAGAATTGTGTAGTCCCTGAGGGGCAACATTCCCACATGATTCCATTCCTGCAATGTACAGGAACAACTGATATTTTTGGCAGGCATCGCAGATGATATGCCAACACAGTACCTCTCCAACAAGAGTCTTTCTGAAGCAGTCAAAGGTCCCAGAATAGAGCGGAGGCTGACCAGGCTGCGGCTTAGGCTGGGTTTGCAGTCTGACCTAGTAAGACGGGATAGGAAAAATTATTTTGTTAAATATTACTGTCTAAACTTCGATCCAGAGAACATCTCTATATGACTATTACAGAGTAAGTTTTGAGACCTGACTTTATGATATTGGTAGAGAGCTTAACTTCATTTTGGTCCTTTGCAGAAGAGAAGAAATTGAACGTTAATGTATTCAACTAATTAACTGCTAGGATGACGTCAGGATAATAACCCCACCTCGACACCCGAGAACTAATGCCGTCCCACTGCTCAGCTTCCTCACACACTTGGTGTGGGAGGACTCTCCTTCTGGACCCTGATTTATCACACACACATACACCGGCTCACTCCCGGCCTCCCTCTGGCCCAGGGAGGGGCGCTAGGCGCCCCCACCGCAGCACGGGGCTCACGGGAGTAGCTCAGGCTCTCAAATTCTTCCCGCGCCGGGAACACAGACCCTCTTTTTTCCCGTTTTTACTATAAACCGGCCGCTGACTGACGGCACCCGGCGGCCGCCACGCCGGCAGGGGGCGCCCCACCATGCGGACGACCTGCCCCGCGACGCACGCCGGGACGGGAATTCCCGCCTCCCCCCGCAGCGCCCGCCGGGGCCTGTAGTCTTCTGCCCGCTGCCCTGGGAAGCGTTGCTGTTCCCCGCGCAGTGCCCGCCGGGAACCGTAGTCCCCGTTCCTGTCCCCCGGCTGCCCCAGACCGTACAGCACCGGGCCCCAGCCGCCTCACCTTGATGGTGTCCAGCGGGTGCCCCACGAACACCAGGCAGACGCCACCGAAGCCGCCAGCGAAGAAGTTCTTCACGGGGCTGATAGGCTGCGGCTGCTCCGCCATGGCGGCAGCGGCGGGTGAAGACCGGGGCCGGGGCGCTGTGTCCCCGCCGAGCCAATGCCGCCCCCTCCGCCCCGCGACCTTTACCCCAGTGCCGGGCCGCGCGGCATGCCGGGATACTGGGGGAGGCGAGCGCGGGGCAGGCCGGGATAGTGGCGGCCCTTTGCTCGCGGCGGAGCGGGGGCGGCGGGTTCTTCCCCCGCCGCGGTGCCGGGCGCTGTTATCGAGCGGTGGTACCGGCCGGGGCCGGGCCGCTGGGCCGCCAGCGTCTCCTGAGGGTGCTAAGCCGGCTCCTTGGGCCGCCCCGCGCCACTGGGCCGCCCCCGACCATCCCCCCCCTGCCCGCCACAGTGGTTCGGTTGTTCTCCCCCCCCGGCTCAGCGCAGTGGTGCAGTCCACACCGGAGGCGGCTCCGGCCCCGCCCGACGGAAGTGACGCCACGCGGAGGCCGGTGCTTCCGGCGCGCAGGCAGTGGCGGCCCGGCAGGAGGAGTCCAGGGCGTCGCTCCCTGCCTCCCCCGCCCGGCCGCGCTCCGCGGCGCCCGGTGAGTGCTGGGGGGGGAGGGTCTGGGCCACTCAGCGGGTGTCCCGGTGGGGCGGTCTGTGCCGCGCCGTCCCGCGGTGGCGGGGAGCTGGGGGGTGCCTGGTGAGCACCGCCGCCTGCCGGGCCAGTGTCCCTCAGCGAGAGGCGGCGGGGTCCCGGGCAGCGCGGCAGGTCCCGGGACGAGTCGAGACCGGCGTGAGGGACGTGGTGCCGCTTCTCTGTGACTTCTGTGCGATTTAGTGCCCGGCAGCGCTCCTCCCCGGAGCCGGTGCGGGGGTCGGGCTGCCCCGGGGAGAAGCCGCGGGCCGTGAGCTCTCAGGCCGGCACTCGGCACGGGCTGCGAGTGGGCTGTGCTGGGGCTCCCTCCTCGCCCCGCCACCGTTCGGGCTCTTCTTCCAGCAGTTCTCTTCTCTCCCTCAGTTTTCCTGGGCTTTCCTCGTGCAAGAAGGCAATGTTCTGGCCGTGTGGGACAAGTACAGGGTTTAGTCTTGCAGGGATTACAAAAGAAATTAACCTGAGGTAATTTAAATGAACTGGGTGCCTTTCTGCCCAAGGCCAGAGATACCGTGGAAGGCAGGCTTGTGTAGGTATGTGTAAAATAGCTTGTTAAAAATGGTGATAGATTATAAAGGACAGGAACGAAATGGATTAGATGAGTTGGGAAGGACAAGGCACTCATGATAGTACAAACAAAGACTGGGAAGTGGGAGGAGAGCGTGCAGATTTGGGGTGGAGAGGGTGATATGGCTGCAGGGAGGTCTCTGCAGAGTCATCTGTGATGAAAAGGATGGGGAATGTTCTAGTTTCTCGCTATTGGGATGAAAAAATCCTATTGAAAAACTCAGTAGAGAAGGAAATGGCAAGATATGCATGCTGCGTGTGTGAAGAAGCCATTGAGGATGATCCATGGATTACAGGCTTGAGTGACGTAGACAAAGGTGCAATTAACATTGATAGCTGGTGTGGAGTTGGGATTGTAGATGGCTTCAGAGAAAAGAGAGCGTCAGCCCATTTAAAGTTTAAGTAGTTCAGGAGGCAGACTTGACTTAGGCTTTCTCTGTTTCAGAATTATCAATAAAGAGGTGAGAGGAGAAAAAGGTGCCTCAAATGGCTGTGAAATGTCAACAGAAAAAAGTGGGAGTGTCCTACATAGTAGAGAAATCCCGCAGACGTAGATGCAGAGGGCAAGAAATCAGAAAAGAATGATGTAGTAGGACAAGGTATCAGATGGGATAACGTAATTTACTGTGTCTAACGGTGGTGAGGTCAGAGAGAGACTGGTAACGGCATATTTGAAGGCATTTTGTTTCAAGAGACCTTGTTAAGAAGAATTGGGTTGCAAAGCAGGAGTCAGCAAAAGGGCATCTCTGTTGGAGCTCATATACAGCAGAACATAGGGGTGTGTTTACAAGTTCCTGCAAGGAGGCTAGAGGAAGAGAGGGGATTAAATTATATTGATGTTAGTGAAGATGAGGGAGTATCCTGGATGAAGGTGGTAAAGAAGGACCTCATCCTCCCTTGGGTAGGAAAGCGATCTAAATATGGTTTAAAACTTTATAATCGGATTTGGGGGATTATGGTAATTATTTAATCTAAATACTCTTTGCTTTGTTGACCCTCTTTTTTGAGCTTAACATCTTTATTGTCTTAAAAACTAGCGCTATCAAGTATTAGCTGTGTCTTGTCTTAGTTTGTACTCGGAGAGCTTGTGATTTGGTCATGAACGAGGGCATTAGGCTGAGCATTAGGTGAGGTGAGTTCTGTTCCTTGTTTTCCTAGTACCCTGCTTTGCTTTGTCCACAGAGCTTGTGCTGTAGCCTTCCTCTCTTTTCACGCATGTCTGTGTGAGGTTCAGTTATGCTGGAAGTGAGCTCTTTCCGAGAATGTTGTGATAGGAGTCACAAAAGTTGTCCAGGCTGCAGACTGTTTTCTGCTTGATATATCCCATTTGCCCGTGTAAACAGTTCCTCTGTTGAAATAAGTGTGTTAGTGGCACAGAGAAATGGCTCTGCACTCTTCTGAGCTTCCTCCCCAGCCACTGGTATGTAACTGCTGAGCTATTGGGTAGGCCCATTATTCTACTTAGATATGTAAAAGCATCTCATTGCTTGGACAGGACTTACTATGTGTTGAGATAGCAAATGGACCCAGTGTTTTGGGTTTTTTTTTCCTGTCTCTAGAGCGTGGGATGATCTGAGTGAGTTTGAGAAGTTTCCTGACTGGTGAAAATTGCTCAGGCTTTGTGGTGCTCTGAGGTTGGCCGAACAAAGCTGTTGCACACTAAGCTATTGATATCTCACAGTGGTTTTAGATTCTAAAATGAAGTTTTTCCTTTAATGTAAGGTTTAACAGGTAAAGATCCATTACTTTTATGCATGAGGTCAGTGTCGATACAGATTAAGCCCAGAACTGAATCATTCTCGAAGCAGGGTAGAGGGAGGGACAATATAGGTCTGCCTTGTGTCTGTCAAATCAGATTTCGCATCTGTCTTCTTCCAATATGGAGAGATGGTTCCTCTGCTCTACTGAAGTTCTATGGGAAGCAGTGCTGTAAAATATTTCTGTGCTACTTATGTTGTGGGTGGTTAAGGAATCAAGAGGCAGATGAAAGGAATGGAGACCAGAATTCAGGGGATAATAAAATTAGCTGCTAGACTTCATCCTCTTGCACTGGAGGTTTGTATCTGCTGATATCACTGCAGCCCCTCAAATTAATTGTACATCACATCTCTTCGTGGTTATTCTGGGCTGCCTGGTCAGGTTACTGGAAACAGAAAACAAATGAGTTGAGGAAAAATAATGAAAATTTATGTTTGAGATTTCCTGTGCTCTGAAGTTAGGATTCTCAAAGCTTGATTGTAGTTTCCCCAGCAGCTACAAATTGTGATATTGTGGCAATATATTTGAGTAACAGAGCTAACAATGTAGTAATGCAAAATGCAAATATGTGTAAGAAACCCAATACATGCTGCTTGTGGAAAAGTACAGCTTTGACTTTATGTATGTATTTTTATATGTAAAATTTGGTTGCAGCATTGGGTTAGGTCTTTTGTATTTGATATATTCTCTCTTGAAACCAAATTTGGTTAAATGGAAATTTGTGATTAAATATGAGCTGACCATAATTCAAAGTTGAAATGTGCTTTACTGCTGAACCTCTTGGAACTCAAATCCCTGCAGTTTAGTTACACAAGCAGAAGGTTTGTAGTTCCGATAAATATATAATGTGAATTTTCCAATACCAGTGAGAATCAAGAAAAAAAGTTGGCTGTTCTGATTCTTCTTGAATAGCAGCTGTCAACACTTGAACATAAATTTCTACATTCAGAAGTTAGTAAGTGTATATTGAGAAGGTAATAAAATGAGAGAATTAATTTTATTTCCCCCCCTCAGATGTAAGGCCCAGGCCACATCACATCCAGTAGAACCTACTTAAGGGATTAGCTAATTTCACCATTTCTTTTGAGATGGTATTGAAAACTTTTAAATCGGGTGTGAGGTATCTGTTTGTCTTCTTTTCTGAAGTCCTACTTAATGGATGTGGTTCTGAAGCAATATGGACTTGTACAGAGTATCACAGGTTGCCTTTCTAGCTACTGTGATCATAGTCAAGGGGTTTGTGTTTTTTCCTGTTGGTGAAATGGATATGATGCTTTTCTGCAGCACTTCAGGCTGTTGGTAAAAACTTAATGTCATAAATTTAGTTGTATCTCTGAAAAGATCTGTCGTGAAGGTTATGCAGCCACTTTCCAAATGTCAAAAGTCTTGGGGCCCACACTGGGGGCTAGGATGCAATGTAATAAGCCAACCTCTGAGGTTTTAGACCTCACTTGTAAGATTAGTCTTGGCTTTGCAGGTGCAAAAGTCGCAGTTGATCTAAACCAGGTACCTGCACAGAAGAATCTTCTTTAGCTGGGCCATTCCTGGCTATTTCACCACCTGTATGATGTTGATGTGGCCTCTCTTACAATTCCTTAGGCAACAGAAAAAATTGTTTTTCCCCCTCTTAGGAGACAGAGCTCAGATGAAATCAAAAGAACGATAAAGTTTGGAGGAGAAAAAGAAGCTGCATTTGTTTTCCTGGCCTGCAGTTTGACAGGGCATTAAGATGTCCGTGGACATGAACAGCCAGGGCTCTGACAGCAATGAAGAGGATTATGACCCTAATTGCGAGGAGGAGGAAGAGGATGAGGATCCTGGGGATATTGAGGATTATTATGATGGGGTAGCTAACGACGTGGAGCAGCAGGGAGCAGATGCCTTTGATCCAGAGGAGTATCAATTCACCTGCCTGACTTACAAGGAGTCGGAGAGCACTCTGAATGAACACATGGCCAGCTTGGCTGCCACGTTAAAGGTGAGGAAAGGTTTCTGCATTAACACAGGTGTCAAACAAGTCTGTGATTGAGAAGGCAAATGCTGAGCATACAGTTTGAAATAAAAGCTGTTGTGGTATTACTGTTATGGGGGGTTGGAGGAACATTATTTAAAGTCCCTGGTTCAAAACTGACTTGAAGGTTTACAATTGTTGCATACTGGTTCTGGGGCCTAAAAAATCTTCCTTACTCAATGTTGATTCTTACAATTATTTTTTTTTACAGAGCTGAGCTTCATGACCAAAATTCCCAAGTTATAACTCTTTGCATTAACACAATTCTAAGAGGATGTGTAGAAAAGAAACAAACCAAATCATAATGATGCAGATTGGTACACCTGTGTATGAGAAGATAACTGACAGATAGGAAGACATGCTAAAACTCTGTAATTCTAACAAAAACACCTTTCTTTGTTGGTGCTGAGAGAATAATCATAGACTTTCAAAGACAAATCAGCTGTCATGCCAGGTATTAACCCTACTGTTGCAGTGACAGCAATTAAAGTACAATGAACTTGCCAGCTCTTGTAGTGACTAATTCATCACAGAAGAGTCACACTCTTGAGTCAGCTCCATGGTATTATGCTCAGTAAGATTTGTGTGAAGTTCACTTTCTCTTTGTGGAACTGATTACTGTAGCTCAGGCTAGTAATAAGAGGAGGCTCCCTCTCTGCCTTGTCAGTGTGCTTTAGTCCCAGTGCAGGTCAGAGGAAAGCAGAGTTTTCTAAGCTCTAGATGTTGACACTGGGTTGAAATTACCGATGCATCTACTTTGTAACAGGTTTCCTAGTGCTTGTTCTTCTCTGGAACAACCCCTGAAAGCAGGACAGGTGACTATAGCATATAAAAAACCCATGTTGGATAGTTTTTGGTTCCTATTCATTTGGTCTGAATCAAACCTAATTTAAAAAAATAACAGACTTGATCCTTATTTGCACGTCAGTGTCCTATAGAAACAGTATAACCATAAAGCTTGAGGACTATGAAGTCTATAAACAATAAGGTCTAAAGTGCACTCATAATTTTTGCTGCATCTCTAGCTGGTTTTGCTTGTTCCCAGCATTCACCACCTTAGAAAATGAAGTTTTACTCTTTCTGACTGTCAAACTCATGTCTGTGATTTCTTCAAAATGTGCAGTTCAAGCTCTGAATGCCTGCTGTTCTCTACAGATTGTCAGAAAAGGGAGGCAATAGAAAAGAAAAAATGAGAATAGTTGGTCAGCGCTCTTGATCCAGCTGCCAGTTGCTGTTGGTTCTTAGTGATTAAGTAAAGATTTAGAACAGCTTTTCTGCTCCTTACTGTTTGCCTTCAAATGGAGCACCCTTCAAAAAGGTGAACCCTGCCATATTGTTCCTTTGAAATAAATTAACAAAAGCAGTGTTTTATTTAGTCTTTAAAATCAGGCTTCCAAAGTTAAAAGAAATTTTCCAAGAATTCTGAAGGTCCCATTAAGCAAATGTTATAGTTGACCAGATAATATCAGTCTGCTAGCTCGAATCTTGCCCCAAATATGACCCAAGGAGAGAACGTTTTACATTCCTTTTCTACCAAAATATGCCTGCATATTTGCTTAAAAATGAAGTGCTACACATTTTGGTTTATGCATGAGAAGATAAAAATAAATTTGGGTAGAAACCTGAAAAACTGTGATCTTGTAAGCTGCACAGTAAGCCTTTAGGTCTTGAAGTGCCACATTAACTCTCTGCTCACTAGCAACCATGGTGCAAGAATTGCACTTTTCTTGGAAATCTGTTGTGTATCTGCAGCATGTGCTTTTTGTTTCCTGGCATCCTTTCTTGCAATACTTCAGCAACCCTGTTTCTTCCTTCCCCTTACTTCCCCCAAGGAAAACTGTAATTTTGTTAGTTTTCTGAGACAAACTGGAGTGGAAAGAATTTGTGTTGAATTAGCAAGCATAGAGAAGAAGGAAATTGAATAGAACATGTTGAACTATTTCTTATCATTATTTTCCATCAACTTAATGGATATGAGTAAACAGGGGCAGACTTTTCTAAGAACTGTATTAACTTCTTTCCTCTAATTTGCTTGAGCTCTAAAAATTTTTTTTCTTTTGAAGACTACCTTTCATAATGTCTTGGGTTTTTTAGATAGTGGTGGTTGTTCTTTGGAGCATGCTAGTTCATTTTGTTGATTTCATCTCCTTTACCTTTTGATAGCTAGTGGTTATACAGTGCTTTTCAGCATTAGCTCATATTTAAGGCAGAGTGGTTGTCCCAACAGGGAAAGATGAAGGTAAATTGAAGACTATCTTCGGGAGGTACGAAGATGAAGGCAATGCATGACATGGTATCTGAGCAATTTGTTATCAACCAAGAAATGAATAGACTAATACAGTTCCCTAAAGCAAAGAAAAAAATGCATGCAATAAATGGGCTCAAAGCTGTGTTTGAATGTTCTGCCACCGTATAATGTCATTAGGTGATTCACTTTATGTAGGTTAAATTGGGGGAGCGTGTATTGAGCGTGTGTTTTCTCTGATATATTGTCTACATGCTTTTAAAAACAGAAACAGGTATTCAGAGGTTTACATCTTCATACTTGCAATTTGTACTGTTATTAGCTAATAACAATCTAAATAGTATTTCATTTGCTGTGCTCGTTAACCCTCAACATTTGTTTTTTAAGCTGTTTTGTTCACCTATTTCAGACTGATTGTCGATTTCCTATTTTCTGAAAAGTGTTGAGGGTGATCTTCCTTATAACCCTCTTGGCTACCTTTTTGCATTCCCTATGAGTTACAGCTGACCTTGTTCCTCACCCCTACTGAACCTAAACAGACAACTGAACAATCCTTGCACTGGCTGGCTAACTTCAGGTCAGGTGTGAGGACCCAGCAAATGTTTGAAAGTTTGAATGCCACATTGAAAGAGACAGTCTTTTCAACAGAACGCTTGGTTTTTGTCTTCTTCAATTAGAGACAAAAATCAGTTAAAATCTTAAGTCGGATAAAAGCATGAAACCCAGCATCAGGTGGGGAATTCTCAATAGAAGAATTAGTACAAATAGGTTAGTGGTAAGTGCAAGCAGCTGTGCTGTGTGGCTGCCCTGCAACTACAGTAGTGGTTATCCCAGAACCATACAGAAGCTAGAGGGACATTGTAAGTGGTACTCTGAAAGTTATTCCTCATTTTGGTTTTAGTAAGAACTGTGAGTAGATCCTTGCTTTCCAAGAAAAAAGAAGAGGGAATATTTGCTTTTTGGTTAGTGCTTTACTCTGGAGGTCTCTTTGTGGAGGGTTCAATTAATACCCTGACTAAAATTAGGACAGGCTAGCTCTGTTGAAACATGCCAGAAGAAAATCTCAAACTAATATCCAAACCTCTGTGGTTTGCTGACCAAAAGGCCTGTGAATTGAAGCAGATCACTTTTAATTCCTCAAAAGGTCACTTGACCAACAGTCAACACTTGTTAAGGACAATACTCTTGAAAGCAGAATGGCGTGTATTACCTGCAGACCAACAAAGGAATTTACGACAAAGTAGATATAATTATAAAATCCAGTATCTTTCAAAAGTAATAAATTAAAATTGTGTAGTAATAAGTTTGTTTTCAAGATAACTGTCAACCACCATTGAGTGATTGTGGGTCCTGGAGTGGCAGTATCAGTACATGCATACAAACAGTACGATACTCAGCAGTTGTACAAACAAAGTTGACCCTGTCACTGGCAAGCAATTAAGTATGTGATGATGTCATATTGTTTTTGTTTGTGAATGACACTTCCTGGCTCTGCTGAGGGTCTCTGTACAAGTCTGGAATATCTGTGATGTTCCAAATAACTGGCAGTAGTTTCTGTAACAGTGATGAGATGGATCTTTCTATTTTTTACCTTTTTTTTTTTTTAAACTGATTATATAAACCACCAGATAAAACAATTGCAATTACAATTTATGAAAAAAATGTTACCTTGACTTTAGATCTTTTTAGAAGATGATTGTCAGTCATGAGGAAGCTGAGATATTTCTGCACATACAAGGTAACAAAGAAAGATAGTCCTGTTGTTTTACAGGCAATTGATACTGATGTCTTTCCACTAAAACCAAAGGAATTGTAAAACTGAAAATTTTACAATTTTCAGTTTGCTAATGTGAGTAATTTGCTAATATTTACAAGACGGCGAAAAGCTTACTTGCCTTGCTTCTTGAAATAACAGCTTGTGATGTGTTTTTTAGCCCTGTCCCTTGAAGAATAAAACTTGGTAGATGCAAAAAACTATTTGATATCATGACATAGTTCTGAATCTATTAATCCAGGTTATCACTACTGATCTTTCAGAGATAAACCATTTTTTCCTATATTCTTGCTCACCTTATTAATGTCATGTCTTTTAATGGAACCAAATTAGTATTTGCTTGTAAAAACACAGCCCTCTGAAACTGTTCCACACACTCAAATTGTGCTGACACAGAACAGTTAGTTGGTAGAGCTGTAGAACGCTGGCAGTGGTCCTTTTCAAATACCATCTTTAGCAGATCCAGTCATGTGTGTGGAGATTGGCAGACTGTATGGGCAGCTCTACCCGAAGGAGTTGGCACTCGCAGAATGCCTGTTCAATGTGATTGCAAGAAGTCTGTAAAAAGCCAGATGTCAAGACACTAGTGTGTGTGTCTCCCTGTATCACTGTGCAAACCGCAACCAAGTATGTGGTACAGGGTGCTTATCTGAACAAACCTGCAGTGTTGCATAGTTATCTTTTTTGATGCCATAATGACTTCATGAAACTTACATGCAACATAAAATGACAGTCAAAAAAGACTAGCTGTGCCTAAATACCTCAAATACAGGAGAGGTATTAAAGCCCCTTGAAACACTAAAATGCACATACTTAAGAATGGGGTTTGAAAAATTTATGTTCAAAGTTAATGTCCATAAGAACCAACATTGGTAAATATTAGTAAATATTAGTATATATTAGTAAACAATGAATAAATATTTAAATATCATTTATTATAAGTGGTAGACTTCTCCACAGAACCCCTATGGTGCTGTTTGGCCATGACAGCACACTATTTTGAAGCACCTGTAAACCCTAGATTAGTCAGGACATGCAGATTTACAGCTGTGTTAATATCAATCTGACATTATGCAGGACATCCAGTCTGAAGTTGTAACCTTTAGGAGCACACATGTTTGAGGCGTACCTTTGTCCTTCACCTGCTTTCTGTTCCCAAACGGAAGGATCCTGGAAATTCTGCTCTACGAAAGCTCTATTGTTGTCTACCAGATTCACAATGCCTATACTTCAGTAGCATGTTAAACATCAAGATGACATGAATATGTACCTAACTATGTTTAGTGTGTGTTTTATTTTGGCTCCTAAAGGGCTTTTTTTTTTTTTTTCCTCCCTCTTAAAGCCTGGTAAGTTTTGGTAGACTTCTGGTCAGCAAAATAAGAGAGCTGACTGGAGAGCCCAGACCTTGCAACCTTGTGATGACTTCACGAAGTCATTTGAGGAGAGAAACCAGTTTTGTTATTGCCCAGGACTGCTGAAATTCTCAACTTGATTGGAAAAATGAGCCACAAATGTGGAGGGTGATTATAGCCCACACATTTCTTTGTGATTCATGCCTTAACTGTATCTTACAGCCAGTATGACTCTGCACTGAGAAAAAAAACTGTTCACAGCTGTTGATGAGTATGATCTCGGTGGGAGGTAGTCAAGACACAAGTCATTAAAAATGCTGAAACAATCTTTCAGTAACTGTTTCATGTTGCAAGTTTACAGCTGGACAACGTGATCACAGGAGCGGTGCTGAAGTGCACTGCCAAATTTGCATGCTGTGCCTATTAAGCATGGCGCAGCAGAAATGAGCTACGTTGTGTACTGTGAAACACTGTTTTACACAGCAGATATGCTTCCTCTTCATCTTTTTATAACAAAAGAAAAATGGCCTTAGAAGCTGGATTGTCAAGTAAAGGACTATATTATTTGGGACTGGACTGGGATTACTCACCGCAAAGTTACCTAAGCCCTGCGCTCTGCATGTGCATGCTGCTGTGGCTGTGTGCACGCACCAGCGCTTTCCAGCTGGAGTTGGCTGGCCTGTGTACTGAGCCACTGGCCACATTTGTGTGGATTCAGGTTATTATCTGCGCTTCACTTCCTCCCTGTGCATCTCCACATCCTCCTTTCTGTTAACCAGAAGGAATTGTCCAATTCTCCTGTGTTTCGCTAGGAAAGCACCTAGGCAGGGGCTGAGCCGAGTGCAGCAATGGGGTGTGTTGCTGGGGGTTTTGGCAGTGCATGGGGAGCACAGCTCAGCATGCACTGGGCGCTGATGCTCTCAGACACTGCATTACTTTGGAAAGAATAGCTGGGGAGTCTCATGTCAATCTTATGTCTGTGTGCTGTCTTACAGTTTTCTTGCTGCATTTCTTTTGCTCTAAATCTTTCAAAGTAGGAATCTCATAGCTATTTTGTAATAATGCCTTCTGGCATACCATCTTGCTTAAGTATTTTTGTTGTTGTTGTTAATTTATTTCTGAATCTCCTCAGGAAGAATAGCCTAACAGCTTGAGAAATACGTATGTTGAGATTTCCTAGCTGAATCCTACTGATCCTGTTTGTTGGCAGCTGCAGCTGAAATTGTCGCTGTCCTGTGTAGGAGAGTGGATGGATTAAAGCAATGTGTAAGTGTGGAGAAGGAGTTAGAATTTAACCCGAGATCCCCTTTCTTCGGTATGTGGCCAACTAGGTTGTGCACCGACAGCTTCACGAACAATGTGTATGACACCAGCAGTATTTGTCATTCCCAAACTGCACCCTGCCTCCTAAATATGCTTCTAATCTTGCAGACTGACACCAAGGTCTCTGCATGCCAGAGGGTGAGTGATGGGGTACAGATTAAAACCCTGTGATGAAGCAGAGCTCGTGTAGTGCTGTTTGTCAAGACCTTTTCCAGGTATCGAGACTGCAGCTACAGACTCTAAATTGCATTTCTTTCCCTGGTGTAGCCTGCAGTCTGTAATCAGGAGAGGGGCTGAAATGTCAGACAAATTGTAGGCAATACTGTGAGTGAAACCTAAAGATGGAGGGTTTTTTCTCACTTTCTTTAAGCTTGTCTGAACCCAGAAAAAAAAGCAGAGTGTCTGTTTTTGTTGAAACTTTGTCTTTTTTTCCTGATAAGTGAAATTAATTTGAGTTCAATATTGAAAACAGCCTTTTAATACTCAGAAACTTGTAATATATGGAGGACTTTGCTACAAGACTTGGAACATTTGGGGTGTTTATGGCAGGTGATGTTAATCACAGCTCAAGCCCCTGCAACCTCATGAGTTTTCTACCAGGATTGCATATTGGAAGTCTGCTTAAAAAGAGAGGTAGATTAAAGCAAAGGAGAAAAAGTTTTTTGGTTGCCCTTTTGTTTCTTCTTAATTCCTAATATTTCTCCTGTTTTCTGAGAAATCCTCCATTAAAAACAGGGCAGTTGGATAGTTTTTCCAGTGGAGCATGGAGGGAGTCAAATCTACTTTCCACAAGAGAAATAAGTGCAAAATAGTATTTTTTCCATTTGTGGGTCACTTCCTTTACATCAGTATCCTTAAGTAAAGCATGTCTGAAGGGACAGATTTTCTTCAGCAAAGTTATTCAGTAGAAATTATGGTTTCTTTCTAAGGTGTTACTGTTCTCTACTGCAAACTCAATTCAGTCTCTATTTTGCCCATAGTTGCTCACCAACAGCAACCATTTCAGAGGCTCTTGCTCTGTGTGTTTTTACTGTTGTAAGGAATTTAAGAGTGTGTTTTTAGAAGTTTTGATGCACAACACAAACTATTATCTTCCCAAGTTCATCCTTTCCCTGTAGAAATAACAAAAACTATGTGTGGATTAAAAGAAATGCTTCTCAAGATTAATCCTATGTGCTTAAATCTATTTGTATAAAAACCTTTGATTAGGGGAAAGACAAGAAATGGAGGCTGTACTTCTTTATGCCAGGTTTGTGTTCATCTCGGCCAGTCATTTCAGTGCAACCCTGATGTAACAGGAATTGTCAGCTTGGTGCAAAACCATGGGATGTCAGCTCCAACCAGATCATAATATCTGCAACTCATTCTGAATTGAATCTCTTTGAGAATCATGTGATGATTCTTGTTTTAAATTCCTGATACCATATCTCTGCAAAAGTGAGAATTGAAACACACCTCCAAAAAATAGGCCATCCCTTGGAGAAAAGTGAAATGAACTCATAAGATATGCATGTGACATAAATATGCATGAGCAATTTCTGTAGAATATAAGCGCTACAAAAGACGGTGGCATTTTAGCTTTTAGGAAACATTTCTGTCTGAATTAGCAACTGTCAAAGTGGCATGGTTGAAAAGATGTTCTGCTGTAGAGAGATGAAACTTCAGCTCTTCAAACAACAGCTTATCTAGGGAAGCAAGTTGAGACATAGTTGACTTAGAACTCTCTAAACACAGCAAGGTACCTACAGAACTTTGAAAATTCTTTTGATATTGTCTTGTCCTAAAGAGAGCCAGACTCTCTCACACTTCAGAAGTGTGAGAATTTTGCTTATCTTGGAGAGTAAAGAACCCAGGAGATAAATGGAGACAGAAATAATAACAAAAAAATACTGTGCTCTCTTCCAGAAAGTGAATAGATGTGCATTTAATGTGATGGCATTACTTCTTTGTTCTGCTTTCAGAATCTAATTTTGTCCAGCACTGTGTACATTTTTCAGACTTTTTTTTTTTTACAACTCCTGTAGAGTCTTTCCCTTATGCAGAGCAGCTTTCTCTTGGTACACTTCCTGCGTGCATAGACACTTTACCTCTTTTCCAGTGCAGTGATAAACATTAGTGTTTGGTGTCCATTTCTGGCAATCAGCAGCCTTCTATCACTGGTAAGTCAAGAGTTAAGCTGATGGAGATTTGGAAGAGGCTTCTGAGGTGACCAAATTCCTCTTTTAAGGTGAAGCTGGAAATTGCAGATTGGATGAGATCATCTCTCTTCAGCTTTGCTGCTCAATCATGAAGAAAGAAGCCTGGTCTTCAGTTGGAAATTTTTCAGATTCAGATTTGGACTGAGCTGATCTTTGATCTTAAAGTTTTAAGCTGATGGTGAGAAAATGGGGAAATGAGAGTGAGGGAAAGACAGACATCTTTTAGCATGACTACTGCTTTCAGCTTTCATCTTCTAAACTTTAATAAATTTAATCACAGCTAGAAGAGTTCTGGAGAAGTCAAGCTATATAGAAGCATTGGCCAAATTCATTAGTTGGAGACAAAAACTAAAACAGAAGTGCAAAATCTAGAATATGCATTCCCTTCTGCACTGTGGTCTGTAGAAGTATTTTACTGAAATGACCTGCTACCAGCAAGACACCAAGTGGGCTATCTCACTGTTTCTTGGGTCTTAGTATTCTGAAATGAGAATAGGAAAATTTAAAGAAACTGTTTATTTATCAAAGGCATCTTTTTTTGTTTGTTTTGTGTCTGAGACAAAGAATTATTGTTCCTGCATAAACTGAGCTTCTTGTGGCACCTGGTGACTGATAGGAAACTGAATCGTAGCTCTTTCTGAAATGTTTTATAAGTTTGAAATCTTTCATTGTGTGAAACTTACGACTGTCCAGGAAATGCTATATTGTACATTGTGCCTGAACAGCAACCAAGGCTTATTCCTATGCTGCAAGGCTGCAGTGCGTGGGTACTGAGGGGGCATCAATGTCTTCTAACTGAATACTTCAGCCAGCAGTGTCAGCTTTTGTACATTGCTTCTCCAGTACTGTAAGGTAATGAATTATGTACATATGGACCAAACTTCTGATTGCAGTGGTATTTTTCTGTGCTCAGCATGTTTTGGATCCTGCTCACAAAGAAATACTTCAATTATTCTGGGGTGTTATTGTGGAGGAACTGGCTGACTTGGTACAATCATTCACTCGTTGTGAATGTACAATCATTGAAGAGGCTGGGGAGCACTGCTAATCAATAGAAGCAGGCTTTTGTTTAAACACTTGTTTTTCTTCTCATGCTTGTTTTCTTGAATCTCCCCAGTAGTGTTGGCCCCTGATGGTATTCATGTTTGCCTTCTGAATTACCAACCTTACTACTGGTGAACAGGACGTAGACTGTAATGTGGTGAGACTCCACTCAGCAGGCATGGCCCCAGCCTCATCAGTTGTCTGCTCCTCTCCCATCCCTCTTTCTTACAGTTTGAATGTTACCTATCTTTAACGTGTAAGAACTAATACTTCCATGCCAAGCAGACTGTGGGTATGTTGCTGCAACTGGCTGACTCTGGGACTTCTTTTTTGCAAGATCGCATGCACTCTAATCAGGTAGTATCAAAAAATTTTCTGATTCAGGGCTTTTATGAAAGTAGATTCGTGTCATGAACCTGGCTTTATGAATTAAAAATGTTTTATTCTTGGGTGCTTCTATGATGAAAGTAATAAAATTAGCACTACAGCTGATGCAGTCAGTGCTTGCAGTTGGAGCAAAATAGGAATGGTTGCAGAAGCTTTATTATTCTTCTAGATCTGTTAATCTGGCATCTTTGTGGAGCATTAATTCCACATAATGCCTGACAAATAATTTGACTCAAAAGCATTTGATTCTGTTAGGACAGTTTGTTAGATTTCAGAAATGTGTATGCTGGTATTTCTATTTCTCTTTCTGTGCATCTTCATTCTTGAATGTACTTGTTTCCTTCCCTGGGAACAAGTAACTTCATGGAGGTCATGGTGCTGCAACGGATGCTACACCTCAGGCTCTGAAAATCCACCTGGAAAATACTCATTTTCATATGTTACGGATTAACTTCCCATTTAAGTCTGGTGGCTTTTTTTTTTTTGTCAGGATGGCAGTTCTTCCTTACTGCTACTGAGAAATAATTTCATTGCTGTTAAAGAATGATTCATTAGCATGTGGTTCGCATTTGCAGGAAGCCAGTCTTGTAGAGGCCACATTCCTGATACTTGTTTGTTTTTCAAATACGAAATACAGATGTCTTCCTTGTACAAGCAAGTCAAAGGTGTCTGTCTGGGTCTGCCAGGCTGGGAGCTTGAGGTAACAACCCATCCAAGGCTGGCAGGGGCACTTCATCCGTACAAACTGGAGCAGACTCTGTGTGTTGTCAGCAGCAGCCCTGTGTGCCACGCTCCATCTAATCACAGGCTTCTGTGCTGGGAGGGAGTACAGTGCTGCCTGGGCAGCCTTTGTTTTCAGAGAGCCACATCACTGGTAAAGTTGAGGAAGGTGACATACGAGATCTTACACAGCATGAGGTAATGCTTCAGTTCATTAGAAAAAGAATTATTTGAACATTGAAAATTACTCTTTTTTATTACTGGGGTTTCTTAGTATTGAGCAAAGTGGGCAAATCAAAAAGTAGAGGTGGCTAAGAGCCAATTAAAAACCCTAGCTACATTGTGTATTGGTGCTACGCTGGTTTAGCTCGCTGAACCAACCATCCAGTGCTGACAAATGCCAGTGCAGGACCAGGGTGGTATCATGTGGCAGGAATAGGTCAGTTGTGTTGTGAAACTGCAGCTCTTCAGTGGGGTAGATATAGAAGGGTAATGAGTATGCTGACCCAATGTGTGCAGAGCCTGTCTGTTTTGTAGAAGAAGCAACCATTGCTTGTTTTTCCTTCCAGGGTTGTTGTGTATCTGTATTACCAGTACGTTGGATCCTGCAATACACCTGTAGCAGGATTCAAGAAGGCTTATGGCTTTTCAGTGGATGATTGGGACTGACAGCTTCTCTAGGGAAAAAAAGGAGCTCTTCCTGCAGCTAGGATGGAAGGAGTTGTGTTTTCTATATGTGTAGTAGAGATAGAGGTGCTGTGTTGATAGCTTGTCTTGGAGTGTGGGAGGTAGAGCCCTTTAATGTCAGAGGGTATTTGAATGCAGAATGTGCAGACCACTGACTTGCCCAGGTGCTTCCTAGCACAGAGGAGTGAGGAGGCAGGGGTCATGAGCTTTCTGAATTCCCCTGGAAGAGGTGTCTTGTTTGCAGGAGACCTGTTTTATTTGAACTCCATGGGCCTGATAAAGGCATGAAGGGGTCAAGAGGTAGGTTGAAGGTCCAGCAGCTCAGCAGATGCCTTGTGGTCTTGGTGGGTACAAGCCTTTTTGTGCTAGCAGACCAGTCTCTTTTGCTTCTCTGCATTAGTTTATTTCAGAAGAAAGGAGAACTTGTTTGCTTGTGTCCTTGTAACATGACTTTAAATGTCGTGTTGCAGTATTCTAGAGGGTGCTCAGGCTAGCGCGGACTGTGCTAGCACTTGCCAGGAGTCCACGTAATGCTGCAAGCAAATCTGCATGGAAATAGTCCCTGTCACAGTAGCTTTCTATCTTCCTATTTCAGTCTACTGTATAATTTTCTTCTCTACAGTGAAGGCTTGGGAAAATGTTGGGTTTTTTCCCCCCCCTACCCTTTGCTGTCACAGCATGCCTCTGTTTGCAGCTTGTCACTGCTTCTCCAGCTAAGTAAGTGGTATCTGTCTGCCCCGTGGTGCCTACTTTGCACACTTAGTGAGGACCCTGATCCCAGTCTGGTCTGGGCCTCTCAAGGGGCAACCACAGTCAGGAGTGGATTCGGGGCTTCCATGAGCCATTAAGTTAATCCAATGAATACTTGATTCCTTCCTCCCTCTCTGTGCTGTTGTGACTATGTGAGTTAGTTTGGGTACATCCATGCTTCATTCCAGCTTGTATATTGCAGATGCACTGGCTGTGAGTATTATGTCTAGTAGTTTAATGGGATCTGAGTATCACTGGACTGTGGTACTAGGTTTGTACAACTTATTAGTCTTGTAAGAAGATCATAGTCCTAAGCAGAGGTGTAGCCTCAAAATATGCTTAACTTGACTTTTTTTTTTTCTTTTATTTTCCACCTAGGTATCACATGCTGTTGCAAAGCTAGTATTAGTTAGTTTCCACTGGCAAATCTCAGAGATTTTGGAAAGGTAAGTGTAAATAGTCTTATCTCTTCTGCACTCAGTGCTTTTCCCCCTTGCTTTGCAAGAATGCTCAGGGTGGTCCATAGGTGCCTTTCTGAGAAGTGTCTTTGAACCTGAAAGCAGGGCGCACAGCCCATTCCAGGGAGCACGGGAAAAACAATGTTTTGTTGAGGCTGCATTGCCTGTAAGAAATTTATAAACAGGGAGAGTGTAGTGATGGTGAATGTCTTTCAGTCTGAGGAATTATGTCATGCTGAGAACTCTGTAGATGCATTTAGCTTAAACTTTGAGATAACAGCTTGAGAGTGCTGCATCTACATTATTTATTTTAACAAATGTAAAGATATGTTCTATTTTGAACATATGAGGAATAAATTGTAAAAAAGCACCGAACCTATGCTGATATTTTCTTTAGTAGTACACTCACATTGAAGTTTTTGCTCCTTCTGAACATAAGTGATTTTTTTCCAAGCTGACTAACATATGGAGAGCAGGAGAAGATGGTGTGAGAAAACTGAGAAGTGCAGCCCCTTTGTTGCTTGGTCAGTGTTCCTATAACGAAGTCCTTCAGCTGATATTTAAAGGAGGGTTCGGACTCTGCCCAAACATGTACAGGAAGTGTGTCAGGAGGCACTGCTGCCTGGCAGCCCCTCCAGAAAATACTGGCTCAGAACTGAATATTGTCTGAAAATAGAGAGCACATCAGTCTGACTCATTCTGCCATGCCATTTTTGGCCCTGTAGCCAGCAGCTTCATCCAGAGAACGTATGGGAAATGCATCTCGTATGGATATTGTTGCAGCATCTTTGGTAACTGGCTCATTAGTTACCATGCATCCAGTGAAAACTTTTCTGTGAGGAACATGGCAGGTGAGATTCCTGCATAGCAGCTCAGGGCAACTCTGCAGGTTAACTAACAAGGTTTAAACAAGACAAAGTTTGGGGAAGGGTTTACTTCTAAAGCTATGACTTTGCAAGTTGTTCTCCAGTTGATCGGGTCCTTCAAATTTCTGTCTTGATATGAAGTGACATTATCAAATGAAAGCTCCCTAGTACAACTAAAAAGCACTAGTGGGGAGGGAGGATTTACAGCACAGTCACAACCGTGATCCTGCTATTTCTGAATTCATTGAGATAGAAACATTACTCTGCAATGGAAATCACAAAGAGCAAAACATGTTTAATTCTAAGGCTGCCAATAGACAGCTTCCTATGCCTAAGGATGATAATCTGTCACAGAGTAAGTACTTAACTAGATAATAGATTGGAGTCAGGTTGAGACCTAACCAGGATAGCTTGATTTTACAAAGGAATAGGAGACAGATAGGAGCCTCACTGGAGTCTGTTATTATGGGCAGTGGCTTTGGACTGCTGTAGGACTGTGGATAGAAGGTCTTGGCTTCCAAAATAGTTTTTCCGGGGAAGGGAGAGAGAGTTGTAGAAAAATATTCATCAAGGAGTATGAGGGAAATGTTAACCCATTACTGGCAGAAGTATTATTCCTGTTTCTGCTTTTGAAGAAACTGTCATAGAGTTTGATTGATGAGAATTCAGCTCACTATGTGAAGGAGCCTCACACAGAACACATTTCCACTCTCCTTGTTCAAACCTACCCTACCATTTGCACAGAGCCTATTCATTCAGGTGAGAAGGATCAATTTAACAAAGCAAAATGTATTCAGAAATTGATTTGATCATTCTTCAATTGCCTTTTCAGGCACAAGTCTAATGCTGCCCAATTGCTAGTGGAAGCACGAGTTCAGCCCACCTCATCCAAACATGTAAGTATGCTAACTATTTTGGTCTGTTCCCTTGGCAGACACCTCTGACCCACCTCATTGGAGGATTGCATTACTAATGGCATAGTCTGTCCCGTATTAACCCTTTGCAAACTCAGATCCAACACCCTAACTCGATGCCGGGTTTACTTTTTAAATGAGAATGCATTCAAGGGATGTCTAGCGTTTAAATAGCAGCTTACTTTTGTCTTGCAGGTAGTGTTCAAGAATTACTTGCCCCAAGAAAATTAGGCTTGTTTTTTTGGCCTGAGTGATGGTACACAAGGGAAGCGGCAGAGTGCATGGGCTTGGCTACCTCTTGCAATTCTGCTCTGTCTGTAAAAGACACTCAAGGGAAGCTCTGGCTGCACAGAGTGAACAGAGCTCGTCTGTGGCTGGAGCAGAGATATTCTTCCCCCCCACCCCCTGCCCAAGATGGCTGTTACACTGGTCTGCTCAAGCCAAATCTCCCAGTGGTGTTGCTGCTGAGCCAGTCAGTAGTGATACTTGAACCAACAGCTTGTGTTTTGCAGCCAGAGCTACAAAGGTCTTTAGGTACTCTTTCCACCTTTAAATGGAAACTTCCTGTGCATGTTACAGGTTTTATTCGCAGTGGGTGTCTTGGTACAATCCACAGTTACCCCAGGAACACATTGCCATGTGTCAGATTTTCAGTGATAAAATATTACATCTGAGAAACACTGTTTGGGCTGGAGTGGAGGGGAGATTTTAAAAGCCTCATTTGGCATCTGAGCTGACTTGTAGCTAGCAGGGTGAAAATGCTAAAACAGCTGACAGGAGTAAGCTTCATGGACTCAAAATAAATTATCTGCCTAGAGTCCAGGAAAAAAAAATCTTTATTTGACATATCTGCAAATTAGTCCATGTATTTTGAGATTTTTCTGAATTTGGTATCAGCTGTCACTTAAGTAGTCTCCACTGCAATGGTGATTTCATTTTGGGAAGAAAGATATTACAGTTAAAAGATTAGTTTAAATCTTGACAAACTTGGTTTGGTGGGCAATTATTTAGTCTTTTTGTATGTGGTAGAGCAAGTTGCTCTGTGCTTTGGCTCCTAATGCAGAATGATGTTTTGCGGGCAGATGTTCATACTGAGTGTTTGTAGAGCAAGTGACCCTATAGGGAGAAGCTATAGTGGTGAGCTCAGAGGAACAGCGTGCGAAGGTTTGAAGTAGTGCACGTGCTGTTCAAGTTGAGCATTTGATCTAGGCAATCAGTGCAGTTGCAGACTTGGTGAATCTTGTTCTGGTTCATAAGTTGAGGCCACTTAGAACAAAGTCGCATTATTTCCTTTTTCATGTGGTCATGCTATAAAACAAGCTCTGTTGGTCATGTGGCTGCATATCATGCTGCTGCTGCTCTGACTCTGGCATGCAGAGCTAGGCATGGAAACTGACAGCAGTCTCACACAAGCTTCTCAGAGTAGCAAAGGTTTAAGTAGATGAAAAGTGATTATATGACTTCTCTGTGAAAGGAGAAATAGGAACACAAACTCCCACTAACAGCTTTGTAGAGCCTTGCTTTTGGTGATGATGTGCTAGACCTAGTTCTTAAGGTCTCAAGGTTGAGATGAGATGAGTTGAAGGCTATATCTGTTGTCTAGAGATTAGCTCTGCGCTACCCATGGGGAGATCCAGACTGCTTCCCAGTGGTTTAGTGAAGCAATAGCAGAATTATGCCTGACTTGAAACAAACCTTCTCATCTTTTTCAGTTGAAGGGATGATGCGTGCTTTACCAAATGTAGCATAGGCAGAAGATAAGAGATATGAGATGATGGTCTGTGAATTCCCTTTCTTTGTATAAACAGCCTACACACTGCACCTTCAGTTGCCTCTTCTTTTACTGGACAATGATTTTGGGAAAGAGGGCACTGCTAAGCCTGCTTCCAGCTGTAGCTGCTCTCCAGGGTCTGTGGAACAGTGATAGAATCTTACCCAGCTAACAAAGAATATTAGTAAATTCAGAGAAGGACTAACACAATGATGTATTTCCTCATTTTTCAAACAAGGTGAGATTAGGAACCAGAAAAGTAAAGGTGAGTTCTGGGTAGCACTAGATTTGGGGCAGGAGCTGTTCAGTGACTGTCAATTTATTGTGCTCCATGAGATTAAAGAGGTTCTTTAGAAGGACTGACTGTTGGGGCAGTGCAGCACCCCAGCACACCAACTGCTTATGAACCTGTTCTGACCTGGAGCTCACCTGAGGCCATTGTCACAAGGAAGGTGATGCAGGTGCCTGTGGATGAGGTGAGAACACTCTAGGAGAGCTGGGATGTTTTCACTGTAATGTTGATTTGTCTCTCTCCCAGGCAATGGTACATTCCTCCCATCACTGTGCAGTGTGCATGCAGTTTGTCCGGAAGGAGAACTTGCTCTCTCTGGCTTGTCAGCACCAGTTCTGTCGCAGCTGTTGGGAGCAGCATTGTACAGTGCTCGTCAAGGATGGTGTTGGAGTTGGTGAGTTCAAGGTGGATGTGGTACTGGGTCTGTATTTGCTATGTTGGCCATTCTGATGATGACTGGCTGAACTGGTCTAAAACATCTCAGTAATGAGAAAATGGAGCATGGAATGAGTATTTGTGACAAACTGAACTTGAACTAGTGGTCTTACCTGAATCTCTGGTTAGTGTTGGCGTATCACCGGGAGAGCGCTACTACTGGCTAGCAAAATGTGCAAGTCCATAGATCCGTTTGCTGCTTTACTCCCCTTGTGATCTCAAGAGCATGACTAACAAGTTAGAAGCTGCAAATCTGATGTATTTTGAGTCTGTGTCTTGTGATGCATTGTTGCACTGCCCCTGGAGTGCCCTGTGGATGCAAACATCATTTCCTTTATGTTAGGTAGAAGCCAGTAGCTGCCAGAGTTGCTATGGGCTTTTCCTAGCCTGTCTTTCATACTGGCGTGGCAGTAAGATGCGATTTTCTACTTTAAGTACCTGACCTTGTGAATACTGGTTGAAGCACTTACTGGTCCTGGATGCACATGTGCCCTGTCATCTTTCAGTGAAGACAGTTGGGTTTCAGCTTTTCAGCAGCCCTGATAGATTTGTTTCACAGTTGTGTCCCTCTTGCCACAACAACAGCTGGCACCTAGGAAACTGTGTTGAATGCTCTCTGTGCATTCACTCCTTAGCATAAGCTTCACTGTGCTAAGACATTGCTTTCTCTTCTCAGGGGTCTCGTGCATGGCTCAGGACTGCCTTCTTCGAACACCAGAAGACTTTGTGTTTCCATTGCTGCCTAGTGAAGAGCTGAAAGACAAATACAGGCGCTACCTCTTCAGGGATTATGTGGAGGTATTGTTTTTTTCAAATACCCTGGGTCAATTCACCAATGACTTGCAGAAATTTTGTTTGAAGTGTCTTGCATCTTTGATTAGAACTGCAGTAACTGCAGCAAAATTGTCCCTAATAAACATGATATAGCTGCTCCTGTAGGACAGCCTCGCTGGCAAAATGCTCTAGCAGGTTGCCAAAGTAAATTCTGCTGTAAGGTCACCCAGTAACTGCTTGGCTGGTGCTTCAGTATTCTCAGAATGTTGCAGCTGAGAACTTCAAATTTCAGTCTGAGTTTTAAAGTCCTTCTTGCTCTTGCATAGATATTTTAGGTTCTGAATAATAAGTCCCTTATCTTGGTGTAGCCCAACTGAATTGGCTGGCTCGATAACATTTTATGTGAGGTTTTTTGAAATTAAAGCAGCAATTGTTAAGGTTAAATGTGCAGGTGTATTCTGGTAACTGGGAACACTGGGAACACTCAAGAAGCAGCGAAGAAGTATGACAGAGTGGTGTCACCTCACTTCAATAAGAAACCCTTTGGGAGGGAACAGCCACCACAGGAGAGCAGCTGAATACATTCTGGGGCATAAGGAGAGGGTGGTGAAAGTGCTCCAATGGAATAAAATTGTTTGTTCAGTGTCTTGGTGGGATCTTATGGTTGTGTTGCTGTGCTTGCTCTGTAACCCTCCATTTGAATTACCTGTTCTAGGGAAGCTGTAAGTAACTAGTAGTCCCTTTCCTAATGTGGAAGAGGTTTATCTGCTGCTAGCCAAGACCTGGTGACAACGTTCACTCTTTTTCAACAAGAAATAAAGGACTTGTATGTTTTTGAAGATAGGAGTGGTTAAACTTGGATAGATAATGCTCTTCTGCACCCACTGCTGATCTTACCACCTTGATATGTTCACAGAGCCATTATCAGCTGCAGCTGTGTCCTGGTGCAGATTGCCCAATGGTCATACAGGTACAAGAGCCAAAAGCCCGGCGAGTGCAGTGCAATCGTTGCAATGAGGTCTTCTGGTAAGAAACAGAGAAGGTTAGAGATCACGGGGAAAGCATATGCTGTCCTCAGAGCTACTCCATTTGCTTGCCAACAGGTTCAGTGTGTAGAAGCATCTCAAATGCTTTGCTAGAGTTGTTTGTAACTTGAGTTAGCTGGAGTAATTGGACACTTGGGGTCTGACTTCTGCAGGTGGTCAGCTGTCCCCTCGCTCCCTAAACTCCTTGGGAGATGGGTGTTCCGACAGCCAGGGGATTCAGAGCTTGAGTAATGTAGGGGTTACAAATCTACCATTCTCACATTTTGTCTCGTTACAAATTCTGGTACAGACATAGTGACTGGTAGAAATTCTGGTAATGGATATGGAGGCCTCACTGCTATCTGCTGGTATTAGTTTTTAAGTTTATTATGTGTTTGACTCCCAGTGTGCTTGATGTGTTTTGAGGCTCATGTAAGAATATATTTCTTCTGAATAGGAACACTAATGTTCCTTGTCTGACTTCAAGTGTATATGGGACCAGAGAAAAGAGATAGCTTGCAGGGCTGCTGAAGTGTCTTCTGCTCCTGGGTCTCCAGAATCACTGCTGTTGAGAACATCCATGGAGCACAGTACAACTGGTTTAGAGACCCAGTTTACTGGTATCTCCATGCAAATGGCCCTTACTCACCTGGGGCTGGTCAGGTCATGCTAGTGCAGGTGCCTGATATCTACCACTGGATTCAGGCTACTTGTAAAGCCACTGGTATGCCCCAGGCCTCTCTAGTCATGGTAGAGCAGACATAGATAGACTCTAGGGAGGGATGGGTCAGTCTTCAGACATGTGATTTGTCAGAGAAGGCCTCAGTTCACTCTCATCCTGACTCTGGCTTCTGCACAAGAGGGTGGGGGTTTATTGGACTTCAGCCTTGGTCTTTGCACTCTAGTAATACACGAGTGCATTTGCATCCCTTACCCTCACTTGGCCTCCCAGATTTTGGTCATCAGAAAACCTCAATTCTTGAGTCACCTCGTTGGAAATCAATATGTCTTTTTTTTTTTTTTTCTTTTTTTCCCCTCCTATTAAGCTTTAAGTGTCGGCAGATGTACCACGCACCCACAGACTGTGCTACCATTCGGAAATGGCTAACCAAGTGTGCAGATGACTCCGAAACAGCCAACTACATCAGTGCTCACACTAAAGATGTAAGAGCAAGCACGTGCATGTTTTTTCTTGTCCTCTAGTCCTGCCTGGGAAGCAAATAAAATTCTATACATACACAGCATTGTGTGCTGCTTTTTCACAGACTGCAAATTCTCACAACTCCCTAGGGACTGTGATATAACACAACTGAATGCCTTGGGAATGCTTTGTGCAGGAAGTCCAGCTGCCTTCCTGTGGTAAGGACCTGGTGGTCCTTGTTCCAGACCTAGTGTGAATGGCAGCTAGGTGTGCTGCCCTCCCACAGGCAAAAGAATTGCAGATACTTTGAAATGATCAGTGGAGATGTATTTCAAATGGAAGGAGAGAGTGTACCAAGTGCAGAGTCAGTACCAAATAAGGCACTAGTGGTGTTTAAACCTGAACAACTGTGTATGTACTGTGTAGTACTGTGAACTGGAAGGTGAGGGAGATAAAGTCTTGATTTGACAAGGACAGCAAAATGGGGTATATGAAGCCTGTGAATTAGACATTGAAGTACTTCTGGTAGATTTAGACCCAAGAAAAAGAAATAGTATTACACACTGTGCACTGTAGTCTACCTATAGAATTGTCTTTAAAAGTTATAGATATACTGTCTTTATCCTCTAGATTAACTGTCTTCAGATTGGAACTTGTAATGTGTTTTGGGGATTTTGTGGCCTGACTTCAGAACAGTTCTTAGCTGGCATTTGTTCTACCATCGCCAATGACAATTGTGACAGTGCTAATTAGCTGCAAGCTTCAGTTGTGTTAGGAAAGTGGGTACTTAGATAGACTGGAGATCTTAAATTCCCTTCTTTCTCTGGAGGAGGTGTCAGCATGTGATGGCATTGTTTCTGCCATTGTGGAAATTACGGTTCTGTTATATTGAGCATTGTCTTGGCATACATTTTGCCTGTTATTAAAATTTATAAAAAGCAAAACTCATTTCCTCCTTTGTACCTGTGCAACCCAAAAAAATGTAACTGAACTTGACACTCCAGGGCATCAGTGGAGTGAAGAAATGTGCAGCTCTCACTGTGGTCAGTGAGATTCTCTGCAGCTAGCTAAGTTCTCATCTGTTAGTGGTTACTGAAGGCAGGATATAGTGCCGATTATCTTGTAGTCTTAGGTAGCTGTGGAAGCTGCTGTCATATGTGAACTAGTTATGTCCCTATGCCTGAGCAACTGCTAAATGGTAACTCAGTGAGACCTTTAGTTTTACAAGGAGTAACAACAGCAAATCTGTTTTCTTGAGCAAGCAGCCCATTGCTGCAGTGAAACTTCCCTGGCTTTGCCTTTCTGCCTCTTTTTTAAATAGAGGTGTCAGGAATTGGTGGGAGGCAGGGTGCATGTATGTTAATATTCTCATATATCCATATGTATATTAAAAAAAACAAAAGCAGGGGGGAATAATTATGCAAATGTTGTCATTCTCCAGAAGGCTGCTAGAGACAGAGTTGGATCTAACAAATGCTTCTGTTTCCCCAGTGTCCCAAGTGCAATATCTGTATTGAAAAGAATGGAGGCTGCAATCACATGGTGAGCAATTCCCTGAAAATGTCAGACCTTCCTTATCCTAAGCAGAAATTTTTTTTCTCCACTTTCCACTAACCAGTGCCTGTCTTCTTTTTCAGCAATGCTCCAAATGCAAGCATGGTAAGTAGGATTTGAAAGCAGTTTTCTCAGCTGTGTTTGTTAGTGATGATGTTATGAAGACAAATTGTGAACATTGCCTGAAATATTTTTCCCCTAGTAAAAAGTGAACAGGATGTTAATTACAGACTTGTGTGTGATAGCTTCCCCTCCACTCTGCTGGCTGTGATCTCAGCTGGGTTCTGATTCAGTGCTGGTTTGGCTCCCTCTCCCTGACATGTCCATTGTATAGAGAAGTCTCCGTCTCTGCCATAATATTAACAGTGGTATCCATCTCAGAGGAGAGTATTAAATGCTTTCCATGTAATTATATTTGTCATCAGCTGAAAGTACTGGCAGAACTGAGCCATTTACACAGATCAGCTTAAGTCCTGCTTAGTGATGGAAATAATAAGCTTCAGCCCAGACAAAACTGCAGGAGCTGTGAATTGTTCTGTGTAACGTTATCTGTTGGACTTCTCAGTCCACCCCTGTGCAGTGAGCAGCCTGAGTGTCTTTGGCCCGTTATGTGGTTCTACAAAATGACAGTCTGTTCTTGCACTTATCTTTTCATGGCAGAATTAATTTCTGTTCCCTTGGAGCAAGATAGTTTGTATTCAGCCCTCTAAGTTAAGTGTGCCACTAGGAAATATTTTAATATCAAAACCTTATTTAGAAGATGATTAAAGATTACTGTCCTCTCTCATTTCCTTTGCTGTGGGGTCCTCGGCAGCACAGGATGTGCTTTGATGGAGCTCTGTGACAAGGGTGAGCAGGCAAGTGCCAAGGTACCATGGTGACTAGCACTCGCAAAGGCTGATGAGCTCTGGAAATACAAATTTCAGTCTCTTAACACAGAAGTGATTCCTGTTGTATCAACTTAATCTCCATCTTTTTTTCTTCCCAGTAGAACACTCACAGCCTTGCTCTGAAGTCAGGAAACTGTCACACGGGTTTTGCTATTGCTCTCTTTCTTCCACTTTATTCCTAATTCAGTGGCTCCTGGCTTGAAGTGTCATAAACCACTGATATCTGAAGTTACCTGGGTAGTTCCCTCCTAGAGAGAACTGAGGGCAGATTTTCTTTTGCATGAGTTAGTTCACTTAGATTTTCTTGTTCATACTCTATTCAGCCAGAGGTCTGCATGGGGCAGTATGCAACTGCAAGGGAGGATGCAACTCACGAATAAGACTGCAGTCTGCCTCTTCTTTAATCTAGAGTGACAGCCTGTGCAGAGCACAAGTACAGTTCTGCCCATTGGTCTTGGTGTACAGGATGCAGCACTTCAGGATTTACTTTCCATAGTTGCACGGGAGGCTGTACAATGAAAATCTTCAAGACAGGCTGGTATTTTTGGCTCACTGTTGTGTTCTGTTATGCAAGATGATACATTTTGTATATATTTCTTGGCTTAGCAGAAATATCTGAAAACAGATGGGCTGTGTCTCCTGAAGCTTTTCTTTCTGGGACGTTCTTTTTTCTGTGTATCACAGTGCGTTTTTTGCTGTTTTCTGCAGACTTCTGCTGGATGTGTCTGGGAGACTGGAAGACTCACGGCAGCGAGTACTACGAATGCAGTCGGTACAAAGAGAATCCTGATATTGTAAACCAGAGTCAGCAAGCACAGGCCAGGGAGGCCCTTAAGAAGTACTTGTTCTATTTTGAGAGGGTAGGAGACATCTCCTTGGCCAGAGCTGCTGTAGCCTTTTAATGCTCCCTGCCTGGTGCAAAGGTCATTGCCAGCAATCTCCGTGCAAGAAACTGCCCAAAGAGAACCTATGCAGAATTTTCAGGCCCTGTTGTTTTTCACTCAAAATCCTGCCCTGCGAGTCCCATCCAAACCAGTAGTGTCGTACCCAAAGCAAATTTTATTTGCTCCTATATTTCCTTGTGCTAGAGAAAATCAGTATTACCTGTGTGCCACTGTACTGTTTTCCTGCAGGCTGAGTGCTGCTGCAGTAGATAGATAGTGCTCCAATCATTTCTTTCCAGGATCGAGGAACTTCAGTTCCTTGCAGTATGTCTTTATAGAGACAAAGACTAAATAAACTGTGCCATGTTCAAAGCTCCATTGGCTGTAGCAAAGTTTTCCTAAAATTTCCTGTGGTCACATTTTTAAAAGTTGCAGTCAGAGCATCTCTGTCCACACAGCAGGCTCGATGCACCTGGCCATACAGTGCAATTCTAGAGCAGCATCTCTAGAAGGGAACGTGGTAGATGTTAAATGCTGCTGCCTTGCAGTTTCCCTATTAAAATGAGCTTATTGTTCACACCATGAGCCAAGTCCTGTGGTAAGATAAATGTGTTCATTCCTGGCTCTCCAGACCAACAGGCTTTGGGAAGTGGCCGTGTTAACAATGTGCACATGGATGTTGGAGTTCACTGAGCCCGTATTAAATGTTAATTTAAACTCTTGACCTTTCTATAGAAATCCTTTAAGTAGGTGAATCACCATTACTTTCCATCTTGTTACACACAAGATCATTGTGCGACCAGAGGGCATTCCCATTCTGAGGAGCTGGGTTTGCTCCCTGCTCTTTGCTGCTGTCAGTCTGTTGTATATAGCCTCCGCCACTTGCTACTGGAGGTGCTGCCTTCCTGTTCTTTCCCACAGCATGTCTTGCCTTGCTGGACTCCTGCCCCACTTCAATTTATGCTTGCTAGAGCTTGTGCTTTTACAGCAGCAGTACTCTGGTCTCATGCCATTTTTTCTTTCCCTATCTCCCCACCCCTTGCAGTGGGAGAATCACAATAAAAGCCTACAGCTGGAGGCACAGACGTACCAACGAATCCAGGAGAAAATCCAAGAAAGAGTTATGAACAACTTGGGAACATGGATAGACTGGCAATACCTACAAAATGCTGCAAAACTACTTGCAAAGGTGGGTAGTTGTGTCTTGTTTGGCACAGAGAACAGAATACCCACCAGAATGCTCAATTCACAACACCAAGTGAAGAAGGGAATTTAGGGGTTGTGGGTATGTGGGACAGTACCTCTGGTCTAGGACATGAACTAGCCAAATGCCATCTGGAAGTGACCTTTATGAAATTACACTTTAACTGCACAAATTCTTCTAAGGAAAGTGTAGTAAATTCCATCATGAAGTGTCTGGTCATCATTATCAGAAGGTAGCTGCTTAGCCTGTAGTGGTTACACAAATGTGACTGCTGACTTCCAAGTCTGAGACTCTTGTCCTTCTTTTCTCTCTCTTTCTTTCACTCCCCAACAGTGTCGTTACACCCTGCAGTACACATATCCATATGCCTACTACATGGAGTCTGGTCCCAGAAAGAAGCTGGTAAGATGTTTTGCTCTTTTGCCAAGAGCTTTTTGGGGCGTAGCTGGCAACATGCTGGGCTGAATTGCAGAGCCTGGCAGTGTCTGAAATACTAGTCCTGAGTTTGAGGTAAGGACAGGACAATAGGTGGGTTTGCACCTTTCCTCTTCACTTTGAGTTGACCAGCAGCTCAGTCCTCTGATACATTACATTATTTTCCCAGGGCACTTCACTGCACTTCACTAACAAGCAATTTATCCAGAATGTTTTGAGGCTAGAAGTGTGTGTTTGTTCCTTGGTAAGACTTATCACAGTGCTGTAGGCCATATTTCATGTGAAGAGCTGCTGGTGGATAGCTTTTCCAGCCTTGAATCAGGGTTTAGCTTTGCTTTTTATTCCTTCTGTAAGTTCCTTGCTGGCTTGGTGCATCCTGTGGGCTGGACATGTCCAAAAATAGCCTTGAATTCACTGAAGATGTTGTTTCTTTGACTCAGTTTTCCAGTAAAACCTGTTATCCAGTCTCTCCCCATAGCATCATACATATTCTGAGGCTGTGGACAGATGTTCTCTTCTGGATCTGACTGTGCCAGTGGAACAAGTTACTGCTCCCAGCCGTCGTTAATCTCTCTGCTGCGCCTGCAGAGCTGCACACAAGAGCATTTCATGACCCATTTATGGCAGAATGAGCTGAGTTAGGAGATATTTGACACTTGCAGTGTTTTTAGGCTGACTGGGTTAATTTTGAGTGGTGCAGGTTGGGGAGTGCTTGCACAAGGAACTCCTGGAAGGGGTGATGCTTTCTAGCTGAAGGTGGGTAAGGAGGAGGTACAAACCTGCTCTGCCAGCACAGCTGTCAGCAGAACACATTTGTCTGCTCCTCAAGTGTAGTGTGTGGTATGAAACTGTTCCACTAAACTATTTTCTTGTTGCTGTCTCTAATTTTGCTCTTTGCAGTTTGAATACCAGCAGGCCCAGCTGGAAGCTGAAATTGAAAATCTCTCATGGAAGGTGGAGAGAGCAGACAGCTATGACAGAGGGGTGAGTGTTCTGCTTGCTTGAGCCTGCTGGTCAGATTTTGTTTGTTGGGCTTAACACTTCTGCAGAAGCACTAAGGCAATCAAGTGAGGGTTCTGAGAAACTAGATCCAGAAACTCACCTTTAGCCAGCAGATGTTGTAGAAGTGGAGTGCTCACTGCCTTATGGGAGAGGAAGGAGGGCTGCAGTGAGTCCTGCAAACTGAAATGGGACTAACAAAGCTCTGGAGGAAGCTGCATCTAGCCCTCTGGTAAAAAGCAGATTCCTTAAGTGTGTCTTCTTAGACAGAGCAGGAGCCAGGTAACTGCAGAGGGAGCCCATGTCAAAAGGAAAAGGCTCTGCAATCTTGTGATGCAGAGTGCATGTGAACTGTGGAGGTTGGTGCTTCTCAGGCCAGAGCTTAGTCTCTCCCTAAAGAAAATGAGCTCTTCTCTGAGGAGCTCCTACTAACAGTTTCTACCTTCTGTTTTACCAGGACTTAGAGAATCAGATGCACATAGCAGAGCAGAGACGGAGGACCCTGCTGAAAGACTTCCATGATACATAAGACAGGAGGAAGTGACAAAGTGCAGGGGTGAGAGCAGCGAGTGAAGTGATGGCAGCTTCACCGGGATAAGCAGGCACTGCCTCTGGGAGAACACGGCCAAGGACAAAGCCACCCCTCCCCTTGCAAGTCAGACACATGCAAACACCACATCTTAGTCCAGTTTGTTCTCTTATCTTTCTGTTTCTGTTTCTGCCAGGCTAGAGGCCAGATTTCAGATTGGCATATTTCCTGGGACATTTCCCTCCTGCCCTTGATGGTTTCAGAAGGGGAGGGAGTTTTTCTCTGAATGGCTGTTAATAGTATTAGATCATTACAATTTATGTAATTTTCAACGGTTGTACAATTATACAGACAAACCTTAGAATAACACACAACCCTTTTTAAAAATAAATTGGCAGTGGAGTGTTTTTCCTTAATCTGCTTGTAAATTTAATGGGCTTTTCCCCCTCTCCCTCTCCCTTCCTCTGACCCAAAAATCCTCCTAGGCACTGAAGGAGGTTACAAAATATCTCAGCTAGATTTCCTGATGCTCCTTTAACCAGGGCATTGTAGCATTGGCATTGCACGAGGAGAGTGGCTGGTGTTAAGAGTGGCTGCTGCTGTGTCTGACCCAACAGTACCAGCGGTGGCCATGATTTAGTATGATTACATGTGACATCTCTTTTCTTGTAAATCAGCTGTGCAAAATCCTGCTACACAAACAAAAGCAAACAGAGGAATTGTAGGGGAGAGACCAGGCTAACACTGGGGGATATGCCTTGAACCAGGTCAGATTCTGCATTTGATGAATTTTAGGTCTTCCATGTAGATTTTTGCTTTACTTGTTTTTGTGGGGAGGATGTATTGCCAAAGTGAGTGATGAGGGAATAGTAGCATACAGTTGTTAATCAAGGCTTGGGGCTTTTGCAGAGTGAAACAATCCATGTTATAACAGTGCCATGTAGCCTGGTAAAGATTATTTGTGCCTGCTGGGTAACATGGCTAAGAAAATTTGATCCTATTGATCAAGGTGAGACTGAACACTGCTACATTATGAGGAGGAAAGATTATGTACAATACACTCCCTGGCATATGTTGGCAATGTGGACACTTGAATACAGGTGCACTGCTTGTGCAGAGCCTGCACCAAGCCATGCAGAAAATTAACTAGCAAAATTAATTTATTTGTATATTAGTATTGATACTGGTGGGAGCTTATCAGAAAATTGATTGTTAGGAGCATGTGGAGCTTTTTTATTAACATTCTTTTTTTCTAATGTAAAATATACACTAAAATAAAAATATAAAAACCTAGTTCATCTTATTAGGGATTAACATGAAAAAGGTTACTGAAGTGCTGATGCTTGCCTGTTTGCTACAGGAAGCAGGCCACACATTAAGATTTCACAGGCATGTATGTCACCTGCACCAGGAACATGTTGTTTGCAGCCAGTAAGGTGGAGCTGGAGTTTGATCTGAGGAAATCTTCACCTCTGGGGGGAACTCACAGAATTCTCTTCCATGCTCTATATGGAAGTGTTGCCTTTGATGCATCCCTGTATTTCTCTTATACAATGTCACTTGATAAAGATTAAACTAAAGTGGGGGAAGTGCTAAATTCCTGCACATCGGAATAAGCTAACTCTGCTGTTGGAGCCTTTTTCATGTACCTGAGACATGTGACCCAGGTATTTGCAGCGTGTATAATTGGGCAGACAGATTTTAACGAGAGGTGTGTTAGTTTAAAAGAGCAGCAGCTGTCATAGGAGCTAATCTTGTGGCCATGCTTGTTGTAGACAGCAAAAAATTTCAAACTCAGAGGCCTTTTCCTTCCTCCCTCCCTTCCCTGGTGTGCGATGTATCCTTGGGGAATTGGGGGAGCATACTGCTGAGGAGCTGCTGGCAGCAGAGTAGGGATTACAACAGAAGCAGCTGAGGGTAGAGCAGGGTTGCAGAAAAGTGGCTGGAGCCAGGAAATGGGGCAGGGTCAGAGAGGGAGTCTGTGGTTTCTGGGAGCTGTGCTGCTTGCTGTGTGAGAGATCTTTGTAACTGTGGCTCCTTGTGCTCCTGCTCTGTCCAGTTCTGGCTCCACACTAGGCTGGAGCCATAGAGGTAGATATGTCCTTGGTCCAGCCACTGTCTCCTGACTTCATTCCCTCCTCTGCTCCCAGCAGCAGCCTCTTTGTGCCCTCTTCATGTTATATTCTAGAGGTCAGTCTCTTCCTTCCTCTCCCCTTCCCAAATGATTGTCAAAGTCTGGGCACAATGGACCCAGGGGAAGGGATAGCATGGGGAAGGCTTGCTGAGACCCAGCAGTTTGCAGTGGGTAGAACAGATGTTTAAACTGTTCTTTAAAAATGTAATGTGCAAAGTACTAATTAGGATAAAAGCTGGTGTTCTTGTTGTCTAAATGTAACTAGCGTAACACCTAATCTCTTTGCAGAACAGGTATGTGGATTTTCCTAATCCCAAAGAGCTCTCACTTCTGTTACATAATTGTCCAGCTTTGAGCTAGATGAGAATAGGGTTTTGTTTCTCTCCCTCCCTGCCTCCTTCTCTCCCTCCCTCTCCCATGCCCCCACAAAATGCTTTGCTATGAATCTTTGTTTGTAGACAAGCTAGACCATATAGTTGTGGCCAAACTTACTGAAAAGACTGCTGGGGTGCTTGGCTGAGGGACAGCAATAAATATTGCACAGTGCACCTCCTAATTCTTTCAAATTTTCTGAAACTAGAGCTTTGTCAGCAGTTCTTTTTATTTTAAAAGAAAACAAAACACCCTTTCTGAAGGTGGTGAAAGTCCTGGTTTGCACGCACAGATCCTATTTCTATACTCTCTGGGAAAACAACAGGACTTGCTTGCTTTTGCAGACCAGGCAGGGTGACTTCTGTGTTGGTGTCATACAGAAAGTCGTATGCTCCAAGATGAAACCTGCAGGGCACCGAGATTATTGGCTCTCTGTAAAGTGACTGACACTGCTTGACAGGCAGGTGACAGGAAGGAAACGGGAGTTCTCAATGCCAAAAGACAAGACCAGTTTTTCCACCCCCTAATAGGTACACGGCCCTACTCAAGTTGGCATGGTTACATGAATGTAGGTGAATAGAAGGTGGCTCAGCAGCCGTTAATTCTGAGGTACGAGTTTCCCTTTGGTGCAGTACAGCTACAGATGTGGAATGTTTGCTCTCCTTTTTTTTCTTTTTGCACTTGTTTCCAGTTCCTGTACCAGCCTGACACGTCTCCATCCTTGCATCCGATAATCTTTTATTTCAGCTTCACTTGTTAGTTCATTGGCTGCCTCATCTCTAATAGTCCTCAGGCTTCCCAGACTGTAACAGAGAAATTTTCTACTGATGACGTAAACTGCATGACTGCTGCTCTGCGCGGTGGCACCTGCTGCGCCCGTGCGGGGACAGGGGCAGCAGGAGGTTTCTGTACTATAGTCTTGCACTCTTAAATTTTAGACTTTTTAAGCAAGTGAAAAAAATAGAACTTTATTTTTAAATGAGGCACTTGTTCTGGGAATTCCTTTCCTCGCCCCCGTCCGGTGCAGGCTGTGGGACAGTGTGGGTGGGGGGCTGCGGTGTGGGGGCGCCCAACCCTGCTGCCACCCCTCGCTTTTCTTCGCCGGCACTGGAGAGGGGCAGGGGCGGTGGAAACCGCCCGAGAGACGGTTTGCCAGAGGTGTGCCCTTGGTTTATTTGAAATAAATTGTGACTTTCTAACTTCGGAGGTGTCCTGGCTCTTCTTGG